>JACEIK010000795.1:127122-158948 GCA_018107945.1 Datura stramonium
ATTATACAATAGTTAAGTATGACTCGTACAACCAGGTAATTCTATAAAGAGTGTACCGTTGTAATGAAAAATAAATATCGGCTCGGCTTGGCCTCGGCTTCAGCTTCGGATTTGAATTTGAATATGGATTTGCTCAAATGATCTGATTGATTGATAAATTTGTTTGACAAAATTTATTTATTTTTCATTTTTCTTTTATGATATTATTATTTTTTTTCGCAATTTAATTTTCATAGAAATAATTATTAACGAGAATTTCCTATCGAACAGACACCTCAACTAAAATTTGTACTGAACAGGTGTTCCGCGCCACTTTAACTCAGTTTTTCAGGCTATAAATAAAGACATTTTCTGGCATCAATTTTCGAACATTCTACATTTTCGAACAAACAAATATCGAGTCTTTGTGTGATTTGTTGTTGTTCTTATAGTTCGATGAAGTTTTTGGCGTTTAAGGTATTGCTACATCATTAACAGGTATATCCGTTTTATTTTGGGAGGAAGTAATCCAAAACCTCGAATACAGTAAAAAGATTAAATTTCTTAAGAACACAGTGAATTTTGTGGTCTCGGATATATAAACCTTTTTTCTGGTTTGAATACAGCAAGGGTAACAAGCTTAAGGAATTTAAATTTTTAAATTTTCTGTATTCGTCTTTTTTCTAATTCTAAAGACTCAAACCTTTCTAGTGTTCAACTCCACTATTGGATATTAAAATATTTAAATTTTCTACTCCATTATATAATTCGATTTGAAGATATAAAAACTTCACAATTATTAAATTTATTTCTAAGTTTATTCGGTTTGAAGAAATAAAATTTTCATTGATTGTTAACTTTCGTTGTTATTGATTAACATATATGACATAAACAATTAACATCATGCTTACCTCTACAAGCAATGTAGCCTCCTCCAGTCACATTGCGCTAGCACCGGCTCCAGCAAAAAAGTCCGAAAATTTTTTTGGGATCGACTTCAAAAGCTGACAGTAGAAAATGTTCTTCTATTTGACTATGTTGAGTCTACAGAAGTTCATCAAGGAAGATGTTTTGGTTCTGTCTGAATCAACTCCGAAGAATGAGCGGCTCATAGAAGGCATGCAAGCATTTAGATTTTTTATGCAAGAACTATATACTAAGAAGGCTGGAATATGATTTGTATAATGTATACAGGAGTATGCAGTCTTCTAAGGAACTCCGAGATGTGTTGTAGAAGAAGTACAAGACGGAGGATGCCGGACTAAAGAAATTTATTGCAGCCAAATTTCTGGATTATAAGATGATTGACAGCAAGCCTGTTATCACACAAGTCCAAGAACTGCAAGTAATAATTCACAATTTCCTTGTTGAAGGTATAATTTGAATTAATGTTTCTATTAAAAGTATTAGTTATGGTACTAATTATGAATTTTTCGTTGAAGGTTTTGTTGTCAATGAAACTTTTCAAGTTACAGCCATGATTGAAAAATTACCTCCTTTATGGAGGGACTTGAAGAATTATTTGAAATACATGCTGAAACTTGAAGATCTGATCGTTCGATTGTGAATCAAAGAAGATAATAAGGCTGTTGAATGGAAGGTACGTGAAAACTCAACAATCATGAGGATAAATGTTGTTGAGACTGTTCCAACTAATTCAAAAAAAAGAAGAGGTTTTCTGGACCAAAGAGTTATCTTAGCAAGAAGAAATTTAGAGGAGACTGTCACAACTGTGGAAAGACTGGTCACAAGGCTACTGAGTGTCATTGTCCAAAGAAAGAGAAGAAAAATGATCAAGCAAATATGGTTGAAACAACAGTTAAGATTGATGAAGTATGTGTTATGTTGTCTGAATGCAACTCAGTGGGAAACCCCCGTGAGTGATGGATTGATTCTGGAGCCACTCGGCATATTTGTGTTGTTAGAGAAGCATTATCTTCTTATGCTCTTGTTGGACCCGACGAGATCATCTTCATGAGAAATTCTTCGATAGCCAAGATTGAAGGCTATGGGAAAGTATTTCTAACAATGACATCCAGCATAGTGGTGACTCTAAACAATGTTTGTCATGTTTCAAAAATTAGGAAGAACTTAGTTTCTATTACACTTCTCGTCTAGAACAGATTTAAGTGTGTTATTATTTCAAATAAAGTTGTAAGAATGAGGTGTACGTAGGAAAAATGTTACCTAACCAGAGGCCTTTTCAAAGTGAATGTAATCATTGTTGAAAGTAATAAAATTTCAACTTCTTCTTACTGGCTTGAGTGAAATGATTTATGAAATTCACGTTTAGAACATGCCAATTATAAAACCTTGGGTAAAATAATCAATTTGAAATTATTGCCTAAGTTTGGATGCAATCAATCAAAATATCAAATATGTGTTGAATCTAAGTATGTTAAACATCCATTCGGATGTTAATAGCATTAGCCGTCATATACGATCTTGAAATTGTCACGACCTGAACATAGGCCCGGATCGAGACACGGGACAAAGAACCTTGAGAGGCTCCAAGTCGACCCATGGCATGAACATATCATCTAAGCTCAACATTTTAAATGTGAAAGTCTACCATATAACATAGCGGAAGTCTGAAAATCTGATAACATCGAGTGACTGAATACATAATACAAGTCTGAAGCTGAATACATACTATGTCTGATAAGCCTCTACTACTGACGAGTTGATGGGACAAGACCCCAACTGGCTCACTAAAGTATGAAACAGAAAATACTGAATATAACTGATATGAAGGGCCCTCGAAAGATGACACACCAACTCTAACTGGGAGATGTTAACACTGAAGATCTGGCTAGCGACGAGACTGAGCCTGAAAGTCTAAGCATGTATCATGAAACGATACAGTATAAAGTATGCGGTTAGTACATGAAATGTACCGAGAATGCAAGGTAAGTAAAATCGTTAAGTAAGTAAAATCAGAGATCATGCATATCATAAACATTTCATCATAAAAGTATGAGAGTAGGGCCTGCATGTTATTATCCGAAAACATGACTTAAACATAACTGAATATCATAACTGAATCGAATGATCCAAAGCTGAAAACTGATAATCATAAGTAAAAGTGTAAAACTGAACATTGGGCCAAACCTGCTGAAAACATAATATCATGACTGATGAACATGCATAACTGAAATCATGAGGAACAATGGGAGACTCGTCATATAACCATATTACCACGATAGAGCTTACGTGGTTCCGAGTATTACACTCAAGTGGGCAGAGCCGTCCAAAGCCTTGTCAGGGCTAAGGACGCTACCATGATATCGATATTAAGCTGAAGGCCCCTTGGGGGCAGGGTAAGTCACAAGGGAGGTCCCAAATAATATGAACATATCATGTTGGCACGTAATTCTGAAGCATAGGATTGACTGACCCTTAGCCTACTTGGTGCTAGACACTACTCCCAAAAATATGTGCATACTCTCCATCGTTTTTCAATAAAGCTGACAATCGTCTAGTAACGAAGATAAATCATAACATACATGCATAGGCTAAAATCGTAACATGAGGAGTCTTAGGCTCAACCAAACCACAATCTGAAAAGAGTGAGAGTCTAGACTCCAAAACCATGTAGTTAGCTAATGACATGAAATTTAAATAAATCATGAGACATATTTGATCATATGGGCTTGCCCAATACTTAAACATTCTTGACATAAACTTGATTATTCAAAAATCTGGATATAGTCATGGATAATTTGAAATCATATTTCCATCATGAACATCTCATCGTATCTAGAAGTATAGATCATAATCTCATCTTTTCATGAACTTCCATACATGGACATCTTATTTGTGAAACTTTAAAATCATAATTTGTAATTGAAAACATTATAAAACATGCCCATAAAATCATAATTCAACATTATAAACATGCATAGAGAATACCCATGATAAATACTTAGAGAATTCACAAGTTGGGTTAAAACCCCATAGATTCATCAACTTAGAAATCACATAAAATTAAAGAGGGATTGGGTATGGGAGTGGATGGATACACCCATTCATAACATTACATACCTGGGAGAATCTGATTTTACAACCCTCTTGAGAGCCCAAAGGAATTTGGGGAAGAACTTGATGAATCTAAGCTTGATTGCCCCTTAGAACTACTAGGCTGGCACGCATGGAGAGGAATAGACTTAGGATGAGTTAAACCCTCTTAAAACACACTTATCTGAGCTTAAAACAATGTAGTTTAGGCCTTAGGAACTTAGAAATTACGAAAAAGCCCTTAATAAATTCGCAGGAAAATACACACTGCCAGTCCCAACGAGGGACTGGATGCCCCGTCGTCACTGACTACGACTCGTGGTCATCTCTCATTGCCAGCACTGGAAGTTCATTATCATTGGTCACCACGAGGGACACCACGACTCGTGGTGTGCCGGACGACTCGTGGTGACTAACCGTTGGGAGCACTACCAAAACCTTCAACCTTCAAATCAAACTTCTGACCACGACTAACGTAACGACTCGTGGTGCTGACCACGACTCGTGGACTCACACGTGGCCAACCCCCAAACCAAGAAATCCAACCAAGTCTTTTCTCCTTCGCACGAGTTACCTAACGACTCGTGGTGCACCTCATGGGTCACTAGATGACTCATCCTGTGATCTGGTGCAGAAAATCCTGTTTCCTTTGTTTAATCCTGTTTTCTCCGTTTCAACCCTTGGGTCTAATCTTAGGGCGTTCGGGGTATTACAATATCTCCCCCTTGGGAACATTTGTCCTTGAATGTGAATAAACATACTGAAAAGCTGAGAAATGCAATCATCATACCAAATACTGAAAATTTAGAGCTGAAACTGACGGAGTAACTGTCTCTGGACTGAGCTACATGATTGAACTGAATTCATGAATCACACATGCATACATTAACATGAAAGAAATTAGGGCACATGAACTAAACATGAAACTGAATAGAGTACTAAGGGGGAAACGGTACCTTGAGCTGAAATTGAGCCGGAAGGGAAAAGATGCGGGTATCTGGTCATCATATCTGCTTCGACCTCCCAAGTAGCTCCCTCAACATGTTGGTTCCTCCATAAAATCTTGATTGAGGCTACTTCTTTATTTCTTAGCTTTCAAACCTGAAGATCAAGTATTTCTACCGGAACCTCCTCATAGCTAAGACTATCCTTCACACCTATACTGTCTACCGGGACAACCAAAGCCGGATCACCCAAACACTTTTTTAAGAGAGACACATGGAAAACTGGATGAACTGAAGCTAATTTTGAGGGCAACTCCAACTCATAGGCTACCTTGCCAACCCGTCTCACAATCCAGTATGGACCAACATAACGGGGACTGAGTTTTCCTTTCTTTCCGAACCTCATCACTCTATTCATGTGGGATACCTTCAGAAACACCCAATCGTCAACTTCAAACTTAAGCTCCCTCCTCCTCACATCCGCATAGTACTTTTGGCGACTCTGAGCTTGTTTTCAACCTGTCCCTTATAAGATGAACTTTCTCCATAGCCTCATGGACTGAACCTGTTCCTATCAACGTAGCTTCACCGACTTCAAACCAACCAATAGGCAATCTACATCTTCGCCCATAGAGAGCCTCAAACGGGGCCATCTGAATGCTGGAATGGTAACTGTTGTTATATGAAAACCCAATGAGAAGTAAATGATCATCCCAACTGCCTTTGAAATCAATCACACATGCTCTCAACATATCCTAAAGAGTCTGGATGGTTCGCTCAGCCTGCCCATCTGTTTGTGGGTGAAATGTTGTATTAAGCTTGACCTGAGTACCAAGTTCCTTTTGAAACGATCTTCAAAAATATGAGGTAAATTGAGTACCTCTATTGATAAAATGGAAAAGGGAAATACATGCAATCGAACTAACTCCCGAATGTACAATTTGGCATAATCCTCCGCTAAATCAGTAGTTCTGACCAGTAGGAAATGAGTTACTTTAGTCAACCTGTTTACAACAACCCAAATAGAGTCATATTATCGGCGAGTACGAGGCAACCCCATAATGAACTCCATATTGATTTCCTCCCACTTCCAAATAGGAATGCTAATGTCCTATAGCACACCTCCGGGTCTTGGATGCTCAATCTTTACCCGTTGACAATTCAGACACTTAGCCACAAACTCTGCTATGTCCTTCTTCATGTCATTCCACCAATAGACTTCACGTAGGTCATGGTACATCTTGGTGGCACCTGGATGTATAGAATATATGGAACCATGAGCCTCGTGCAACATCCGATCTCTCAAATCATCAACACCTGAAACACACAGACGACCCTGATACCGAAGCACATCATCTCCCCCTTGGGAGAAGACCTCCACTTTCTGATTCTGAACGGCTTCCTTCAACTTTACTAAAATAGGATCCTCTTCTTGTCTAGCTTTGACCTCGGTCACCAAGGAAGATTGTGATCCATTATGAAAAATGACACCACCATCCGTCGAGTCAACAAGAGGGACTCCTAGCCGTGCAAGCCGATGCATATCCTTCAGTAACTCTTTCCTCTCCTCATCTACATGGGTCACACTCTCCATAGAAAGCCCGCTAAGAGCGTCTGCCTCTACATTAGACTTATCCAAATGATAAAGGACACTTATATCATAATCTTTCAAACGCTCCAACCACTTCCTCTTACGCGGATTCATATCCTTTTGGGTAAACATGTACTGTAGGATTTTGTGGTTGGTAATAACATCTATATGGAACCCGTGTAGATAATGTCTCCAAATCTTCAAGGCAAATACTACTTCCGCCAACTCGTTGTCCAGATAGTTCCTTTCATGGACTTTCAACTGCCTAGAAGCATAGGCTATAACTTTAAAGTAGCGCATTTAATACACAACTAAGACCGATATTCGAAGCATCACAATATACCACAAACCAATCGGTACCCCCAGGTAGGGTCAACACTGGTGATGAGGTGAGTCGAGTCTCCAACTCTTGGAAGCTCTTCTCACAAGCCTCCGACCATTGAAACTTCACTTTCTACTGGATCAATTTAGTCAACGGTGCTGCAATGGATGAAAAACCTTCAAAAACCTCCGGTAGTAACCAGCTAAGCCCAAGAAACCCTGATATCCAAAGGACTCACTGGTCTAGCCAATTCTTCACCGCTTCTATCTTTTGAGAGTCCACTTGTACACCCTCACTTGACACCACATAACCCAAAAATGCTACTTAGTCTAGCAAAAACTCACCATCTTGCTGAACTTAACATATAATTGGCGATCCTTAAGAGTCTGTAGTACCACCCTCAAATGAGCGCATGCTCCTCTTCGCTCCGAGAGTATATTAGACTGTCATCTATGAACACAATCACGAACATGTCCAAATACGACTTGAACACCCTGTTCATCAGATTCATAAAATCTGCAGGAGCATTTGTTAGTCCAAAAGATATAATTACAAACTCATAGTGACCATATTGAGTCCTGAAGACTGTCTTTGGAATGTCACTCTCCTGAACTCTGTGCTGATGATACCCGGAAATGAGGTCTATCTTTGAGAAACACTTGGCACCCTGAAGTTGGTCAAACAAGCCATTAATTCGGGGGAGAGAATATTTGTTCTTAACGGTGACCTTGTTCAATTGCTGATATCCAATGCACATCCGAAGGGAACCATCCTTCTTCCGGACAAAAAGAACTGGTGCACCCCACGGTGATTTGCTTGGTCTGATGAAACCCTTGTCTAAGAGATCCTTCAACTGCTCCTTTAATTCTTTTAGCTCAGTTGGAGTCATTCTGTAAAGAGGAATGGATAAAAGTTGCGTATCAAGAAGAAGGTCAATACCAAAATCAATCTCCCGCTCGGGAGGAATTTCCGATAAATCATCTAGAAACACTTCCGGATACTCACGCACTACAGGAACTGACTAGATAGTCGAGGTTTCGGATGTAGCATCCTTAACCCTAACTAAATGGTAACTCAACCCTTAAAAATAATCTTTCTAGCCTTAAGGTAGGAAATGAAATGACCTACAGGCACAACTAAACTACCCTTCCACTCTAGGACTGGCTCACCCAGAAATCGGAACTCTACCACACGGGTTCTACAGTTTGCTGAGGCATAAGATGCATGCAACCAATCAATGCCAAAGATAACATCAAAATTTCTCATGGCTAGCTCTACTAAATCTGATGAGGTGACTTTCTGAAGAACTATGACAAGGAAATTTCTATATACCCATCGAGCTATAACTGAATCACCGAATGGAGTACAAACTAAGAAGGATTCTGATAGGATTTTGGGATTGACTCCGAAACTATTAGCAACATAGGGTGTTAGAAAAGATAAAGTAGCCCTGGATCTAACAATGCATATACATCAAGGTGGTATACTCATAACATACCAATGAATTCATCTGGGGAGACCTCCTACTCCTGACGAGATGCTGAGGCATAGAAATTGTTCTGGCGCTCGCCACCACCTGCACTAGTGGATGCACCTTGCCGAGCTGAGCGTGCTGGTGGGGATGCTGAGCTAGTGGCTTGGCCTCAGCCCCTATCATGGCCCTGTCTGCGCTGGACAGTCTTTGAGCATATGTTCGGGCTTTCCACACCCGAAACAAGCACCTGAACCGGCTAAACACTGGTCGGTGTGTCTCCGGCCACACTCTAGGATGCTGGACTCTAAGGGTCTACTTCCCTGACCTCAAGAGCTTGATGTTTGTCCCCTCTCGTTGAGCCTAAATTTGGATGGCACACTCATAGCTGACAGCGATGGGGCTGATGATATCTGGTGGGACTACTGATGATGCCTACTACTAGGTCTTTGCTAGGAGAATCCAAAGCTATCGTTCCTGGCCCTCTTGTCCTCTCTCTCCCGCTCACTTACCTGCACTACCTCTATCTGCTAGGCATACAGAACTATCCGGGGGAAGTCAATGTTCTGATGAACCATCGCAGTCCGACAATCTTTGACCAAATAGTCTGCTATCCCATGTACGAACCGACTCACTCGGGCTCTCTGATTTGTCACCATCTTAGGTGCATACTTGGACAAGCGAGTGAACTTCAAAGCATACTCCTGAACCGTCATGTTACCCTGCCTTAGGTTCACAAACTCAGCTGCTTTAATCTCCCTCATCTCACAAGGGAAAAAGTGATCCAGAAATGCAGTATGGAACTCATCCCAACCAATGGGGCTTGCTCCAACTATCCTACTATCCTTCCATTGCCTGAACCAGATGTGCGCAACTCCTTTCAACTGATATGAGGCTAGATCTGCCCACTCCTCTCCAATCACCCCATGATCTGGGTGATCTTTAGAACTTTATCAATAAACTCATGTGGATCCTCGTCCACCTTTGATCCAAGGAATTATGAAGGGTTCATTCTTAGAAAATCTCTGACTCTCATCGCCGTCGCATTCCCATTCTGAGGGACATGCGCTACCGCTTGTTGGTTGACCTGAGCGGTCAAAGACTGAGCTAGCATCTTAATGGCAGCCCTAAACTCTGCGTGGGCCACCTGCTTGGGTATATGATCATTGGGGGCTGGTAAGGCCTGCTGGTGCCCATCCCGGTTGCCATTCTCATGGCCATTTTTATTCCCATTTCTTCTTCAGTTAACTCAGCGAGGAGGCATAATTCTGCAAATGAGTAAAGCACGAGTTACAGGAATAGAGAGATATTTCATCACACGACATAGATCATGAAAGAAGGGAACATTTCCTAGACGTTTCGTAGCCTCTTCGTCATAAGCGTGGCGTGCTTCACACCTATGAAAAAGACTCTACTTAACGCAACTTTCAGACATCGTAGGACACTTCAAAACCTAATGCTCTGATACCAAGTTTGTCACGGCCCGAACATAGGCTCGAATCGAGACACGGGACAAAGAACCCTGAAAGGCTCCAAGTCGATCCATGGCATGAACATAACATCTAAGCTCAAGATTTTAAATGTGGAAATCTATCATATAACATAGCGGAAGTCTGAAAATCTAATAACAACGAATGACTGAATACATAACACAAGTCTGAAGCTGCTTACATACTATGTTTGATAAGCATCTACTACTGACAAGTTGATGGGACAAGACCTAAACTAACTCACTAAAGTCTGAAACTGAAAATACTGAATATAACTGATATGAAGGGCCCTCGAAAGATGATGACTCACCAACTCTGACTGGGAGATGCTAACACTGAAGATCTGGCTAGCAACGGGACTGAGCTTGTATCATGAAACGATACAGCATAGAGTATGCGGTCAGTACATGGAATATACCGAGTATGTAAGGTAAGTAAAATCGCAAAGCAAGTAAAATAATAGATCATGAATATCATAAATATTTCATTATAAGAGTGTGAGAGTAGGGCTTGCATGCTATTATCTGAAAACATGACTTAAACATAACTGAATATCATAACTGAATCGAATGGCCCAAAGCTGAAAACTGCAATCATAAGTAAAAGTGTAAAACTAAACATTAGGTCAAACCTGTTGAAAATATAATATCATGACTGATGAACATGCATAACCGAAACCATGAGGAATAATGGGAGACTCATCATATAACCGACATAACCATGATTGAGCTTACATGGTCCCGACTATTACACTCAATTGGGCAGAGCCGTCCAAAGCCTTGTCAGGGCTAAGGACGCTACCATGATATCGATATCAAGCTGAAGGCCCCTTGGGGGCAAGGGAAGCTCACAAGGGAGGTCCCAAATAATCTGAACATACCTACGTTGGCACATAGTTCTGAGGCATAGGGTTGATTGACCCTTAGCCTACTCGGTGCCAGACGCTACTCCCAAAAACATGCACATGCTCTCCATTATTTTTCAACAAAGCTAACCATCTTCTAGTGACGAAGCTAAATCATAACATACATGCATAGTATGAAATCGTAACATGAGGCCTTGGGCTCAACCATACCACAAGCTAAAAAGAGTGGGAGTCTAGACTCCAAAACCATGTGATAAGCTAATCACATGAAATTTAGATAAATCACGGGACATTCTTGATCATATGGGCTTTCCCAATACTTAAACATTCTTGACATAAACTTGATTATTCGAAAACCTGGATATAGTTATGGGTAATTCGAAAATCATACTTTCATCATGAACATCTCATCATAACTAGAAGCATAGATCATAATCTCATCTTTTCATGAACTTCCATAGATGAGCATCTTATTTGTGAAATTTTAAAATCATAATTTGTAATTAAAAACATTATAAAACATGCCCATAAATTATAATTCAATATTAGAAATGTGCATAGATAATACCCATGATAAATACTTAGAGAATTCACAAGTAGGGTTAAAACCCCATAAATTCATCAACTTAGAAATCACATGAAATTGAAGAGGGATTGGGCATGGGAGTGGATGGATACACCCATTCACAACCCTACATACCTGGGAGAATCTGATTTCACAACCCTCTGAGAGCCCAAAGGATCCCCTGGAAGAACTTGATGAATCTAAACTTGATCACCCTTTAGAACTACTAGGCTTGCATGCATGGAAAGGAATAGGCTTAGGATGAGTCAAAACCTCTTAAAACACACTTATCTGAGCTTAAAACAACGTAGTTTAGAATTTAGGAACTTAGGAATTACGAAAAAACCCTTAATAAATTCGCAGAAAAATACACACTGTCAGTCACAACGAGGGACAAGACGACCCGTCGTCACTGACAACGACTGGTGGTCATCTCTCTTTGCCAGCACTAGAAGTTCATCACGTCACGATCCGAACGGAGGCCCGGATCGCGACACGGGACAAGGAGCCCCGAGAGACTCCAAGTCGATCCATGGCATGAACATAAATCTAACTCAATCAATAAAACTGAAGAATCAACAAGATAATCATAACGGAAGTCTAACTTAAACATAACATTAGAATACACAATCTGAAGCTGAATACATCCTTTGTCTGAAAAGCCTCTAAACATGACGAGTTGATGGGACAAGATCCCAACCGACTCAATAAAGCTGAAACTGAAAATACCTAGAGGAAATCTGAATAGTCTAGTCCTCGGGAGATGAGGACTCACCAATAACGTAATATGCTAACTCAAAAGACTGGCTCAACAAGTGTCGGGTTCTGTATCATGAAACGATACAACATAAAGTATGCGATCAGTACGTGAAATGTACTGAGAATGCAAGGTAAGTAAAACCGCTTAATTAAGTGAAAATCATTTTAAACATGCATAAAGTAAATCTTAAACATGCATGCTAAATCATAAACATTAATAATCTGATAGTGGGGCTTGCATGCATTCTTTTCTCAAATCATGATCTCATCATAACATAACATAACATCATAATCAATCGATTGACCAAAGTTGAAATCCAATAGTCATGAGTAAAACTGAACATTGAATCAAACATGCTTTAGAACATATATGAATACATAAATTCTCTCAATAATGGATATGCATAACCGAAATCATGAAAAAAATGGGAGACTCATCTTTTAACCGACATACCACGATATAGTTTATGTGGTCTCAACTATCACACTCAAGTGGGTAGAGCCGTCCAAAGCCTTGTCAGGGCTAGGGACGATACCAGGATATCGATATCAAGCTCAGGCCCAACAGTATGTGGGATAGCTCACAAGGGATGTCCCAAAGTAATATATAAGTATAAACCTACGTTGGCGCGTAGTTCTGAGGCATAGGGTGATCGACCCTTAGCCTACTCGGTGCTAGACATTACTCCTGAAAACATGCATATGTTCTCTATCATTTTTCAACGAAGCTCAACATCATCTATTGATGAAGCTCAATAATCAAATACAACTCAAAGCTGAAATTATGCATATGAGAAGGTTTTTAACTCAAACCATACCACAAGCTGAAAAATAATTGGGAGTCTTCGCTCCAAAACCATGTGGTAAGCTTAATTCATAAAATCATAAATCATACGAATATGTGTTATTGCCCAGTACTTTTAATACAAAGAAAATACTCACCACATCGAAAACGTAAGGCAACATGTAGCTTGAAACACAGATTTTCATCATAATATCTCATCATAATCATACATTAATCACAATATCATCTTTCATGAACTTCTCATAAATGAGACTTTTTAATTAAAAATTGAAACATGGTTTTATTGAAAACGATATAAAACTTGCCTATGAATCATAATTCACGTAGAAATATAATTAAATCATACCATGTAGAGAGTTAGAGGCCCATGCATTGGGTTAAAAACCTAACAGATGGGATACAGGAAATTCATGGATTAGAGAGGGATTTGGGTAATAGGGTATGAAAGGATTCACCCATTGATTATCTTACATACCTGAGAGAATTAGATTCTTCTGATTGTCCAAGAGGAATTGAAGTAGAATCAAAGAAGAATAAACTTGATCACTTCAACTTTCTATCTTCGCATGCATGAATGAATATGGCCTAAAATGAACTTAACCCCTTTAAAAGTCATTATTCATAACTCAAAACGACGTAGTTTAGTACTTAGAAATTTAAGAATTACATAATAGCCCTTACTAAATTCGCGCAGGTAAAATAATCAGCAGCTTGTCCTCACGACATAATAACTGTTACCTTGGGCTACGGTCGTGGCATCATCCGTCAAGTACATCAAGCTTATCAAGTCATTTAGGCTCGTCATGGGTGACTAACGATCCGTTATTGGTGACCATGACTCGTGGTCACCACTCACCACACACTAAATTGAATTTCAATTAACTTCACCGCCGACCACCTACTCATCCCACGAATCGGGGGATAGACCACAACTCGTAGGGTCTCCTTTCCGTTAGATACACTGCCTTCTTCCTTCTTTTCTACTTCACTCCCCTCACGACTGACCTAACCAGTCGTGGGGTGCCTAAACACGACTCAGGTCACGCCCATGGGGATCTCATTTCCCAAATTTCAAACTCTTCACCTAGTCCTCACCGTGAGTCACATCATGACCCGTGGGCTGCTCCCACGGGTCACCTCACGACCTGTCCCGATACCTAATGCCACCAATTTTTCTCATTTCAACTCCCATCTAATCTTTAGGTCAGGGTATAACAATATCTCCTCTTGGGGAAACATCTGCCCTCAATGACGCACTCTCCGATTAAAATATCGATCATTTAAGCCGAAAACCGAGCCGGAATGACTATCTCCGATTCAAACCACATAGCTGAACCGACCACAATCTACATATTCATATACCTGCAATAAACTTCTTAGGCACATGAACTGAACATGTAAACTAGATAGAGTTTGAGAGCAAAACTGATACTTCAAGCTGAAACTGAGAGCTGTAGGAGAATAAATGTGGGTATCTAGCCATCATATTCGTTTCCGGCTTCCCATGTAGCTCCCTTAACGTTGTTCTCCATAATACTTTAACTAAAGGTACTGGGTAATTCCTTAGCCTGAACCTGACGATCATGTATTTCCACCGGAACTTCCTCATAACTAAGGCTGTCTTTCACACTAACATCGGCTCATCGGGACAACTAGGTTGGATCACCCAAACACTTCTTTAAGAGATACACATGGAAAACATGATGCACAGAAGCTAATTCTGAGGGCAACTCCAATTCATATGTCACCTTGCTAACCCAAGCTTGGCCACTCCGGTAGGGGCCAACGCAACGAGGGCGAGTTTCCTTTCTTCCAAATCGCATCACTCCCTTCATAAAGACAATTTCAAAACACCCAATCATCCACTTCGGACTCCAGTTCCTCTCTCCTTCACATCGACATAGACTTTGGCGACTTTGAGTTATTTTTAACTGTACTGTATGATGAACCTTCTCCATAGCTTCATGGACCACCCAACTATCACCGCCGCTTCACCAACCTCAACCAACCAACTGTATGGATTATCTACATCTCCGCCCATAGAGCCTCGAACAGAACCATCTAAATGCTGGAATGGTAGTTGTTATTGTATGCAAACTCGATAAGAAGTAAAAGATCATCCCAATCCGCTACCTTTAAAGTCAATCACGCATGCTCTCAATACATCCTCGAGAGTCTGAATTGTCCGCCGCTTGACCATTCGTCAGGTGAAATACAGTTGAGCTTAACCTCGACCAAGTCTTTGAAACGACTTTCAAAACCGAGAGGTAAATTGAGCACTTATCTGAAATGACGGATAAGGGCACTCTACGGATCGAACTGAAGCTCCCAAATATATAGTTTGGAAAAATAATCCTCCACCGAATCCTTGGTTTTGACCCGTAGAAAATGAGGTGCTTGGTCAACCTGTCTACTACAACCCAAATGGAGTCATGTTTATGTCTAGTACAAGGAAGTTATCTGCATTAAGTCCATTAATTTCTTCCCATTTTCAAGTAGGAATGTTGATATCTCAGAAAGCACACTCCTCCCTTGCCTCCGATGTTTAACTCTTCACCTGCTGAAAGTTTGGACACTTAGCTACGAATTCCGCGATGTCCTTTCTTCATTTCATTCCACCAATAGACTTTCTCTCGTAAGTCATGGTACATCTGTAGTGGCACCCGGATGATAGAATACCTGGATCCATGAGCCTGCATTATACTACCAAATCATCAACATCTAACACATGTTTACCCCCGGTATCGAAGCACACCATCTCCCTTTTGGAGAAGACTCTACCTTCTAATTCGAACGGTTTCCTTGAACTTTACCAAAATAGGTATTCATCTTGTCAAGCTTATACATCTGTCACCAAGGACAGACTTCGATCCGTTCAATAAAAACACCACCATCTGGCCGAGTTAACCAACCTAACTCCCAACCTTGGTGTCGGCGTAACATCCTTCACCAACCTCTTCTTTCCCCATCCATGAGACAAACTTCATAGAGAATCTACTAAGTGTGTCCACTACTATATTAGCCTTACCCGGATGGTAAAGGACACTTATATCATAGTCCTTGAGTAGCTCCAACCACCTCCTTTGCCAAAGATTGAGATCCTTGGTGTAAACACATAATGTAAACTCTTATGGTCCATAAACACATCCACGTGACCCCTACAAATAATTTCACCATATCTTCAAGGCGAATACCAATCGCGGCCAATTCAAGATCACGTGTCGGTAATTCTTCTCATGAACCTTCAACTGTCTAGAGGCATATGCTATAACCTTTTTGTGCTGCATCAAAACACACCCAGTCCAATCCTTGGAAGCATCACATACGAACACATCGGTACTCCTCCGGTAGAGTTAACACCGATGTTGAAGTAAGTCAAGCCTTCAACTCTGGAAGCCTTCTCACAAGCCTCCGACTAAATTGGAATTTCACCTTCTTTTTGGTCAACTTGGTCAGGGTGCTGCGATATATGAGAAACTCAACAAATTCTCGATAGTAGCCAGCTAAGCCTAAGAAGTCAATATTTGAAGGGTTCATCGGCCCAGGCCAGTTCTTCACCGCTTCTATTTTTTGCGAATCCACCTTTATACCCTTACTTGATACCACATGACCCAAAAATGCTATGGAGTTCAACCAAAACTCGCAAATTCTGAATTTAGCATATAATTGGAGATCCTTGAGAGTCTCGTAGCACTACTCTCAAAATGAGCAAGATGCTCCTCCTCGCTCCGTGAATATATCAGATATCATTAATAAACACAACTAAGAACATATCCAGGTATGGGCTTGAACACCCTGTCCATCAAGTCTATAAAAGCTGCAGGAGCATCATTAGTCCAAATATATAACTACAAACTCATAATGACCATACCGTCCCGAAGGCTATCTTCTGATGTTGTTTCCCAAACCTCGAGTTGATGGTACCCCGATCTGAGATCCATCTTCGAAAAGCACTTGGCACCCTAAAGAAGTCAAACAAATCATCAATCCTGGTAAAGGATATTATTCTTGATGGTGACTTTGGTCAATTGCCGATAATCAATACATGCGAAAAGAACCATCCTTCTTCGCTCAAAGAGAACCGGTGCACCCATGGGGACTTACTCGGCTCCAAATGAAACCTTTATCTAGCAATCTTTCAACTGTTCTTTCAACTCCTTAGCTCAGTTGGAGTTATTCTGTAGGAGGAATAGGGATAGGTTGCGTATAGGGGAAGAAGGTCAATACCAAAATCAATCTCCCGCTTAGGAGGGACTCCCCGGCAAATTATCTGGGAAGACTTTCAGATACTCACATACTACTGGAACTGAATGGATAGTCGGTCTCGGACGCCACATCCCCAACCCTAACTAGATGGTACACACAACCCTTAGAAATAATCTTTTTGGCCTTAAGGTAGGGAATGATACGACCTACAGCCACAATTGAACTACCCTTCCATTCTAAAACTGACTCACCCGAAAATCTGAATTCTACTGCATGGGTTCTACAATTAAATGAGACATAACATACAAAAAGTCAATCCATGCCGAGAATAACATCAAAATAGGTCATGGCTAACTCATCAAGCTCACGAGGTGACCTTCTTCTCAAGGATCGAGACTGTGCAACCTTTATACACCTGTCTAGCTAGACTGAATCACCTACCAGAGTGAAACTGAGAAGGGTTCTGACAAGATTTGGGGAACTGACTTCCAAAGTTAATGGACACATAAGGTGTCACAAAAGACAAGATATTCTCTGATTCAATAAAGCATAAACATCAAAATGGAAAACTAGTAACATACCAATGACTACATCCGGAGAGACCTCCTACTCCTGGCGGGATTCTAAGGCATAAAACTTGTTCTGGTACTGACCGCCACCTGCGTTAGTAAAAGCTCCCTTGGTGTGCTAAGCGTGCGGGTGGGCCGTCATCCAGAAGCTAGCCCGCCTATCAAGTGATAATATTCATCATAGACAATCTATGAGCATGTGTCCGGGCTTCCTACACCCGAAACAAGCACCTGTACTGCTAAGCACTGGCCCGTGTGCCTCCCCGACTCACATCCGGCAGCAAGCTGACGCTAGAATATGGCCCGCCGTTTCGACCTCGAGCCTCGATGCTCGCCCCTTGATCACCAGGGCTGGATGGAATACTCAATGCTGAAGATGTTCGGGCTAAAGATCTCTGCAGGTCTGCTGTCAATGCCCACTGCCTGACCTCGGTTGTGAGTAGGGTGGGCAAAAATTGAAAATCGAAAACCGATCAATCACTAATTCAGCTTTTCGGTTTTAGTTTTTTTATACGTAATTCGATTTTCGGTTTTTTCGGTTACGGTTCACCGGTTATTCGGTTTAACAAAAACTGAACATATATTAAAAATTATTTTATTTTATTTTTATAATAAATAATTAAATTATACAAAAAAATTAAAACCCTAAATTCCTAAATTCTAAATCCTAATAGTAATAATATACCCTTCGCCTCAAGCCAGAAACCCCACGTCCTCACTCCTCTCCTCTCCTCACCTCAAATCTCACACCATCAGTCGACAGTCATCACCTATCACAGCACCAGCAGTCTCCCGCTCGGCCGCTCCGCGACCGCCCTCTCAAGGACGTGTGCCGTCGATCGCCGAGCGACGTCTCCTCCATTTCCCCAACTCCCCATCGTTCTACTCTAGTTCTCTCATCTCTGCCTCTCTAGCTTCTAGGTCCAGAGTCAACCTCCACCTCCAGTCTTGTCTTCCGGTCATCGTCGACTCCACCATCTCGCTCCTCTAAATTCCTCCCCTCGTTCTCTCGCCAGCCCGCTGCACTGGCGCTCTCCGATCTCGCCCAATCGCCCTCGAACCTCAACAGGTAAGTAAAAGAGAATAAATTAAAAATCCTATTTATCCTAATTCCTAAATATTGAGAATTGAGATTGGCAGTCTGTGACCTTGTGATTGTGAATTGTGAATTTGTGGATGCCGTCAGGAAGTGAACTGTATGTGATTGCTGTGAAAGTGTGAATTGTGATGTTGTGACCGTGGAATGTGATGCTGTGATTGCCAGAAATAAATAAAAGAAAAAACATAACGTAGTGAACGTAATATTGAGAATTTGAGAATTGGACAGATTAAGTGTGAATTGTGATGTTGTGAAGTGTGAACTGTCAAGTAGGAAGTGTGAACTGAAGTACCGAAGTAGTGAAATGTGAACTGTGATTGCTAAATTGTTGTGAATTGTAATGTGATGCTGTGGCCTGTGAGCCTGTGATTGTGAATGTGCCGTGTGATTGCCAGAAATAAATAAAAGAAAAAACAACCGTAGAAAGTAATATTACATATGATGAATAGAAGAATTGAATCATAGCCATACACACACGGAGATTCTCCTAGATAATAACATATTATATTATTATACATGGGATTTGCTAGAATACAACATGAAAAAGGACAAATAAGCAGGTAGTATATAACACTTAAACTTTATTTGACATCTTACCAACAAACTAGTATAGTAGTATTACACTATAATCAAATTTCACCAAGAGTTAAAAAGACTTCTCCACCTAATAGTAAACATTCTATTCAAAGTTTGGGGTCATAAATGGAATAGAGATCAAAGACTAAGATGGAACATAAGAGAAACAAGCCACCAGTTTGTTGGTAAGATGTAATACTAGACTACTAGGAGCATCAAACTTTATATTTTATGGACAGAGGCAACATAAAAAGGATAAAGTTAAAGAGTTCAAGAATCGGTAAAGCTAGCTTTTGTGGCGCTACAAAGAAGAAAAAAAGAAAAACTTAAGTAATGTAATTTGGACATCTTCTCAGAACTCAGAAGACTCCTATAAGCTATAGGCATAGCTTTGCACCTTTTGCTTCCTCACCAAGTACCCTTAATATTGTTTATTTTGAATAGTCTTTGGAATCACTTTCACTATACATACTTAATAATTAATACTTTGATTCTTTGAATAGTTTTTGGTTCTTTTTTGATATATCATCTGTTGGTTGTTGATTTGTTGGTTAATTATTTATTATTGTTCTTTTAATTTTTGTATAGATGGATGATGAAAGTAGATTAAGATGTTGGTTCAACTAACAACTCACTGATACTCAAACCGGGGATACAAAGAAAAGGAAAGAAATGCAACCAAGATCTGGGGTTTGGGCTCATTTTGATAAGGTAGTTGGAAAATGGTATTGGCAGAGCGAAGTGCAAGTATTGTAACAATACTTATGCTACAATAAGGCAAAAATGGAACAACGGGTTTAAAACAATATTTGGATAGGTGCAAGACATATAAAACTATCGTTGAAACTACTTCTCAAATGAAAATATCTTTTCAAACTCAAGATGCTCCGCTTGGAAATTTGAACAAGATGTAGTTAGAAGGGCTTTAATTGAAATGATAATTATCGATGAACTACCATTTAGCTGTAGAGAATGGAAGCCTAAGAAGTTTATGAGCAAAGCCCAACCTCTATTTAGAATTCCTTCCCGTAGAACAATAACCAGGGATAGTTATGAAGTGTATAGTGAATTGAGACAAGATTTGAAGAAGTCTTTTAAAGAAGTACAACCAAAGATTTGTCTTACCACAGACACATGGACATCATCACAAAGAATTAATTATATGTGTTTGACTACTCATTTTATTGATAGAAATTGGGTGTTGCATAAAAGAATATTAAATTTTTGCCCAATCTCTAGTCATAAGGGTGAGCAAATGGCAGAGGCTATTAGTAATTTTTTGTTTGTGGCATTTGGACAAGGTATTCTCTATAACTGTTGACAATGCGTCTTCTAATGATGTTAATGTTAAAGAATTATCTAAACAGTTGAATGTGTAGGGAACTAATATACTAGAAGGCAAACATCTTCATGAGATGTATGACTACATACTTAATTTGATTGTGCAAGAAGGTTTGAAAGAAATTGATCCTTCTATCAAAAAGGTTCGACAAATGGTGAAGTATGTTAAATCATCCCCAGCAAGAACAAGAAACTTTAAGAAATGTTGTGAAGTCCAAAAGGTAGAATGTGATAAAACATTATCGCTAGATGTTCCTACTAGGTGGAATTCCACCTATTTGATGTTGGATAATACATAAAAAGTTTGAGAAGGCCTTTGATAGGTTTGATCTTTTTGATGACCAATTTAATACTTGTCTTTCAACTAATGTGTGTGAAGATGGAAGTGTTGCAGGTCCGCTCGAATGTGATAATTGGGTGAATGTGAGGAATGTGGTGAAGTTTCTTGAAAGATTCTATGAGCTCACCGTAGTTGCTCTCAGTTCACATTATGTTACTTCTAATGTTCATTTTGAGGATATATGTGAGCTTGATGCATATTTGAATGTGTGTTTAGCAAGTGAAGATCTTAATTTGAGTAACATGGCTGAACGGATGAAACAAAAGTTTAAGAAATATTGGGGTTGTCCTGAAAAGATGAACAAAATGATTTTTATGTGTTTCCCGTTGGATCCTCGAAATAAGTTTGTGTATGTTAGCTTTGAACTTGAAGAACTAATTGGGGAGGAAATAGGAAAGAAAGTAAATGAAGGAGGTGTGGATTATATGACTTCTTTTGGTTTGAAGTGTATATAAGACAATATTCAAAAGGATCTAATCAATCAGCCCCATCTAGACTTACTTCATCTCGTGACACATCTCGATACATCTAGTTTTGAAGCTTTCTAAGTATGAAAACAAAAGTCTTGAGAACTAAGCTTTACTTGAAAAATAAAAAGAAGAGTTGGGGAAGTGGAGGTGCTAAATCGGAGTGGATAGATACATTAGTGAAGAACAAGAGCTCGATTCTCATGATTTGATATATTAGAATGGTGGAGGGTTAATTCTCCAAAAGTTTCCGTTCTTTCGTGAGTTAGTCGTGATGTATTGGCTATTCCAATTTCAAGTGTGGCTTCAGAATGTACATTTAGTACTAGTGGTCGTATTCTTGATCCATTTAGAAGTTCATTGACTCCTAATTGTGTGTAATCTCTTGTTTGTGTCCAAGATTGGCTTAGACAAGAGACTAATCCTATTTGTGTTGAGGAAAGTTTGGAGTATCTTGAGAAACTTGAGCTTGGTAAGATTTATATTTTTTAGTTGGTTGCTTGTGACTTTGCAATAATAAATTAATAGTATACTAATTTGCGTTTTATGACATATTTGATTAAATTATCTTTAGAGATGGCAATAAATGGAAGAGAGTCTTGCATTGTTGATGTATGATTGCAATTTGCAATTTGCTACTAGTGCGGTACCTACTAGTGCCCGGTGAGTTGAATTATGGACTACTTTATTCATTTGGTCATTGTCATTTGTCTCATACTCTCTCATAGTCTCATTGTCATTGATGATATCTTTTGCAATATTATTTTTTTTATCTTAAAGTTATATTCTAATTTTTGATTTATCTTACTATTTATTAGGCTTAACGTTCAAGTTCAATCATGTCTCCACCAGCTCTACCTGTTTGGAAATACTTCGAGGTTGTTCAAAACAATGAAGAAGGGCAAAGCTAGGTGCTGAGATGTGGAGTGATCTATACTGTGGATCCAAAATTGTGTGGAACAACACACTTTGAAGAAGCATGTTGAGAAGTGTCTGAGCGTAATCTCAATGTTATTCGGTGCATTATTATGGAGTGGTTGGAATGAATTTGGTGTGATTTTAACTTTGAAGTCCCAAACAGTTTGTGACTTTGTGTGTACCATACCAGTGTGTGTGCTGGGCTGCTGGGCGCTGGCACTACTGAAGTGTTGAATGTTGATTATGATTTTGTCATTTGTGTGTATTGTAATTTCAAATTTGTCATGCTTTGTGTCCGTGGGTTTGGAATGCCTGTGTGCCCATCGACCATCAAGTGATGCTTTATGTATGTGTTTGTTTGGGTTGTCAAACTATCATTGAGAATTTGAGATGGTAAGTTATGCCATTTTGAAGTATATGTAGCCTATGACTCTAAGGTGGTAGGCAAGAGGGCACTCGATTTATAAAAATTTTAATTGTTATTATAAATTTTTAATTTTTGTATTTTAATTAAATTACATGTTTTTTTTGTTTTTTTAACTTTTTGAATTTAAAAGCTTGAAATAATTTATATTTTATTTCAGCAGCCTATTTTACAACAAAAAAAAGCCCATCAACCAAGCCCAAAAACCGAATAATCAAATAAATAAACCGAACCGAATTAAAAAAACCCGAACCGAACTGAATTAAAATGGTTCGTGTTCAGTGTCTTTATTCATAAATCAAAACCGAAAATCGAACCGAAATTTGAAAAACCGAACCGAAACACCGAATGCCCACCCCTAGCCGTGAGAATTTATGACTATCGCTCCCGCCCCTCTTGGACTCTCTCTCGTATGTGTCGCCTCCATCTGCTGTCGTACAAGACTATCCAAGGGAAATCCATATACTAATGGAGCATGGCGATCCTGCAATCCTTGTCCAAATAGCCCGCCACGCATGAACGGTCCCGCCACCCTACGCCTCTAATCGGCTAATAACTCTAGGGCGTACTTTGATAGGCGAGTGAACCAAGCGGGCATACTCCTGCACCGTCATTCTCCCTTGCTTAAGATTCACAAACTCGGTCAGTTTTCAACTCTCTCATCTCACGAGGGAAATACCAATCTAAGAATGCAACATGAAAACTTTTCCTGCTGACAAGGCCTACTCCGCGACCCTACTATCTTTCCATTGGCGCAACCAGATGTGCGGGACCCTTTCAATTGGTAATGATGCCAACTCCACTCACTCAACCCATTCACCCCCATGACTTGGGTGATCTTCACAATCTCATCTATAAAACTCATGGTCCTCATCTACCAACTCCGAGAATCCTGGAAGGTTCATTCTCAAGAATTCTCTCATTCTCAGCCACCGCTGCATTGCCAATTTGTAGAACATGTAACTACTTCTGCTGATTGACCCGAGTAAGCTCAAGGCCCAAGCGAGCATTTGAATAGCTGCCCAAAACTCAACACCCGACAACAAGCTCCTGCTCGGTGCTCCCGGACCGGCGGGGCTTGCCTGTGCCCAAGCTCGTGCCATCCTTATGGCCTTCTCCATTCCCATTTCTTCTTACCATTTACTCTGCGGGATCCAAGTGATTCTGCAATTGGTGAATAGCATGAATTAGAAGGATAGGGAGAAATTTCATCCACATATAGATCATGAAAGAAGGGAACATTTTCTAAACATCTCGTAGCCTTCTTCGCCATAAGCGTGACGCTAAGCTTCACACCCATGAAAATACCTCCACTTAACGTGACTTTCAGACACCCTTAGACACTTCAAACCTATTACTCTGATAATAAGTTTGTCACGGTCCGAACGGAGGCCCGGATCGCGACACGGGACAATGAGCCCCGAAAGACTCCAAGTCGACCCATGGAACGAACATACATCTAACTCAATCAATAAAACTGAAGAATCAACAAGATAATCATAGCGGAAGTCTAAATTAAACATAACATCATAATACACAATCTGAAGCTGAATACAAAAATTTGTGTCTGAAAAGTCTCTCTAAACATGACGAGTTGATGGGACGCAGATCCCAACCGACTCAATAAAGGTGAAACTGAAAATACCTAGAGGAAATTAGAATAGTCTCCCAAGGACTCACCAACAACGTAAGATGCTAACTCAGAAGACTGGCTATGAACGGGAAAGAGCTTGAGTGTCAGGTCCTGTATCGTGAAACGATACAACATAAAGTATGCGATCAGTACGTGAAATGTACCGAGTATGCAAGGTAAGTAAAACCGCTTAATTAAATAAAAATCATTTTAAACATTCATAAAGTAAATCATAAATATTAATAATCTGATAGTAGGCTTGCATGCATTCTTCGAAATCATGATCTCATCATAGCATAACATAACATCATAAATTCAAGAACGATTATAGTCATGAGTAAAACTGAACAATGAGTCAAACATGCTTTAGAACATATATGAATACATAAATCTATGAATAATGGATATGCATAATCGAAATGACGAAAAGTAGAGACATGTCTTTTAACCGACATACCACGATATAGTTTAGTGGTTCCAACTATCACACTAAATGGGTAGAGCTATCCAAAGCCTTTCCAGGGCTAGGGACTTATACTAGATATCGGGAGACAAGTCAGGCCAATAGGGCAGGGGATAGCCTACAAGGGATGTCCCAAAGTAATATATATAAGTATAAACCTACGTTGGCGTCGTAGCCTGAGGGCATAAGGTGATCGACCCTAGCCTACTCGGTGCTAGACATTACCCCAAAACATGCATATGTTCTCCATCGTTTTTCAACGAAGCTCAACATCATCTATTGATGAAGCTCAATAATCAAATACAACTCAAAGCTGAAATTATGCATATGAGAAGCTTTAACTCAAACCATACCACAAGCTGAAAAATAATTGGGAGTCTTCGCTCCAAAATCATGTGGTAAGCTTAATTCATAAAATCATAAATCATACTTGAACATGTGGTTATTGCCCAGTACTTTAACATGCTTGAAAATACTCAATTCACATCGAAAACGTGGTTATAAACATGGGTAGCTTGAAAATATGCTTTTCATCATAATATCTCATCATAATCATACATTAATCACAATATCATCTTTCATGAACTTCTCATAAATGAGACTTTTAATTAAAAAATTAAAACATGGTTTTATTGAAAACTTATAAAACTTGCCTATGAATCATAATTCAATAAAGCTGAAACTGTAAAAAATACCTAGAGGAAATCTGAATAGTCTCATCCTCGGGAGATGAGGACTCACCAACAACGTATAACTCAAAAGACCGGCTCAACAGTGTCGGGTTCTCAGATCAGTGAAACGATACAAAGATGGGGGGGTACACGCACGTGAAATACCGAGAATGCAAGGTAAGTAAAACCGCTTAATTAAGTGAAAATCATTTTAAACATGCATAAAGTAAATCATAAACATTAATAATCTGATAGTGGGGCTTGCATGTACTCTTTCGCAAATCATGATCTCATCATAATATAACATAACATCATAACTGAAATGATTGACTCAAAGCTGAAATCCGATAGTCATGAGTAAAACTGAACATTGAGTCAAACATGCTTTAGAACATATATGAATACATAAATTTCATGAATAATGGATATGCATAACCGAAATCATGAAAAAAATGGGAGATCATCTTTAACCGACATACGATATAGTTTAAGTGGTCTCAACTATCACACTCAAGGGGTGAGCTGTCCAAAACCTTGGTCAGGGCTAGGGACGATACTAGATATCGATATCAAGCTCGTGGCCCAATAGGGCAGGGGATAGCTCATAAGGGATGTCCCAAAGTAATATATATAAGTATAAACCTACGTTACACGTAGTTCGGCGCGTTGGCTAGGTGATCGACTCCCTTAGCCTACTCGGTGCTAGACATTACTCCCAAAAACATGCATATGTTCTCTATCATTTTTCAACGAAGCTCAACATCATCTATTGATGAAGCTCAATAATCAAATACAACTCAAAGCTGAAATTATGCATATGAGAAGCTTTAACTCAAACCATACCACAAGCTGAAAAATAATTGGAGTCTTTGCCCAAACCATGTGGTTAGCTTAATTCATAAAATCATAAATCATACTTGAACATGTGGTTATTGCCCAGTACTTTAACATGCTTGAAAATACTCAATTCACATCGAAAACGTGGTTATAAACACGGGTAGCTTGAAAACATGCTTTTCATCATAATATCTCATCATAATCATACATTAATCACAATCTCATCTTTCATGAACTTCTCGTAAATGGGCCTTTTAATTAAAAACTTGAAACATAATTTTATTGAAAACGATATAAAACTTGCCTATGAATCATAATTCAATAGTAGAAACATAATTAAATCATACCATGTAGAGAGTTAGGAAATTCATGAATTGGGTTAAAACCCAATAGATTAGACATAGGAAATTCATGATTTAGAGAGGGATTGGGCATAGGTGTAAAATGATTCACCCATTCGTAACCCTACACACCTGATTGTGGCTGATTCTTACACTTCTTCGATTGTCCAAGAGGAATTGAAGAGAATCTAAAGAAGAATAAGCTTGATCACCCTCTCTAACTTTCTATCTTCGCATGCATGAATGAATATGACCTAAAAATGAATTTAACCCCCTTAAAAGTCATTATTCATAACTCAAAACGACGTAGTTTAGTACTTAGAGATTTAAGAATTAGAGAATAGCCCTTACTAAATTCGTAGAAAATAACTGTCAGTTGGTCCCCACGAGGGACATAACAACTCGTCACCTTGGGCCACGACTCGTGGCATCATCCGTCAAGTACACTGCTTATCAAGTCATTTAGGCTCGTCATGGGTGACTTAATGATCCGTTATTGGTGATCATGACTTGTGGTCACCACTCGCCATGTACACTGCCTGGGAATTTCAATTAACTTCCATCATCTGACCACGACTCACCCCATGGATCGTGGGGATAGACCACAACTCGTAGGGTCCTTCCATTAGGTACACTGCCTTCTTCCTTCTTTTTTTTCACTCACCACACCCCACGACTGACCTAATGAGTCGTGGGGCCTGACCAAGACTCGTGGGGAACTCATTTCCCAAATTTCAAACTCTTCACCTTGTCCTCACCACGAGTCACATCACGACCCTTGGGCTGCTCCCACGGGTCACCTCACGGCCTGTCCTGATACCTGATGCCAAAATTTAATTTTTCTCTGTTTCAACTCCCGGATCTGATCTTTGGGCTTCCGGGATATAACACATCATCACTGGTCACCATAACTCGTGGTATGTCCGATGACTCGTGGTGACTAATTGTTAGGAGCACTGCCAAAACCTCCAACCTTCAAATCAAACTTCTGAGCGCAGCTAAATAATGACTCGTGGTGCTAACCACGACTCGTGGCCTCACCCGTGGTCAACCCCCAAATCAATAAATCCAACCAAGTCTTTCTTCCTTCCCACGAGTCACCTCGTGTTGCACCTCACAGGTCACTAGACAACTCGTCCTGTGACTTGGTGTAGAAAATCTTGTTTCCTCCATTTCAACCCTCGGGTCTGATCTTAGGGCTTTTGGGGTATTACAGAAATCCATCAAATGGATGTGAAAACAACCTTCTTAGATGGAGATTTGGAGAAAAAATTTACATGGAACAACCGGAAGGGTTTGTGGTTTCTGAAATTGTTAAGCCTCTGTACGAACTAAATCAAGCATCTAAACAATGACATGAAAAATTTGGCCACACAATATTGTCAAATGATTTCAAGATTAATGAGTGTGACAAATGTGTTTACATTAGAAACACTCCAAATTAAGTCGTCATGTTTGTTTATATGTGGATGACATATTGATAGTGAGTAACGACATTGCTAACATAATAGCTACCAAGCATATGCTTGCTAGTAAATTTGAGATGAAAGATGTAAGAGTTGTTGATTTGATATTAGGTATTAAGATCCACAAAACTCCTCAAGGTCTAGCATTATGTCGGTCTCATTATATTCAAGCAATACATAAAAAATTTAAGTATTTAGACTTCAAAGTTGCAAAAACACCAATTGATGTGAATCTTGCTCTTGCTAAGAACAAAGGTGAAAGTAAGTCTAAATTGGATTGTTCCAGAGTGTTAAAAAATCTAATGTACATCATGAATTGTATGCGACCAGATATAGCTTGTCTTATAAGTAAACTTAGTCGATACACAAGTAATCTCAATCAGAATCATTGGATGGCTATGAATTTAGTTTTGGGGTATTTAAAACATACTCAAAATTTTGCTCTACATTACAACAAGTATCCAACAATTATTGAAGGATATAGTGATGTAAACTAGATCATGGGGTCAATTGAAATTAAATTCACAAGCGGATATGTTTTTACCATCGGTAGAGAAGCAGTGCCTTTGGAAATCATTCAAACAAACATGTAATGCTCGCTCCATAATGGAGTTTGAGTTCATATCCTTAGATAAGGTCGGTGAAGAAGTTGAATAGCTAAGGAATTTCTTCTAAGACATTTTGTTCTGGCCTAAACCATTGGCTCCATTATATATACATTGCGATAGCCAAGCAGCAATAGGAAGGGCTGGGAGTGTAATGTATAATGAAAAGTCTCATCACATATGATGAAAAAATAACGTTAGACAACTACTCTCTAGTGTAATTATNATAATTAACTATATAAAGTCAAGATATAATGTGTCAAATCCACTTATAAAAGGCCGCTAGAGAGGTTGTTGAAGGATCATCGAAGAGAATAGGATTATGGACGAGGACAAGTCATCGTGGCAGTAACTCTACCTAGAAGACTAGAGATCCCAAGATCTAGGTTCAAGGAGATCAAATAGAGTCATTGATGACGGTTTAGAATTGTTAATATAACCTGTTTTAGTCCATTCTCGTGATGAAATAATATTCAGTAATAAGGATAAAGTATTAAGACTTTTTAATGATTTCTAAATTTGAGATGGGGTATGTTAAATAGTGTATCTACGAGATAATTTAGGAATCACCTATACAAGTGTGAAGTGTAAGCCACTTCAAGGAGAATTCAGTAAGGCTAATTTTCTATGCACTTATGAACCAGGAAGTGTTTAAGGCTGAAAGGATCAAAACAATGAGAACCAAAGACGGTTAAAGGATTAATTGTGTGATTTATATTGTCTAGGTACACATCAAAGTTTATTGGTTCGATAATATAAAATCTACTGATTGATCAAATATATCCAGTAAATGTTCACTATAGAAAGTTAAAAAGAAAACCTACTTATCCAGATGCAATTAATTCTTAATCACAAATCACATAGTTTTTTTCATGCATCAAAATTTTCATATAGCCATTCCCCATTCACGTGGGGGAATATTGGAGTTAAGTGAGTTAAATATAAATTTTCATTTTATGATATTGTTATACCCCGTAAGTTTTTAATATTTAGACGGTCTATTCATACGTTGGTTAAGAGTTTTAGAGTGTAATACGTACGAGAAAGGGCCCGGGGGAAAGGTCGAACGAGCACGGAGTCGGGATCGCACAGGAGAAGGCCGGACCAGTTTTCCAAAGGGGCAACGTGGCACGGACCCTCCCTGGCGCATTGGGCTCCGTGGCACGACAGGGTACGTGGCGTGTCCACCGCCCAAGTTATATATAAGTTCAATGTTTTTCATTGTTCCTTTCAAAGATAAATCAGACCCGCGACCAGAGAAGGGGAGAACACCACTTTCATACTAATTTCCTCTGTTTACGCCACGAAACGCTGCCCGAATTCAAATTAACTTCGAGTATCGAAGTTAAGGATGCAAGGAGCATTACTACAGAGTTAGTTTCACGAAATTCGCCGGGAAAATCATAAACCCGCTGAGCCAGAGTTGTTGGAATTGCTCCAAACTAATTTCTATACGATCACAGGCTTCAAGTGAGTATTTCTCCCTTCTGAACTTTTGAGAAATTATATGTTTTCGATTGTGTTCTGGCAAGCTGAAGTATTATTGATATTTATATTGAAAGATATCGTTTTAGCTAAATTTAGTATTGAAATCAGCCTTAGTCTCCCAGTAGTATAATACAATCGGAAGGAGCTATTGAATACGAACCGAAACTCACCCATTAATCAGAAATCGACAACTGAGGTATGTTAAGGCGTATTCCTTCGGCAAGTTAGTTTCTTCAGTATTGTAGCTCAGTTTAAATTCCAGTAAGAGAACCAGCAACATATGAATTGTGATTAGCTGTTGTTATGAGCTGAGACCAGTATTTTATGCCTAGTGTGGGAGTGACCTTGCCCTGTATAGCCTTCCATGACTAACCCAGGGTTATTAGCTGTGTCGACGCCCGCCAGGGACGAGATGAAGTCGCTCCACGGAGTGGTATGCCGTCCGCGAGGGACGAAGATGGGGTCCCAGGTCCTCATACAGTCCATTCCGTGGCTGGACTATTATATGTCGTATCGGCACCACACCTCCGTCGAGCCTGGTGCCTAGGGTGCAGATATCAGGAGTCCGCTAGACTCAGACACAGTTATAGTCAGGGGCCGAGCGAGCCCAGTTGCAGACCCAGAGGACTAGTAAGACGACTATAGCTATTAGTTGACTTAGTGTGATCTTGCTAGGGGTATATAGATTGAGGTGTACTCACCAAGGCTTATGGGGGGCCCAGGTGGGTTATTCTGTGGTGGTTGTACCTTCCGGCTTATGGGGGCCAGGTAAGGTTCTTGATTGCATTAGTTATTGACAATTTAGATAGTAGAAAGTTCAGCAATGCAAGTAGAATCTCTATCTTTCCTTTCAGTTATTTTCAGTTCTATTTCCCCTATTCAGTTATTATAGTAATTGCCTTACATATTCAGTACATATTGTACTGACGCCCTTCTTGGGAGCGCTGCATTACTTGCCTGCAGGTGCCGTTAGACGCAGATCAGGACCTTCTTAGCTTTCTATCAGGACTAGCAGAGCAGTCAGCTCCATTCCTCCGGAGCTAATTGATTAGCAGGTTGACTCTCTTTTGTTGTACAGTATGGGTAGGTCGGGGCTTTGTCTCGACCAGTATATCACTCCTAGAGGCTTGCAGATTATTTCAGATTTTCTGTGGTTAGTTGTGTTGGCCGTGTGAGGCCCGTATGTATTTGATCTTATGTGTTGGCCGTGTGGGGCCTTTCTTAGCTGATAGTTAGCGGCCTTGTCGGCTATAGCTTAGTTTAGCACTGATTTTACGTTTCAGTCATAAATAGACATCATGGTGGTCTTGTCGGTCGGCATAGGATTCCCTATTAGCATCTGTTTCTGGTTAGCTGTTGTATTTTACAGATGGCTATAAGGCCTTGTCGGCCGGGGGCTGTATTTACAGCCGAGATATAGCCTGTTGTTTTCTCGACTTGAGTGTTAGTGTTAGTCATGCACCAGAGGTGCGTAAGCTCAGCCAGGCAAGTTCAGACCTTAGTAGGGCATCAGGTGCCAGTCATACCTCCCAAGGTAGGGCGTGACAAATATTATTATTATTATTTCAATTTAA
>JACEIK010000795.1:178099-210739 GCA_018107945.1 Datura stramonium
TTTCCCCGGGCCTTTTCCTAGCATGTATGGCATTCAAAAACTCTTAACCAACATGCGAATAGGCCATCTACATGTCGAGAATTTACGGGGTGTAACAGGTTCATGGTACGAGTCGTACCAATTCCCAACACTTATCCAGATTCAGCAGATGCCAGACAACGTACGAGTCAAGGTACGACGCGTACAATCTTGTTACGGATCGTAGGTGAAATCGGCGACAGTTCAACGGTTTTCCCTATTTACTTACGAAAAGGTTCTAAATATTTGTATAAATACTTTTCAGTCCTAATTAGTCTTAGCACACGAAATACATTGAGAAAAAGTTGTTGTTAACTTTCTATTCAAGTCTTGGAGATTTTCTTGTTTTGATTTTCTTCATTGTTCTTGAATCATTCTTCATAAATTCTTGCAATAATCAAGTGGGTTTTTTTCCAATCATCTTTGTAAGTATTATATTATATGTTTGTCTATGAATGCTTATAATTCTCTTACAATCATGAGAGGCTAAAACCTCCACAACTAGGGTTACGGGAACTATGGTGAATTAACAAACTAGGGTTGCACGAAGTGATTCTAAACCAATGTTAAACACTTGTATTGTATTCTCTTCATCTTTAATATTCAATGTTAGGACTTACCCGAATTCTTTACTTTCTTAAACCTAGAGAAGTAGAGATTAGGAAAAGAAAATTACAACAAAGCCTTGATTTTTATGGGTCATTGTATGACTTGAATTGTGGTTGCATGATAGTTAATTTGGGACAAACTGATAACGGTTGAAGTGAAATCGCTCATGAGACCTAACCCGGTGATTGAGTATAGTCATCCATTAGGGATGAACTAGTCGTTTGGATGAACCCTAGTTATCAAGTTCTACAAGTAAGCGTTGGGATAGATCAAAAGTGTAAAATTCGAAGTAATTATGAACCCATGAGGAACATTTACCCTAGTTAATTGCATAATCTTGAGAAACAACATCAATTCTCAATATTTTCATATAATTGCTTTTATAAAATCTCCCTTTTGGAGATAACACAATTAAAAGCTTAAATACTAGTGTTATTTTATATCTTGACCATATTCCCTGTGAGATCGACCCCAATCTTTGTTGGGTTCTTTATTAACAACGTTTGCGTCATACTTCTGCAGGAGTGTGAGTTTGAGCGTTATAAAAAAGTGGCACCGTTGCTGGGGAATATGGCTTAGGATTAGAGTAATTGTTGTGTTAAACTTTTAGTTGATTTCCTCATTTACGTTTTTTCTTTTTGGTTTGTGATTCATTCAGGCTACGGCAGGGACGCCTCGTCTCAAGAATCACCTGTGGGAACACCCGGATAGAAGATAAGAAACTGCTAGTGTCCATGGGAGAGATGATGAGTATTGATATACTAGAAGCCGTCCTAATGAATTATGAGGGAGATGAAGTACGGGGGTACACGGAGTTGGTAAATGCCCTAAAGGGAATGGTTCGTATAACTTCAGGCCAAAGAAGTTAGACCTTGACTTAAAGAACCGTGCAACTCCTCCAGCAAAACTATCAGTGGAGGTAACACCAGTTCTGAAACTTAAGGCATTACCTCCCCATCTAAAATATGCATTTTTGGGAGAAAACAACACCTTGCCAGTAATTATTGCAGTAGACCTGACAAACTGGCAAGTGGAGGCTCTGGTTGCAGTATTGAAAAAGCACAAAGAGGTAATCGGATCGACCATTGCGGACATCATTGGGATCCCTCCAGGCATATGCACCCACAAAAAATCTTGCTTGAGCCGAATTGTGTACCAAGTATAGAGCATCAGCGACGACTAAACCCACCCATGCAAGAGGTGGTGAAGAAAGAGAGCATTTGTTTCTAATAGCTCCCATAGCCACTAGGTTATGGAAGCAGTTTGCTTCTTGTGCAGGTATTAACATGGAGAACATGTATCTTCAACAGATCATTGTGCATTGATGGAAGATGAAGGCTCCAACCAAATTAAAGAACATCTACACAGTGATACCAACAATCATGTGTGGGAGCTGTGGAAGAGAAGAAATGCTAGGAGGCATGGTAAAGAAGCCAACTATTTCACATTGTTTAAGTCTTGTCAACAGAATGTTTATCAATTTGTGAAACTTCAACCCCATGGATATCTATTCCTCTCCAGTGGCAAGAAATAGTGAACTGTCTTTACCAATACAAACCTAGACTTCACTACAACATAGTGAAATAGGAATTTCCTAGAGAAAGCTGGATCAAATGCAACACAGATGGAGCAAGCAAAAGAAGCCCAGGGGAGAGTGCTTATGATTTTTGTGTTCGAGATGTAAATTGGGATTTGATTTACGCAGAAGATAAAGAAATAGGCATGGCAACGAACATAAAGGCAGAGGTAATAGCAGTTTGGAGGGCTCTAAATTGCTGCATCAACACTTCGATGAACAACATTATCCTAGAGACTGATTCTCTCCGTCTACAAAAGATGTTAATCAAAGAGTGGAAGATACCGTGTGAGATAGCAAGCATAATGGAGAACATAGAACAAATAATGACACAGATGAGAATAGAAGTCATGCACATTTAGAGGGAAGCTAATCAATTGGCAGATAGTCTAGTTAACAGTGCTTTCAATCAGGAGGGAGAAGGAACATACATGCATTTTCAACAATAACGAGTGAAATGCAAACATAATATGGATAAAGCACATATACCAAACATCAGAGTCAAAACAAGAGCAATCGGTAGAGAATCACATACATAATGCTTGTCCCACAAGTAAACATTAAAAAGTTATACGACGGGATTAATAAGTCTAAGCTAGAAATCTGTGAGAATACTCCTACCCTAGTCTATTACAACGTTCAAAAAGGGGCCAGTAAAAATCAAGGGTTGCCAAGTCAAATTCACCAAGCAAGCTCGTTCACTGAGATGGGGATCCGAAGAGAGAGAAGGGGAGCAACCTGTTTTCTCCATGTCAGACTAATCATAGAACACACCACAGTGAAACACGACCATAACCCTTGCAAGCTTCATCTTTTCACCAGATCGAGAACCTGCAAACAACAAGGAAGTAGTGAGAGAGGAGCTCTTACTTTAATGGACACCAAAGGTAAAAGACATACATCTTTGAGTTGTAAAGAAAGCTCATGCATCGGAGAAGAGGAGGACGGTTGATTCCCCAAAAAAGGAAGAAGGATTGATTGGAGGCTAAGAAACGAAGCCACGAGGAAGAAGAAGGAATTGAAAACCCGGATTTATAAAGAAGACGAAGAGGCAAAGGATAGGTGCTACTTTTATTGGAAAGAGAGGGTACGGATGAGAAATGATTGTAGGGATAATTTTTTTATTTTTTTATTTTATGCTCAGACCCGATTCGAATTTAATAGTGTAGTGATTGCATTTTATTAATAAAAGGAGCCTGGAGATTATATTTAATTAAATTTTTTTTAGAAAATAACAAAAATCTCATTTTACGTACCGATCAATTTACTGTGATCATATCATTATCTATTTCTTTTTCATATTTTATCCTCTGTACTAATATTTCATAGCAGCTTTACCCATATTCTACTTTTCTTAAATAAATTTATGGTTCAAATTATTGATATGTCCATATAATATAACGACAGAAACCAATAACATCAATTACATTCATTTAAATTCTGCAGTGTGTTAAGAAAAGCGCAACACAGGCAGCTGTGTTCCTCAGTTTAACTATTTTTCTCAGTGGAGGATGCAAAACGAAAGAAAAGCGTCATGAAGGGGAGGAATTTCCGAAAGAGAAGTATAGTGGAGGACGGGGAAGAAGACGAGCAAGAAAGGAGGTGAGTTCGATCTTCAATATAGTTTAGGGTTTTTAATTTAACGCGTTTCCCCCTTTTTTCCTTGTTTGTTTTGGGGGCCACTCAAAAATTGAATTCGTTAACGAGGATTTGGAGATGACCAAGCAGATTGGCTTTAGAGGAGGTGAAGTTTCTTCAAAAACAAAGAGAGAGGAAGCTAGGAGTCCCAGCTATATCCTCAACAACATCTCAGGTTGCAGCAGGGGGCGGTGGCGGCTCTAGTAATAGCAGCGCAGGTGGTTTGGTTCGCAAGGTGAACGATAAGGGTGAAGGGGATGGGGAGAAGGATGAGTTGGTCTTGCAAGATACTTTTGCCCAGGAAACTGCCGTCATGGAAGAAGACCCCAACATGTAATGTCAATTGCTTCTCATTCTGAATCTTTCAGCCTTCATATGTTATGCATTACCCAGTTATTTTGACACGGATAAAAGATTTTTATGTGAAAAACAACAAAATTTCAACAAATATTATAGACTGAACCTACAATATAGAAGTATAAATGAGTCCAGGGCTAAGAATTTTAAAGGTTAAACACATTAAGTTAAAGTTCTGGATCTACCTCTGCCTGTGGTATTGCATTAGGTTGATTGTTATATAGATTGCGTTAAGTTGATTGTTTCCTCTTTGGAGTTCTTTTTCAATCTAGTGTTGCCTTCATCTTGATACAGACTTAATAGCCGTAACTATCTCTGTAAGCAGTATATTTCAGGGCACTGAACTTTCTTGCTCATCAATTGGAATCTGTCATTTCATTTGCATATTGAGCCAAAAATGATCCGACTAGGCTAGATATTAGGCAATATCTTAACACTTTTTCTATTCAAATTCCTTCTTGCCAAGGCACTACAGGGTGAGTTCAGTATTATTAGAGGTGTAATTGAAGGTCAAGGAGGTGCCACTTTTGAGTTTTTTTTTTAATCATTAGTAAATATCTGCTTTGGTGATCTCTCTGATGACATTGAAGTTTTGCCTTGCAAAGGCTGTATCTTTACTCGGAGGAGGGGAAGAATCTTGGCTCGTCAATTTACCTGATTGTCAAGTTGACCCGGGTTTTCCTGTTTAGTAAGTTTGGTAGTGGACAAAACTTTTTTAGAATATCACATTTTGGGAAAGGCGTCCTAGCTTCTCCACTACACTCATTAATGCTTGGAGGGTATGGTCTGGTAATCCACTCAGCGGTTTGTGGCAAAAGCAGCAACAGTGCAAAGCAGACTCAAAAGTTTAATAAGATACATATTGGTCATGTACCTACCTGAGTCCAACAACTTAAAGCAGCAATTAGATGTAATTCAGAATTAAGTCCTCTCATTCATCACAACTTTTCTTTTGATACAACAACAAAAGGAGGTTAAATGGATGGAATGCTGATATAACATTTTGTTTTCGAAAGTCGACCCAGTATCAGGGTTGTCAAAGCCTCGATTAAGCCATGAAGCTGGGTGCAAAACAGGTTAAGCGCTTCGCCTTACTTAGGCGGTTTAGTTCATGCACCAAGGTATTAGGTGGTTGTCTCAACCCATGGCTTTGTCTTAAAGAGGGAATCACTAGACAATTATTTTTCACTTAATTTTGTAGTTCTGTTATCATATAATTGTTGTTGTATTTAGAATAATTATTCTTGAAAAAACTTACCGGCTTTTTTTTTTGCACTTGCGCCTTTTTCATTGAAGCCTATGTTTTATCCACACTTTGCACTTTAAGCCTCAAAAGACATCAATGATTTTTTTCTTCACTACTTGCCTGTGATAACACTTCTTGACATAGAGCTTAAAACAAACTTATTAGCTGCTATTCTCTTGATGTTAGGAAATTTTTATGAGGAGCAGAAATTGGAATTATCTCTCTTATTTCACTGGTGATATTCATCATAATTTTTTTGGTAAGTAATTATTTTATTGATTGAGAAAGGGAAACATCCGTATATAACATGTATGCAAAAGGTATGGAGTCTCCCTATAAAAAAATAAATCAAATAAAAATGGTAGAGTGTCTCATACAGAGACACGGTTCTATTTGAAATGCTCCAGGTCCAAAAATGTACAATAGAACGTTATCAATTGCCTTTCTTAGTCACATAAACTACTAGTTGATGCCTTGGTTGACTTGTCCGAAGAATACATAATCATAATGTGTCTAGTAAGGCAAGACAAAGGTTACACTCAACCTATTGGTAGCTGAAGAATTAGATGTTTTTGCGCCACTATGGTGCTTCTTTTCTAGCTGAAATATGGGAAAGCACTTGGATTCAGTGGGGCTGAAGTTCTGGAATTTGGTTTTCAGGGGTTTTATATGCTGGATAAAACACTTACAAATTTGTGAAATGAAGGAACATATTCAACAACTTGATGTTCAAGTTTTGGACCATGTTGAACCCGTTCACTAAAAATTCTTGCTGGGGCTGGGGAAGCTGGCGACTTGATTATGGGTGTGTTTAATGGTTAGGACTTGGTTATGAAATAGACTTGGGTGAAAGAAAGTGTCGGAATCATATTTTAGAATGGCAGAAACATTTCGAAAAGAAGGAAGCTGTAGGAATACTACATAGAATAACATTTAAATAATTATGTGAATCAGGCTGTATAGACCCCAGTTTAAGAAGAGAATTAGATGTTAAACCATCAATCCTCTCCCTTACATTGAATCTACAGATAGGCCTTATAAACTTCCAGCTTTCCTATTCTTAGGAGGATTTTCAATAAATAATTAAGCACATCTGTTACTCGATTTCTAAATCCAGTCAGAATCGAAGTAAGAAAGACAAAAGGTCTTCATTCATTAGGATCTCATGTACTGGACTCATTGAAGCTTACTGTAAATAGCTAGTTATCACACATATATGTCATCCCAAATACAAGTTTCTAACTGTTCCACTTGGTTTGTTTTGCAACAATCTAAGATCAAAACAAAGAAGACAAGTTCCAAGTGTGGCCTGTGGAATCAAGAAGGTTTCCCTTTCTTGCTACTGTGTTCAGCAATCATTAGGAAGTTAGTATTTCAACAGAAAGTTGTGTAAATGCTCGGCTTCTTGGAGATGGCTTGCGAAACAGAAAGTTGTACTAAAACATTACTAAGTGACCTGCGTTCTAGATCTACTACGCTTAATTATATCAATCTTTGTATTTTCTGTTTCTTTAATGTAATGTCCATCACATGTAATGGGGGGATATTTTAAAAAGAAATAGGTCAAGAAGATTTTTTGAATGTTGTAACTTCTATTTGATGTAATTCATTCTAGCACCTAAGGGTGTGACCTAGTGATGAATAAAGTGGGAGGAGAACCATGAAGTCTCATGTTCAAACCCCCTGAGGCAAAAAACATTTGGTGATTTCTTCTCATTCACCTAATACTCGGTGGGTAGAGTTACCGGTACCTATGCTGGTTGGAGGTAACAAGTATCCGATGGAATAATTGAGGTGCATGAAAGTTGGCTCAGATGTCACCGTCTTAAAAAAATAAACAATAATTCATTCTGTACCCTTTTTTTCCTGAGGAATATGTATCCTTTTATTGTTTCTCAAATTATGTATCCTTTTATTGTTTCTCAAATTATCATGCACATGTTTTTAGCTATATATGTTTACTGCTTTCTTCCTTCTCTGCTTTAAAAATTTTGCAGGTTGAGATATGTTGAGCAAGAGTTGGCCAAAAAAAGAGGCAAGAACGTTGATGTAGCTGATCAAGTTGAAAATGAGGTGAAACGTGCAGAAGATGAACTTTACAAAATCCCGGAGCATCTTAAAGTGAGTAGTAGATTTATAATACTTCTTGTCCCCATCAAATTGCAAAGGAAATAGGAAAAAAACATATTGTCTCTTGCCATTTTTGTTTGGCCTAATATAGGTTTTTTTAACAATTTTTAATTCAAGTAATAATTTTCATATAATAGGGCGTAAAAAGTGCCTGTATACAAGAAGTATACCAAATAGTAGAGAATCTCACAGCAAAACATGGTTTTCAACAAAAGCCACCCAATCCTCTATACCTATAGGAACCTCATGGGTGTACCAACATAAATAATAGCAAAGAGGCTATTTCTCAAATAATTAAAATCTTTCTCTACGCCCTCAAAAAAAGCTCCTATTCCTCTCTCTTCATGCAGTCCACATGAGTGTCAAGGGAGCAACATCCCATTCTCTGCTTCTTCTATTCCTTCTTCTAAGGGCCCAACTAACTATTGAGTCTTTCACAGTGCCCGACATCACCACTCAGCTCCAAAACTGTCTCAGCAAAACTGTCTCAGAATCCCCCCCCACAAAGAAGATGCTAACGGACAATGTAATAAAAGATGATTTACATCTTCTCCAGATTCTTTACACATGAAACACCAATTGACACACATGATCTTCCTCTTCCTCAAATCCTCTGCCATCAAGATTACCCCCTTTGCAGCTAACCAAGTGAAGAAACAAACTTTTTTGGGTACCCTGGGGATCCATATTGAACTGTGTGGAAAAGTTGATGCGTCCCTAGATAGAAGTTTCTCATAATAAGATAAAACACCACTTCCTCCTATCCCCCATCTCCATACATCAAGAGTGCCCATAAAAACTTTGTGTTGGTCAAGTAATATAGTTTTGTTACTGTCTAACATAACTATATTTGATTTTATCTGTAAAAGAAGAACCTATATTTGCTTGTAGGATCTAGCATCCTTGCTTTTAATTTTTATTAGGTTCACTATATCTATATTATGTTCATGTATTCATCTGGATCCAAATATTTAATATTGCAGTTTTAATTTGCTCATTTATGTTTCGTGTCTTCTCTATTATATTCATGTTATCATCTGGATCCTAATAATCTGGGTTTTGATGTAGTCACACAGTTGGACCCACAAAAGGCTGATATTGGGTAGACCATAACCTAATTTTTTCTATTTTTTGATAATAGTAATGGTTTTATTGATAACAAAGAGAACCCTCATTGGCAGAGTATCACACCTCCTGTTTGCAGTTGATACTCTTGTTTTTTTTATTTTATTTTATGTAGAGACAACAAATCTATAATATGTAATTATGTCGTTCCAACTGTTCCAAGTAGATTAGGGACTAAGGATGATTTTAAAGAAGGAAACATAATTGCCTCAACTTGTCCTGAAAAGTTACACACAAACACTAACTTTCTGAGCAGCTTCCTTTTTACCCCTCTATTCTTCTCGAAGTATTACTAATACACCGAAGAGGTTATGTTTAAAAGAAAGTGTTTCCACTGTCCTGTATGCGTGTGAGAAGCACAAAATGTTAAAAATAAGTTGAATTTTACAAATGACATTTCTAATAGGAGATTATTTAATTAGTTTTACTTATTCTTTGTGGGGCCTCGTTTCTTTCTACTTTAAATTTCTTAGTTTTTCATTTACTTTTTTCTCTCTCCCTCTCTTTCTTTTTTTCGGGACATGGAAACCTCCACCAGCATGTATTGAGATATACAAATAGCAAGAAGTTCTTTTTGCTGTTTTCATCTCTTGGATATGGAAGATATACATAGAGGGCTGCTATGGAGCAGAAAAACCCATAATTTTTTTGGAATATAAATCAAAAAGCAAAAAGCAGCTACTGCTGATAACAAGTACGTGCATTGTTATGTCAATCCAGGAGCTAAGGGACAGAAGAATTATACATGAGTTACTGTGTTGTAGCAATTTACTGCTTGTTAGCGTAGTTCAGATCTGAATTTAGCACCTCCTATAGCAGTCCCTTTGGATTTGGGGTTTAGAATTATTGTTATTTAGAGTTAATTTTCATTATTAGTTTCCAGTTTATGCACTCCACTTTTTTGGTATTTTATTTCCCTTTTAAGGAGTTCATACTATGAAGGATTAAGAGTTTAAATTGCTTAGAGTTAGGCTAAATTTCATGTTTATCTCCACTGTTTCTGTTTCCCGTGCTACTCTTCAATCAATCATCAATCATTGAAAATACGCTGCAAACCAAAATTATTTGGTGTCAGCTATGTAAATCCTCTATAGTTTTTCCGCTCTATCCGACACCTTTCTATTATTTTATTTTGTATTCATGAACTGGCCCTTCTTTTTTCCTCGCAGGTGAAAAGGAGGAATTCAGAAGAGAGCTCCACTCAGTGGACTACTGGAATAGCTGAAATACAGCTCCCTATAGAGTATGCCCATTTATTCTTATGGTGTAAAACAAGGGTTTTATGAATACAGTTTTTGGATGCTGTTCAAATGTCTATTAACCTTTATTTATTACAAAAAGGTTTGCCAGGAGAAAAGTTTTCCTTTAAGCGAATTTGCATTCTATTCCCAAGATGAATCTGAAGATCCTCTTGCGTATTGTTTTAAAAAATGGAAAACCTCACATATTTTACTCTATTTGCTTGTAAACATGAGAGCATGAAGCGAATCCATTCTTGCTTGTAGATTTGTACAATTTTCAGTTGATATGAAACCAATAATGGATATATCAAACTTGAGCTCTGTAGCTAATCTTTTGGTGTTTTTTTTTTCATAATTTTACTGGTCTAAGGTACAAATTGAGGAATATCGAGGAGACAGAGGCTGCTAAAAAGCTCCTACAGGAGAAGAAGCTCATGGGAAGAGCCAGAACTGAATCTAGCATCCCTTCAAGTTACTCCGCAGACTATTTCCAACGTGGCAAGGATTATGCTGAAAAACTCCGGAGAGGTACGTTGCAATTGCTTCTTGCGACTAAGCTTGTGGGGTTGCTTGATAACAAAAGTTATTTTTGTATGAACTACAAACCTAGATTAGACAACCTTTGAATAATTTGGGAGAATAATTGTTGTTGCAATTATCTTCACTTTAGTAACATGACTTCTTCTTCTTCTTTTTTTTGAGAAAGTTAACAGTGGTATAAATAGGCTGTGCTGTTAGCCAATTACAGATTCCAAAAGACTGCAAAAAAAACATGTGCTTGTTCTTCTTACAAGACTCTGGGATGTCTAATATGAATTCATCATCATTTACATAATTTTCTGTTCAGCAAAAGTGAAAAAGCAGTATGCAATTCATCTTTATCCTTTGAATGGAACTGCTTCTATGTTCAAAGCACCTAGCATTCCTTTCCTTCCAGACTATCCACCAAATGCAAGAAGGATCAAGTTTCACAGGTTCTTCTATCTTACATTTTTCTCCCTGATTAAGCCAGTACCTCAAAAGATCAAACTGAACTTTTGCATAGTCCACCTGAGTCCAACCTGTCACGCCCCGCCATGGGGGATATGACTGGCACCTGGTGCCTTAGTTGGACCCGGACTGCTAACTGGTGGGCCTAGGCACATCTGGTGCCTGACTAGCTCTATCTCAGGTTTCTGGAAACAAAGGGCTATATAACGGCTGTAAACACAGCCTCTCTGCCGTAAACACGCATTTCTCCGGCCAACCGGGCCTATAGCCACCTCGTGCTCGTACAATGCGCCTAACCGTGAAACATACTCATAACAATAACTCATGCGGGCCGACAAGGCCACCATGTCGTCTAGTCATCCGAGACTCAACATAGGAATACCGGTGCTACGTGACCTATAGCAAACATCAATGTTGCCATGGCCCCACACCTACCAACATAAACGTAAATGCCAAGTTAACAAATATAACAACGGCACGGCTCACACGACGGCTTCAATCGACTACGTGGAGATAATATATACAATCTCGCAAACCTCTGCGAGTAACAATAGAAATGATCTTACGGCCCCGACCTACCCATACCGCATAACAAAAGGAAAAGAGCTACACCTCGGAAATCGTGACTCTGATGACAAGAGCCGATGACTTATACTGGCCGGAATCACGAGTGGATCGCGCTCCTCGTCTATGAGTACCCGTGTGCAGTAATGCAAATACCACCGGGCGTCGTATCGCCGGTAACAGTATGCAAAGCAACCGAAATACTACAATCAAAACATACAATATGATGGTATAAACTAGTACCTGTATAGCAAAAAGAGGTAATCGAATCAAGAAGTTTCTGATAAGAACCGAATCAAGCTTGTACCGATACAAGAGCCAATACCAACCCCATAAGTTACTGTGATGGCGCCAAGCAAGCAAACAATTTATATTCCCTACCCGGTCAAAACCATCCTAAAAATAAGTCACTCCACTCATCCCTCACTCAGAGCACCTCTACCGCCCCCGGTCTCCTGGCCGCCATGCTCTCCGATATAAATATGTCCGAGTCCTGGGACTCTCAGATCAGACCGTAACAAAAGTATCTGCCTCTGACATCAAGCCAATGGCTTCTTTCAGAATACAGATCGTATCTATTCCCCGGACACTCGCTCAACAGGGAATATCTCTACCGTAGTGCCGATCGACTCATATGGGAAAGCTTCATCCCATCTTCGTCCAAACCGGGACTCGCATGCCACTCCGGAGGATAAACCCACCCGCTCGCTGGGCGACACGACACAACCTGTGGGCGGCGAGGACGCCTGGCAAGATGCCCTCACGCCACATCAAGTCTCAACAAACAAATAGCACATATAAATAGCAAACATGTCTAACCTGAAAAAGACCATCCAAATCCTTCTTATTCTCGATCTCTTCGTATTACACCCGATTCTTTTTAATGACATATCGATTCGTAATCTTTATTCAAACTGTTGGCTAACTGCAGCCCAGGTACTATTCTGCTCAATGGCTAATCTATAGCCAAAATATCATCTCTGGTTCGGGATACAACTCAGCCATAAAACTGTCTGAAAGGCTAGTCCGTAGCCATAAAACTGTCTCTGTCTAACCGATTTTACTTTACTAACTTTATTCGAAAAATCAGATCTTTTATTCTACAACATGCTTGCTAATCATACAATAGACTGTGACTTTAATCAAATGCTAACTCGCCCCTTTCGTGCATGCTTAATAACTTTCTGACCGAGTACGATGACAACGCAAACCGCATTTACTAAATCTTTACTCAATATTTCAACATTCAACTCCTAGAAAGTTCAATTACTTGAAGTTTACTATGATTTATAAGGCTAAAAACCTCTAACTTGCCAAGGAAATCGGCTTTTGGCATACTTAACCTCGAGTTATCCGACTCCGTCTGACGAGGCTCGGCCGCACTAGCCTATTTCTCCCAACCGCATTCATATACACGTCACTAGTACTAAATACAACATACTGTATGACAACGTCACTTTCAATATATTTCATAGCCTAAACTTAGGCTTATCGAAAGACTATTTTGAAAAACTTGCTATTTTTCTAAGTCCGTATAGGAGAAGTATTCACTTTACTAGCTTAGGAGCACATAGACACTAGTTTGAGCAATTCTACTTACCTTAGTCCGGTAGCTCGACGATTCGTCTACTGTGATTTTTGCGAAACAAAATCCGTAAAAATGCTCTCTGCTGCTAACTACCTCGATACCTGAGGTTAATTTAGAATTGGACTTCACGTTTTGCGCCGTAATCTGACGATATTTTCTTACCCTCCTCTTCTCTCTCGTTCGCTCGGAAATTTAATATAAGTAATGAACTTAAAAACCGAAAAGTTGGGGTTTATATACTTGGGCTCGGACAGTCTAACGTGTCACTTGAGCCAACGCGGTGGCTCCCGCCCAGGACACCTGGCCGCCATCGCGGAGGGGCTCGCCCGCTCCTTCCGCGACGGTCGACGCTTTCTCGTCCGATCTTTCCTGTTCTTTTCTAGCACGTATGTTTTCAAATATGCTTAACCAACGCGCGAATAGGTCACCTAGGTGCCGGAATCTTAATGGTAACACAACCATGCCGAGAAATAGTTGCCACAAATGAGTAGCGACTCCATAATGCGAAAAAGATGTCTATTATTGTCCGACTTTGCATAGCATAAGTAGCAACAGGAATTCATCTGAGTTCCTCATTTCTTAAGTTTCCCACCAAGAACACTCCAAGCAGCTAACCACCAACCACGCAAAACAAACTACTTCTAAAGGAGCCATGATTTTCCAGATCCACTTCCAAGGCCAGTTATGTTGCCCACCTGACTGTTTCCTTGAGAGTATGAGTAAGCTGATTTCATCAGAAAACTTGGCCAGTTGGTCCCCTTCCTAGTTCCATGACTTCCAGTCTATGAGAACCACCACATGCCATAACATAGGTTAAGCCCTGTTTACCACAAATAGCTTCAGAATGTTTTCTTGATTCAAGACTGCATTGTCCCCTCTAGATACCCATTTCTGTTGAAATTTAACTCATAGTACTGGAGTTGATGACACATTTGACCTGAATGCTGCACTTGGGAGCCCACATATCTCATTTTTCTGGTAGAAGAGCCGACATTTAGTTGTGTGTCATCTTCCCCTCAACTTATGTCAGCCCTCCCATCTTGATATCGATCGACCAAAAAATCCTTTAAAGAATATCTGATCTTTATATATAAGTCGTATATTAAGTTAAATTTCTCCTTTTAGCCAAGGTTTGCCTCGAATGCTTGCAACTTTATAAAATGCTCAAGCTTAATCCTCTCATTGTTTCCTTTATCACTAATGATGAAAATCTGCCTTTAACAGAACATCCTGATTTGTGCCAAGGATAAGAGTAAAGATACCGACATTCAGAATCCAAACCTCATGATCTAAGTTCAGATGCAGTCGCAAAAGGCAAAGCTGCGACTGATCAGTTCATGCTTGAGCGTTCGTAAAAGAGACGCCATCGGGTCATGCGTAGATAGTGCATGAACATGGTTCTCCCACATGTTCCTCAGTGAAGAAGTACAGTTGTCCAGCTTCATTTGCTGTCTGTAAAGGCATAAGCTGTCTTGACATGGAAGTAGCTACTTCAACTTTACCAGCAGTCCCTGTTTTACATTTCGGTAGAGGATCTTTACCAGCCCATTTTATATGCAGTGATTTCCCAACATCTAGAATATGACTTTTCTTAGAGACTAAGATATGCTTTGCAAATATTGGCAGTGGCAACTTCTGCTGTTTTTCCCATTTTTCTGTCCTTTGTCTATCTCTTTCTTGTCTGTCATAGTGTTGCCTTTGTCCCAATGAAGAAGAAAAAGGATTCACAATATACCGTCCTCAATATAAAATATTATATTTACATAGCTGGTATTTTTATATTATATCTGCATCATTTGTTTTTTTCCAAAACAGTGTTTATATACGATATACAATATTGTTCAACGTGATATATTTATTATGCACAATGTATAAATTTTGTATAAAAGTGTATAATAGTGTACAAGAGGTGTTTACACATTTTTTTAAGTTGTTATTTTGATCATACAAATTTATAAAAAATTGTGCTTGATCTCTTATGAACTTTTAATCACGAAACTTCATTCGAAATTTAGCAATTTTTTAAAAACTTTAAATTTTATTTATAATTTCAAAATTAATTAAAAAATTATCTTATTTCTTCAATTTTGTTATTAAAATTTTAAACAAATTCAAACTGTATTTTTGAGTTTTTAAGTTTTTAAGAACTCTTAACAATGAAGTTTTAAATTTTTTAATTTAATTAATTAAGAATTTTTAATGTAATGTTTGTGGTGGTTTATTTTAATGATATATTTATTTTTGCTATTATTAAACTATTGTTATTTTAAATAATTAAAAACTATTTATTTAATTTCAAATATTAAAATTATATATAAAAAAGCAATAGAGAAAGATTTAAAAAAACTACAGAAGAAGAAAAAAAGAAGAAGCAGAATAAGAAAAAGAAATAAGCCAAAACAAAAAACGAAGAAGCAGGTAATTTGTTTTGTTTCATAAGAATGTGTACTTGTCTAATTGGGACCAATTTTTTTTATGATGAATACCGTGGTTTGTTGGAATAACTAGATGTGACTGTAGCGGGACCCAATTGATGCACAATTATATTGCGCTGCACCTGCACGTGTTCGGCGTAATGACAGTTTCACTACGATTACTTAGGCTTGTGTTATTTTTTATTTTTTTTTTATATTTAATATTTATATAAAAATATTATTTTAAATTAATGCATATATAAGTTAGATAAAAACTATGACTCTTTGAGACACATGGGTTAAGTGGTGAGATATTGGGTAGTGAAAATGAAGGTTACGGGGTTTCGCAAGTAGCATTTGCGCTGTTAGAAGACGAAATGACACAATCAATTCGAAACGTTATTTGCAGACTTGGTTTTTCTTAAGAAAATCAATTTTTTTTTAAATTTAATAACTATTTTTTTAAAAAAAATCTCAAAAATTTAAATCAATCAAACAGAAAAAATAAAAAAAAAATACTTTCCAAAAATATTCTCTCCACAGTGAACGGATTACAAATTTGATTTAATTTAGTTTGATGATCACAGGAGCTAGTAGTTTTATAGCAAAAGGCAGATTCTAATGATCATTGGGCAAACAACTTTCTGACTATGTTAACTTGTTATAGTAAAAGTACTATCGAAGGATCCTTGACCACTTTTATCTTTTAGGGTTCTTCTAGTTAGCAACAAGGTTTTGGATAATTAATTTTAAATTTAATTATTTTGAGATTATTATCTCATCTTCAATAAAAAAATAAATAAATATAAGTTTATTTCATATTTAATTGCGATAAAATTTTGGGAGATTTATTCGGACAGGTTATCCCACATCGAGAGTGGGATAAATATAACTCATAAATCCTAAGATAATTAATTTGAAATACATCCCGAGATTTTATCTCAATCAAATAAGATAAACTCATATTTATTTTATTTTTCATTGAGTGTGAGATAATAATCCCGGGATAACTAAATTCGTAATAACTAAATTCGGGATAACTTATTTCCTAACCAAACGATCCCTTGGTATTTTACTACATTGATTTTTAAATAGAAAATTTTATTTTACTCAAGCTTCAAATTATATAATAAATTAAGCAAAAACCAGAAAAAAACTTTTTTTTTCAATATAAAGGATTAAAAATTGGTCATTTTTGAAATTTTATTAGTTAAATAAATTTCACATAAAAGGTTTTTAATTGTGGTATACGGAGCTTCCTTTGCGGCCAAAAGATGTGGTTGAGTTAAGTCTATTGAGAAAGTTGTTAGTCTTGTTAATATTATCAATATCATATTAATGTTAATATTAAAATTAAATACGAGGCACGTAACACATTAGATATGATGCATTAAAAGAAATTATTTTAATTTGTACACAAGAGTATACAAATCAATAAATGAACTAAAAACAAATGAATTTACATATATAAATCAGTTTACATATACTAAGTTTGTAGAAAGGATTTGACAGATATTGAGTTTCTTTGTAGTAAATAAAGATCAAGTGAGATAGTTATTGATATTGATAGTTTGTTCGGGATATTGAGTTTCTTACGTCTAAGTATCATAATATTAAAAAAACGCATAAATATGATGTATACTTGAGGAATCATCCATCATTAATACACAAAAAGACATAAAAACATCAAAGAATTTGAAGCAAGTGAATTAACAAGTACACCTCAGTCACTGATCTCATTGCAAGAATAAACAAATCCAATTACACACATTATACACGGAGCGCTTGATGTACTGATCCACTACTGGTGAAAGTATATACTTTATCCCCTTGATCAATGAATTTTTATTTTTATAGTTTGTATGTTTGATGAAAATTTCTATGAATTACGTTTTTGAGTTTATGTGAACTAAATCGAAATATAATCTTTAAAAAAAGGCAAAAATATTAAAGTTTGATGGAATCAATAGATTTAATAAAAATTGATAAATATTTTGAGAAATATAATGAAGGATAATGCTTGAATGTTGGTAGGAGGAAACACCACAAATTCAAAGTTTGATGTGATAATAACAATGAAAAATATTTAGAAGGAAAATCACCGCGTAGAAGCATTGACTATATAAATATGAAAGACACTACTCTCAATTCAGCGAGAAACAATATATAAACACTTCTCTTGTAAATCAATAACTTATTTGTTATGACACTCAAGATTATAATAGTTTATTCCTGTGATAACTCTCATATTTCCTTTTTAGATATTGGATGATAAAACAATGAAGGCAAAATGCTCTATTTATAATAAAACTAAACCGTGTGGACGCGCAGACTTCTGAAGATCAATACTGCTTTACGCTTTTACACTTTCCTCCATCCTTGTATGACTAACTTTGTTGACACCGGACCATATATAAACGTGAACTTATTAATATTTAGGCATGTATCTCAAAAAAATAACTTGATAGATGATTTAATTAGATATTTTTTGGATATAATTTGAAGCATGATGAATAATTATTAACTACCAGATCATTGTATAAGCATACACTCAAATTATCTGAAATTTACTAAATGAAATTTCTCATAAGGCTTTCTCAAACATTCCTATTAAGTATGAATTATTGGATGGAAACATTGTTATGTGTTACCTTACATGTTTGAGATTATTTAATAGAAACACAATACCATATATAATAGAAGAAAATATATCCCCAGTAGTTAGTGGTTACTTTGATTACCCAAAGAAATCTAAAAGGCATAGAATATAAATTTTATCTTAAATTCTGAAATCATGATTCCAAAATTGTAGAACAATAAGTGTAGAGTGATTAATGAAGAAGGAGGTTTTAAGTAGAGTTTGATGACCAAAATACGAACACAAAGAAGTATGATGGGTGGAAATATAGCTCACAATTAATTTAGTAATTTAAAATGGGAGGGTAAGACGAAGAAAAGACTATTCGATACGATAGAAAGTCTTTTCCAAATCAATTTTGAGCATGAATTTCCCATGGGAATATTTGATCTTGTTGGTGTGATTCATAAATTCGAGATAGAGAATTATTTAAATTAGGATAATAATAATGTTTTTTTCACAATATGTTGGGTGCTAAATGGAGTGTACTTCTGTTTTCCTCATTAGAAAAGGTGATGGTTTTAATTTTATAGGTCACAATGTTTATGCCCTCTTGGTTTTGTATATTGCTCTGTGCATCGACACCCTGAACATCTTCATACTCTTCCATTTCCAAATTAGGTAATTTTTTTCTTACTGTCAATCACTATCCTGAAAGCGCCAGCTTTTTTGATTCGGATTTAAATAGAGATTTTATTGTTTACAATATTTGGGGTTTGGAGACTGAGTTTTGGCGCGTTATTAGCGTTAAATTTTTTTGTAGTTGTTTAAAGAGAAGCTAGAGAAAATATTTTAGAGAAGAAATATCCTCGAATAGAACTTGGAGTTGATTGGTATTACTTCAAGTACACATATATTAATAAAATCAACTAAAACTTACTGAAATGACAATTAATCGCCGAAATCAATCAGAAGTTTGGTCACAATTAATCGATGAATGAATTTGTTTGCTTCTATATTATTACATCATATCGTGAAATCCTTCTCATTTTCACTTGTTCACGTGCAAAATAAATAAATGAGATTCTCCAAGCATTAATTAAAGAAAAGATACATCTAAGAGTTTCTTCATGAGCCGTAACAACTTAGATGTTCGTTCTTTATATATATATATTTTATTTGGCCAAGAGAAAAAAATACGTTATAATTGATAGAAAAGATGTTGAACATTTTTAAGATCGTTTAAATGAGTTCAATTTATATGCACTTGCCGAATCTATATATGTTAAATGAAAACGACTTATTTACTCTTGGTCGATTTTTCAACATATATATCCCCTACAATCATACTTTAAAACTATATTTACTCCTTACTTATTAGAACTAGTTATGGTTTATCTTACGCCTATTAAAAACCTTATTTTTAACTTAAAAAGTCACACATCATATTTTATGGGATGAAAACCCCATTTTTAATTCACTTACTAGTCATGAAATGTAGCTTTCAAATATTAGGAGTTCCTTGAAGAAAGATGTGTTGTAAGTGGAGTATTAAGTTTGCATAAACTAGTACTTAACAGTCGTGGCTATTAAATAGCTTTACTAATCTTTCACGAAAGCTATTGAGATGGTTTTGACTTTGAATGTAACCCCCCAACCCCCTAACCCCCCAAAAAAAAGAGAAAATTAAAAAACAGTCGATCCATGTATCAAATTAAGTGTCCAAGTACTATTTTGCAATTAATATACAAACTTGACACCAAAAGAATAGTCAGTGATTCTCGAGTATAAATATTTATATGCACGCAATATTTATATTACATCAATTTAATTTATCATAATTAAGTAATTTAATAAAATAAAATATTAATTTAATTATATTATTCGTTTTGAAATTTTTGAAAATTTCCTCAATGTTGTTGGGTTTTTTTTTTTGTTTAAATAATTATCATTAAATATTTGATACAAATAAATTCTACCTCTATCATTGTGATCATTTTTCTACGCTAATATATTGGGGATTTCACTCGACATGAGAAAATTCCCCTCTATTGCAAAGTGACTATCATCATAATAGTTCTCCCCGCAACATTCGAATTTGTCCAATAAATATTAAATACCGAATGAAAAGACGAAAAGAAATAAGCAAATCAGTATGGCTAGATTTACACACGACAAGAAGCAAACACATGTACAATTTTCTATTGATGTTTCCTTATAATTAACAAAGAGAAATCTTCGTTTCTAAAATAGCTATAATATTGAGTGAGGTTAGTTTTCTCGTTCCATAAATGCATAATATATGACTTTTTAAAGCTGAAATAAAGTTTTAATAGATAAGAGAATAGTTAATTTTAACTATTAAGAAATAAATATAATTAATTTTATGTAAGTTAGAAATAAGTATATTTTTAAAAAGAAAGTAGAAAGATGCTCCTCTCTGATATATTTAGTATCCAGTTCATCCAGTGTCATATTAATCTAATTGATCAATAATCATTTAACTGAAATACCTTCTAACCATGATAAACCCATTTGTTATCTATTAATATCCTTTCCTTATTGGTAACATATATGTGGGCAAAAAAAATTATTGGCACTTTTTAATTCTACTTTAAAAATTAAAAATATAAAAACAGAAAAAAGAATATTAAGTTATAAAATTTCAAATATTAAAAAATTTAAAAACAGAAAAAACTCTACCTGATTTTTTGTAAAATTTAATTAAAATATTTTATATATATATATATATATATAATTTATTTTATTTGAAATTTGTTTATGTTTGTTTTTGTTAATATATTATTTTTGAAATCGAAAAGAAAAGAAGTACTAATTGAATACATAAGTTAATGACGTTCTAAATGAAATAATGAGTAGAATAAGAAAATTATTTTTTAGTAATAATCAAAACTAAATAAAAATATATTTCAATGTAGGATATGTAAAAATAATTAATAAAAATAGAAGTATAAATAATAATAATTAATATATTACGTTAATAACGAAAAGAACTCGTTTATCTATATATTAATATGAGAAGTGAAACTTAATTGTAACAATGTATGCATGTATATGTATGTGTGTGTATGTACATATATAATGCATGTAAATAAAATAACAATCATAAAAAATAACATTAAATTTTATGACAAATTAATAAAAGTATTATGCTACTTATAACATTAATGAACTTAAATAAAATTTATAAATATCCGAGTTAAATATAAATATAAGATATATAATATAAACAATTATTATATTAATGGAGGGTTGAAAATATCAAAAACAAAAATAGACATTGCGTAAATAATATAAAAAAATATCTATTATTCATAATTAAACAGGTTTAATTTTTAAAATAAAACGAAAAAAATTTAAATATTTTTCGCCCTATTTATAATTTTCTATGATTTTCCTTTCTTTATTATTTCCTTTTCAAATCTCCAACCCCACCCACTACCCACTCCAAAATAATAAAAAATAAAACGCCAACCACGTTCAAATTAAATACTCACATTTGTTTTTTCCAACAATTCATAACAAGCTAGGATTCCATGAAATGTACAGCCTACATCACGTTACCAACAAGTAAAGGAAATACTAATAGATAACTAATAAATTTACCATGGTTTAGAGGGGCTATTTAAATTAAATGACATTGACTACTAAATTTTAAAATGGAAAATGTAATTAAATTTGTTGAGGAAAAAAAATAACAGAAGGAAAATATAATTTATTTTCAATAGTAAAAAAAAAAAAGAAAAGCAAATATAACGCTTTTCCGTATATTAAACTTTAGTAAATATGTGAAAACTTTTTCTTTAGCCCAATGAAAGGGTGGGGACTAAATTGAAAATTGCACGAAAATTGAGGAACCAAAACTGAAACTTTTCACTCATATTGTTCGTAACGTAAAAGCTGAGGATGGCACTAAACTCACCCTTATTGGTTAGGTCGTTGAGACGCTAGTATAAAGATGGATAAAGTTGTCGGAATTACTACTACTTCGAACTCGAAACGTTTTTCTGTAGGTCCACCAATCCTTCCTCCTCCACAAGATCCGCCTGCTGTTTACATCTTTGACTGAAACCACTGGCGAATCAAAACATCAATTTACTTGTTTCGGTACCTCCGGGATTTGTGTACCGGTTGTTTTTTTTTTGCCTTCATATATATATGTATGTATAGATACTTGCTGCTACTACTGCTGCTAGTGGTTCGTTACAAACAAGACACAGGCAATTTCCTTCAATTCGGTTTGTTTTGATTGTAATCGGTGATCGAGCTTTGTGCATTTGGGCAAAGGGTGAAAACTGTGCCGGTGATTATGCGATCCATGTCGATACCGAAGGAGCCGGAGCAAGTGATGAGACAGCGAGATGGATCCGTTTTAGGGAAGAAGACAATTCTCAAGAGTGATCATTTTCCCGGTTGCCAGAACAGACGCTTGTCCCCTCACATCGACGGTGCTCCTAATTATCGCAAGGTTTTTCTACTTGTTCATTTTGTTTACTGCTTGCAGCGCCCACATGCAGTTTACTTCACACCATTTTTGGAGGTTCCAGACTGTTTGACTTGTCATGTTTAAATTTCTCTATCAGATTAACTTTCCTGTTATTGTGATCATGTTTTCTTTTATTACTCGCTATTTATGTAACGCCCAAGTCAAACTCCGTATCCAGCAAATTGTTTTATTTTTTTACTGTACATATTTTCCTAATTTTGATATTCCCTTTTTGGTACATTTTGTTGATTATAGCTGTCAAGAAGTAATGCTAGTTGGAACTATTTGTGGATGACTTAAACACATCTCTCTTGATTCACTAAACCCCTAACTTCTACAGTGGTTTCACCTTGTCCATTGTGCATACATCTGTTGATGAATCATTGTTAGATTGGGCAAAGTGCAATATTGCATAATTCTACATGTATACAGAAGGTTAAGTACACTTGCTTATGGTTTTTGGCTTTTTGGTGTAACCTAAAGATGAAAATAGTATGCTTGACTTTATAGACTCACTACAGGAGTAGGAGTTTGTATTGGTGGAATGTTCTCTCTTTTGCTTTATCAAGAATTGTTCCATATTTTTATTTCCCTGGCATTAGCTTAGTGCTGGACTTCTGATTTAATACAGTTACTACTTACCAAGACATAATTCTACATGTAAAAAATTAACAATATAGCTAATCATTCAGCTTGTTTATTTACTCCTTTTATCTTGTTAGTTTTTTCTTGGTCTGGTGACTTAGTTACCTCATTCTCCTATTCATCCAATACTAAAGGATATTAGAAACCTGAAATTTTCGGAGTTACATAATGTCAGATATTTACTTCCCCTCTTTGGATGCCTTTTTAGTTCTCTCTTTTGATAAGTAAAGGTTGTATACTAGAATCACCTCCTGCACCCAGAAAGCAGGTGTTAAGTATCTTGAGATTCTATGTCTCATGATGAAGCGGAATGTCTAGAATTCCACTCTTTTTAGGTGAATGTTGTGGAAGCAGTGAAAGTTATCGATTGCCATCATGCTATTACAGAAACAGTCTTTACAAATGAATCCTTACAAATGAAATTTACTATGTTTTTGAAGTGAATTCACTGGATGCATAGTGGACTCAAGATTGTGGTCTGTGATGTATTAGCTACATTGTGCATGATTTCTTGAAGAAACATTCTGCAGTTGGAGGGGAAAAAGCTAGAGAAAGAAGGAAGGATAAAGGTGATATAGTCCATTATGAGGAGGAGGAATAGAGGAGCTTCTGGAGAATTCAAAATATATCGTCTCAAATAGAAATTATGTTATTCTATTCTTTTTAACTTTGGGAACATATACACGTAGAACATTGACTTGTATAGGACTCTTTCTAAGAAACTTCCTGTATTGCGACGATGAAATGACTGATAGTTGCAGTATAGAGGAAGAATATGTAATATATGGTCTAAAATATAACGATATATCAGGCCGTGGAACTTCTTCATCCTGATCTCGACTTGTTGAAGCTATTGTTAATCCACATTATGTACCGTTGTTGTCGGTGGGCGGTCAAAGCAACTGGTATGCTCATGCGCATCAAACTGATTTCTTTTCAGTTGCTATGGTTTATATCGTATACCTCTTGGATGTCTATGTTGGAGAGATATACTTGGCTATTTAAAGGGGCATACTTCTCTGCAATCTTCCATCTAGGTGACTTCATTTTATGCATGCCTAAAATGAGATGTGCAATTTTTTCCTCGGAGTAAAAATGCCAGGTTTACTTACATTTGGTCCTTATAATAGTACTAAAAGTGCATGCATAGTTGGTCTCTTATTTTACAATGGCTTTGTGATGATTACACATGTTGCTTAGCTGATCATCCATATCAATGGACAATTGACTTATACAAATTTGAATCCTTGAAATATCTATTAGTGACGATGCCTGCAGGTTCATGATTATGTTTTGCTATTTACATATCTTGCGTCCCTGACTAAAGAATTTGCATTAGGCCGACTCTTTGCATGTCCATGGTGTTGCTATTCCAACAGTTGAAGGTATCCAAAATGTTCTCGACCATATTGGAGCTCAACTGAGTGGGAAGAAGACTCACATTCTCTGGATTAATCTTCGTGAGGAACCGGTAAATAGTGCTTCTTTACCTTTTGCATCTGCATTTCATTGAATTCTTCTGCACTTCAATTTTATATTATTGCTTTCTTATAAGTGGTCACTATTTCATTAATAACTGCAGTATAGTTTTGTAAAGAAATTCCTAGGATTTCTAATAGATTCCTTTTATGAATTAAACACATAGAATAATCTTATAGACAATGTTTGCATATTGCGTTGCACCTTTAAATTTCATTATTTGCATTCCACACATCATGCACCATATAGTTCCATGATCCAAATTTTCTTTTTTGTTGCTCATTGAGCCTTTGAGTGCACAAATTTTATCGCATTGTTTTTGATTTAAAAAAAATCATTATCTCTGCTCGTCTGACTTTCTCTGACCCTCTCTCTCCCTGTCTCCCTCTCTCAAACTTTTCCTTCTTTTTGTTTCTGTATTTCTCTTTTTTTTGGGGGGCAAGTTTGATGAATGACTTTCCTTGTATACAGGCTTCATTTAAAAGAGTATAGACAACTTCTCTATTTCTACAGTTTTTCCTCTTTCGTGCATTGGGTTGAAATATTAAAATAAGTGCTATTGCCTGTCTTTAGATAGCTCATGGATTTTTTTGTTTTAAATGAACTTGCTTAGATAATAGCAAACTTACTTGTTACCATTCTTAACCAAAAGAAAAAAAAGGAAAGAAAGAATGCAAACTTATTTGCCATTGAATTGTCTCGTCTAGGTCTTTGATCAATTACCTGAGAATGCTACAATTGATATCCATCTTCATGAAGTATCTGAAGGTGCAAATGTCTGTGTTAGTATTTGAACGAGCTATCATATAGAAAAGGAAAAATTTGAAACTGATTGAAAGTTGAGCATTGGTATAATGTATATGGTATGCTTGATCTCTCTAATGGCGGAACTGGATAAAACATGTATAGTGATGTCTGTGTTTCATTCTGGACATAACTTTTCAATCGAAGATGCTGCAAGATTTCATTTCCTGAAAATTATATCTTGATTGTTTCTTTTCTAATCATGGAACAGGTGATATATATTAATGGACGCCCGTTTGTCTTGCGTGAAGTGGAAAGGCCCTTCTCTAATCTCGAATATACGGTACGTCATGGTTAGGGTTGATTTTCCATTTTGACATATTGCTGATTTTATTTTATTTTATCAAATGACCATGTTGATTCTGTGGGATTATGATATTGCACACTTGTCAGGATTTTTCTTTTAATCAAGTAAAAGCATTTTCATTCATAAACATGGCCAAACTGGCCCCATATACAATGGATATACAAAAGGTAAAGAATTTACAAAATATGATTCTCTACGAACTCCACCTAATCATTTATACAACAAGGAACTTTCTCTTTACACCAAAAGAAAATAAGAGAGTTGAGACTACTCCTCACATGAGCGAAACTCAACTCTACTTCTTCAAAAGCTCTTCTATTTCTTTCTCCATACTACCCACATTGACGCAAGCGGAACCACGTTTCAAGCCCTTCGTTTTCTCCTCCATCTCCTGCTCTTTCAACTGAACATCAAAACTTTTAAAGAAGTACTTGGCATTTCCCAAGGAGTGTGAAGCCACTTGAACATATCCCACCATAATCTCATGGTAAGCCCACAATGGAAAAGAAGGTGGTCCACATCCTCGCCCGCCTTCTTGCACATGTAACACCTACTGACGTAGACAACTTTCCGCTTTTTAAGATTCTTCACTATCAAAATCACCCCTCTAGTGGCTAGCCAAGTGAAAAAACACACTTTCCTCGTCACACTTGGAACCCATACACTTGTCATGATTTATCAAAATAATATATCATCACGTATCCTCCACACTTACAAGTCAAACATTTTTCAGCATGGCATCAATGAGATATCATAAGATACATTTGTTGGACATTTTCTTTTGCTTTTTGTTCTCAATGCAACATTGGTTGTAGGACTTTTGTCTAGCACTTGGTGGGCATTCTTCCTCTTAAAGATTTACGAAAAGTTAGTAATATAAACATAAACATATTACAAAAATATACAGGATATGTGGACAAGAAATTTTACCTTATTAGGATAATGTGGCCCTTAATACTTGGGTGGCCGAGCAAAGAATCTTGCCAAAGATTAACCTTCCTACTTGCCCACACACAGCGAAGAATGTTCTCAGAAAATGCACCAATGTTCTCTAATCTTTGATAATTGATATATTTCCTCACACCAACACCAAGAGGTGGAGGATAGGCTTTAGTAGTGCAGGGGATAAAGCAAGCAATGTTTGATGCTTTTAACGTTTCTCCAAAGAGAATTTTCCTCAGTGTTGAACCTTCATAATGATTTGCAATCAAATTTTTATTAGGAAACTTCAAACCTCTAGCTTCCATCTCCCGATTTTAGCCAAATGACTCATTGATTTTTGCCACCAAAAGATCTCTTCCTGTTTGGATATTTCATCCTAGTCCATTTGAAGACCAACTCTCTGAACCAAATCATCACCACAGAGATTCCTTGTTTCAACTTCATTGTTAAACGTCAGAATATCAGCAAGAATGTAAGATCTCCTCTTCTCCAAGTGGCTAAAAGAATTCAAATTTCAGCAAGAATGCATGATCCTAATGCTTCGTATTATGGGTAAAACCATTCTTCTGGCAATGCATATTGGTTTTCACACTTATCGTGTGTATACTTGCAACTTTTCTATATCTGGCATTTGTTAGGTTCTAATGCAAGTTTTTAACTTTCATATCTTTTCCCAATCTATCTGTTGATATTCTTCTTGATATGAACTTAGATTTTATGTTAAACAGGGAATTAACAGGAAAAGACTGGAGCAAATGGAGGATCGCTTGAAAGAAGATGTTCTGCTAGAAGCTGCAAGGTTACTGTTTGCTCTAGTTTATTGTTCCTGAAGGAATATCTTAGGTTTTTCACTAAATGTCATGATGCTGATGTGATCAAATCTTTTATCTGAACTCTTCTATTTGATAAACAACAGATATGGAAATAAGATCCTTGTTACTGATGAGCTTCCTGATGGTCAGATGGTGGATCAATGGGAACCAGTAACATATGATTCTGTGAAAACGCCCTTACAGGTTTCATGAGTTTACGAAAGCTTTGTTGACGTTGGCGTCAGAAAAGATTGTATTGATTGCTCATTTTCATTTTGAACATCTCCCTCTAAGGTGTACGAGGAACTGCAATCAAAAGAGTACCTTGTTGAATACGAACGTGTTCCTATTACCGACGAAAAATCACCTAAAGAGCTGGATTTTGATATTCTGGTTAGTATTTGTATCTTTATATGGCTTTGACGTTGATTTCCTTTCTTATGTCGAAGATACCTTGCTTGTCATAACGAAGGTATTGGAGGTTCCTTGTCTGTCTGAAGTTTTTATTATTCTTGGTCAGAGGTTTCGTTGGAACATAATATTTTATGCATTGGAATATAGTTGTTTTAAGTTGATCTTAATGGCCTAATCGTGAAAATTAGACCATAATCTGGCTTAACTTATTTCTTATTTTTTGACGCTTTCCATTTCGGTTGAAGACCTTATTAGGCTCCTCTTGTTTATATAAAAAAAGTTATTTGAAAACTTTGGTCTTTTGCAACCAATCAAATTCTTGCGAGTTATAATATTTTAGTATCTAGCTATCTATCATCTTTCTGAAATCCAAATATCACGATAGGAATTGGTCAATTTGAATAGCCTCCAACGTTTAGTTCAAAGGTTGAGGGACTTGTGACTTAGGTTACAAGTTTGAGCCCTGTACCATGCGAACTAAGCCTGGTATTTAAATGCAGAAGGGCAGAGAGGTGGACCCATTATTCCCCAGTTTTGAAGGTTGCGGTTGGTTCCATGTGAATTTCTTGGTTATAAAAAAAAGGTCATTTTAAATACTCCCTTTGCCTCCATTTATGTGATGCATTTTCCTCTTTAGTCTGTCCTAAAAAAATTGATACCATTTTATATTTAGAAGTAATTTAAATTTAAAATTTTCATTCTACTTTAATGAGATGATTTGTAGCCATACAAATATATATATTTGAAAAAATTCCAAAATCTAATTAATTTGTTCCACAAACAAAGTATATCAAATGATGGCCATGATGTATGGAGGTAGGGGTGGAGAATAATTGTGTGTTCTCCGCTAAATCTTATTACGAAAAGCTTTTGAATAGGGAGGAGGGGGACTTTTGTATAGATCGATTTGGATTCCGAAAGTACCGAGAGTGGTGTGTTTCTTCACTTGGTTAGGAGGATGATCTCGGCGACATAAAATCTGAGGGAAGAGGAAGGTTACTTATGTTGTTGCATCCCACCGTGGGATTTGAGGAGGGTAGAGTGTGTATGCAGACCTTACCCTACCTTGTGGAGGTAGAGAGGTTGTTTCTGAAAGACCCTCAATGGGTAATGCTTACATGGTTTACTATATTTTGGGTCATGCCAAGCACGGTGAAAGAGGTAATGGCCAGTTGGAGTTATGGTAGTAGGAGAAGATGCTGGCCACAGGCAGTTTGTGCCACTAACTCTTGTGTGGGTTGTTTGGAGGGAACGAAATAGGAGAGGTTTCTACTGTGTGTAGAGATGAACTTTGTTCAGTTAAAGAGTTGTATCTTTGTGTCCCTTATTTCCCTTTCGTGCACCCACTAGTTTCCTTTATGTATAGAAGATTGAGTATGTTTTGTGGAAAATCATCTCCTTTTTTAGTATACTTCTTGTATGCAAGCATGTTTTTGCTCCTACATGTGTAAGATTTGTTACTTTATCTACACAAATGTCTATGACTTGTTAAACTACAAGTTTCAAAAGTCGTTCTTTTTTTCTTAAATCCTGTTTACAGTCAAAGTACATCACGTAAATATGGACAGACGGGGTAATGAAGTAAAACTAAGGAAACCAACTGTCTGGGGAATTTAGTGTAATTCCTCCTAGCTGTTCCAAGAGAAATTAATTTGTTAAAAGGGTAGGAGTCAAAGGAGGAGGACAAATTTAGAAGAAAAAATCTAGAAGAAATAAAGTAATCAAAGCTCAAAAAATTCAAATCTTCTCTCTGGAGGTCAATAAATGATATCCCCTGTTATAATTAAAAATTTTTGAACCATAGAATTTTTCTTAAAGTAATGTTTTCATTTGCAATCAACATTTAATTATGTGGCAGTTATTTTTTTCTGCATTTTAGTATGTTCCTTTTAGGGTTTTTGGTCAAATATTGCAATATGTATTGGTCAATTGAATTTGAAAATCAATCGGGGACACTTAAACTGGGGATATTGAAAATAAGAATTCCTTTAGGTGATTTCAGCTGAAAGAATGTAATTTATCAATAGAAGAAGAGTACAAAGGAGTAGGATCAGACTTTACTTTCTTAGTGCTGCTGATTTTATAAAAGTTACCATTTCTCAAAAAAAGAAAGCAGAAAGAAACAAAGGAGGAGGATCAGGTGTCTTCAATAGAAAATTTAGAAGAGTGTAAAACAGAAAAACCCTAAAGGGGAAGTGAGTGTAATCCTTTTTGAGTCCTATTGACGCTATTCGAAAACTTTGCACGATTGCCTTTCTAAGAATATTCTTTCCCTAACTAATGGTGGACATGCACTTTTCTGTCTTCGGAAACCGAAGTGTTTGCAGAAGTGCAGGAAACTACGGTTTGATAAAGCTCTGCCTTCTTTAGTGGCCCCAAAGCCATAATTTGATTAGATGGAGCTCAATCTTCTGCGGCTGAACTTGCTTCTCCCATGCTCTGATGTGTTCTCATCTATAGTTTCTCTCTTGAAGGATAAGGTAGAAACAAGTGTGCATGAGACTCGTTTCTATATTTGCATATTACATGGACTTCTTGCCCATCTATTTTGAAGCAAATCACAAGCGTTAAACTTTCCTTGAACTAGAGATCACATGAAGGGATCATTTGCTTTCCAAATGAACGAACTCACGTATAACCTAGTTTGAAACTACTGCTATGAGATTCATGGACTAAAAGGTGTTTAAATAGAAAGTGAAGTTCGAAAGGTATCCAAGAGTTAGTTTATCAATCGAGGACAGACAAAGAAGAAAGGAATTTTGAGTACGTCGTGTGGGCAAACTGGAAAAAGAGGAAGGTCAGTAGAAGTCATTATGGCCTGGACAATGAAGCTTGGTCTGTGGAGATGGAATTGGAAGTCTCGGTGATGGTTGACTCTATCTATTCCACATCTCCGATGAGAAGGCAGCAAGAGTTCTTTATAACGGACAAATGTGGATGGGAGGGAAGTATCTAAGGGCAGGAAATTGGTGAGTGACCTCAGAGTACGAGGAATATAGGAGAAGGAAATGGATGTTGTCAATTAATGAAATTCATGTAAAATATAGTTTAGGAGACTTATTAAGTTTTTCTTTGATGGAAGTACATCACCTGAACTGTGACTTGAATTACCGGTCACAGGAATCCTCACAAGATACGATGAATTCCCGCAATTTAAATCCCTTGTGCTTTTGCAGTGTCGTGGATCTCTACAGCTTTCTGTTTTGAGTAAATGTCTATTTTTTTCCACACCCGTTATGGTTTATTTATATGCATACCTGATCCAACTAGAATTTAGATTGTGGATTATCCATCTTGGGTTTCAATTAATAATGAGCTAGTACTTCTAATGGGTTTAGCACCCTTTATAGGTTGACCAGTCCTAAACCCAACATCTGACATCAAAGGGTGCTTAAGTTTCACCAAGTCAATGTAGACTTATTTTGGTTTTGTTACTGAGGAAAGCGGTTCTTCATTCAAAGTTGTTTTTTTAGGAAAAGTAAATGTTTCACGTGCAAGATTGCATGGGAAGATGTGTATCTTTACTGCTCAATGCCCCATGGCATATATATGTTCATAATTTGTTGGATTAAGCCAAAAATTGTTAGAATGCTGCTTCACGGATGGAAGTACCAAAGGGATAGAAAAACGAATGTGATGCAACTCCTTAAGCACTCATGTGGACAAAATATTGAATGAGAGAAATAGATAGGGCCTTGAAGAAGTAAACTCCAATTTAGATATTATTGGAAGATAGTTGCACTTTGTACATTTTTTGGAGTATATGTACATTTTTTGGAGTATACATCCTATTCCAATTTGTAATGATGATTAGTTTCTATATGTGGAAATACATTAGAACGGCTTGGGTAATGTAAAAAACCGTGAAAGAATTGACGTTTTGTTCGAGGAGCGGACGAGGAAGGAGAAGACGTAGAGCCTGAAACTTGATTCCTCTTGCGCTAATGTGGGTTGCATGGAGAGAGAGAAATAGGAGAGCTTTTGAGGGGCTAGAGTCGAGTTTTACCAAACTCAGGAGTAGTCTTCGGTCCCTTATTTTCTTTTGGTGTAATCACAAAGTCCCGTGTTGTATAGATGAATGGGTTGACTTTGTAGAGAATCATGTATTTTTGTAGATTCTCTACTTTTTGGTGATACTCTTGTAAATGGTCATAGTTTTGACCTTGTTTATGAATGAAATACCTTTATCTGATCAAAAAAATAAAAATAAATAAAAACAAGAAAATAATGTGGAAGCGCAAATACGAAAATTGAAGACGAAATTTAAAGATATGCGAAATTGGAGAATAAAATCCCCAAACTTCAAGATTAAGTGCTAAGAACCCTAATTGATTTTAGTATTCAAAATTAGCGGGATTAAAACTAATTATGATACTAATAGAGTCAATTCAAGATCTTAGATCAAAAGTGATCTAGACCCCTATTTCTAATTAGGGACAATAATTAGTATAAGAAAAATTAACTTCTTTAATTTACTTTTGTAGAAACCAAAGATATCAAGTTAAGAATTAATTTTACCTCCTAAAGAATGTTTCTTATAGGGTTGCAAGATAAATCCATAGTCACCATACACAAAGGTGTAAACCAGAGAAATCTCTCAAATAATATTCATAATATTCTTGTCTAATAAAAATAACAAAATTCACCCCTATATAT
>JACEIK010000795.1:211915-244669 GCA_018107945.1 Datura stramonium
GGGTTAACAGCTTTAAGGACATTTCAGTCATTTGACCCAAAATAAGTGCTTAACATCACCTATGTACCAAACACATCAACAATTTTTTTTTCAGTTTCAGCATTTTTATCCAAATACATAACTACTTATTTATAAAATAAGTTTCAGCACTTAAAGAGTGCTTTAAGCACTTATGCTTAAAAGCCACTTTTTTTCAGCTAAACCAAACGGGCTCATAGTATTGAAGTATTCTTCTTCCTTTATTGTTGCTTTTTAAAAGCATTTATGGTTTACATTCCTCCAACTTATTCATGTCTTCTAGTTTTGGCTTAGAAAAATTGTTGTAAGTAAAAGATCAGCTATTTGCACTTTACTACCTGGATAAAATTAGAGGTAAGTTACAGTTCTCTCTGCTCTGAATTCAATTTAATTGGCAAGTAGTTAGTTTGTCTTAACAAAAGGGAGAACCCTGTATACAAGTTCTATACAAAACTAAGGCTGTACTAAAGAGTTGAATCTAGAAATCTCACATAATCATCTAAACAATAGAGAGTATGATGTATTCTTTAAAACATACTGGGAATGACACAATGTTCTTGATTTACATCAATGAATTTTCTTGTCATTCAAAAGCCCTGTTATTGCATTTTCAGTTCTCCCTGCCTCTTCACGTTCTCCAGGATTCAAATGTCACACTGTATTTGGCATCACTGAGTTGATTTAATTTTAAACATCACTCCACAAATTAGAAGCAAAATTACAGTGTGACAATAGGTGGTCAACCTCCTTTCAGTCCCTCAAACATAAAGCACCAATTAAACATATATTTTAACTCTTTTTTTGAGATTTTTGCCAGTGAGATCGAACTCCCAGAAGCAGTGGCAGAGCCACAACCAAGGAAGAGGTTCAATTAGATCCCCTTTGTTGGAAAATAGTACCGTGCAAATAGGCCAATTTTTTTCCGTATATATATTAATTTTTGAATCCCCTTGTAGTGGCAAAGGTAGTTAAAAAATTGCTTTAGGTCATATGTTCAAAATTTTTGAATCCCCTTTTAAAAATTCCTGGCTCCTCCACTACCCAGAAGCTGTCCTTACAACGCTAATTTTCTAGGTGCCTTTTTTGCCCATACAGTAGCATGAGGGGAAGTCTTTGAGTTTCACAGTTGACGTAGCATGGCAAAGATGTAACTGCTCCCTCACAATTCGAGGAATGTCACCTCTTGCAGGATCTTAACAGCATAAATATTGTTTAGAAAACCTGTGCTTCCTCCAACCTTCTAATCATTGAAGGTTCTGGCTGAAGTTTAAGTCCCTACTCTTGTTGTTGACATCTACCTCACCTTCGATTAAGCAATAGTCAAGTATTTCTTCTTTAGTTTAGTATATATATATATTTTATATATATATATATATATATATATTTTTTTTTTTTTTGATCAAGTAAAAGTATTTTTCTTTAATAATAAGACTAAAAACACATGGGCCATATACAAGTAGTATACCAAAAAGTAGAGAAACTACAAAAAGATATGATTCTCTAGAAATGTCACACACTCCTCTATAACGAGGATATATATATATATATATTTGATCAAGTAAAAGTGTTTTTAATAACAAGACCAAAAACACATGGCCATATACAAGTAGTATACCAAAAAGTAGAGAAACTACAAAAAGATATGATTCTCTAGAAATGTCACACAATCTTCTATACAACGAGTGACTACCTCGGTGCATCAAAAGAAAATAAGGGATCGGAGGCTACTCCTCATCCGAGTAAAACTCATCTCTACCCCTTCAAAAACTCTACTATTTTTCTTTCTCCAAACAGACCACATCAACAAGAGTGGAGCAACATTCCACACCTTGCATTTTCTCGTTCTTCTCCCTCTCTTCCTGGAGAACATCAAATCTTTTATGGTTCTTGGTATCACTCAGGGATTCCAAACCACCTAAATAAATCCCACCATAACCTTGTGGCTAAGTCACAATGTATGTCTTTAGTATATCTTAAGGAGGGTGGTTACCGTAATCTGCCAATAGCTAATTACCAATGCTACGCAGGGTATGGTAATGACAATTTGGGCACTTTATTATAAATTTCAAAAGATAGAACCACTTGGAATTCGCTTCTACCTCTGAGGTAGGGGTAAGGTCTGCCTACACTTTACCCTCCCCATGCCTCACTTGGTGGGACTACACTGATATGTTGTTGTTGACGGGACCACTTTTGGTTTTAATTTTCAGAGAAAAACAATTGAGGGAAGGTTTCTAGATTGTAAATTGAAACAACAAGGGTTTTAATGAATTCATGTTTTCCATTTTACCAATCAAAAAAAAAAAAGAAGAGGAATGTAATGTTGTTGTTTTAAGCTAGAGTGTCTTTAGTTTTGTGTAACTGGAGGGAAGGAGCTAGCAGGTTTTCATTTACCTTCAAATTAAACCTTCACGTTTCTGTTATAATATAGCAACTATCTTGACTCGTCAAGCACACTTTTGCGTATATTGACAGGATATGGTTGTTTAACTTTTTTTCTTTTTTTAAGCGAAAAGTCTAAAAATGGATGTCAGACATGTATTTATGACCACATTTATGCTCTTAAATTAGTGCTTCTGTTAAATAAATGTTTCTGTTTCAATGTATGGGCACTCTTCTAAATCATTTCCGTGTTTGATTTGAACATTTGGTTTTGTCTTATTCCTTTTGTTTTTCTGGCACCTTTGATCTTTAGGTTCTTAGAGTTTCTCAAGCTGATGTGAACACACAGATTATTTTTAATTGCCAAATGGGACGTGGACGAACAACCACAGGAATGGTGATTGCTACATTGGTGTACCTTAATCGAATAGGGGCTTCTGGTAATTCTTATTTTCTCTCTTGTCAGATCTGGCATTTCCCTTCAATGTCCAATTTTAGAAGTATTTCCTGCCCTTAGATTTTATCTCTTTTTTCATGAAGTAAGTAGTTTTGTGAATAGCATCCACTGGATGCAGAAAATCGAAACTACATAGTGCTAGAAAATATAGATCAGCTCCCTCACAGAGAGATAACTAGATAGTTAGGGAGCTGACAAAATCTAAAAGACTCTTGGCAGTTTACAGGGAAGAGATTATGCCATCTTTTCATTCACTGCACTTTCACCACTTTCACCACACACGTCTGGCATTTCATTCTGAATATTATGGGGGTTAGCTGGGCAATGCCTGGGACAGCTACTGAGCTCCTAAAATGTTGGTACTTGAAAGGGCTGGGGAAGGGCAAGCAAAAGATATGGAATACAATGCCTGTTTCCATCTGGTGGATCATCTGGAAAGAAGGAATGCACGAATTTTTGAGAGAAAAATGGAAAGGAACGCACGAATTTTTGAGAGAAAAATGGAATCTGTTATCAGCATTAAGGACAGATGCATTTCTTTATTTATTTATTTATTTTTTTCGGAAGATGCATTTCTTTATTGTTTTATTAGTGTAAGATGGAAATTGCAAATGATGTAGAGCCCATGATAGAATTTTTGAGCTAATTACACAACCTGTAATGAGGCTTTCCTATGTAAATACTTTGCAGCAGTTTGCTGCTCTTTAATACAATACTTTTTAGGGATAATTACAGCCTAATGCCTTTGGGTGATCTAGTGTACAAAATAACCAGCAAATGTATAGGTTTTGATCATTTAAGTATTAAAATATATATACTATACATATAATATACATACATATACAAGATAGTATATAGGTTTTGTATATTTCGGTTAGTGACGGTAATTAAGGTTGGCCAAAGGGACATAAACAAAAGAATCCCATACTTTTACCAATTAAAAGAAAAAAGATATTATGCCAACTGAATTGTAAGTACACCTATCATTTACAGAGTGAATGGGAGTTGATGCACCATCAGAACATCTTCACTTCCTTTCTGTCCAGATACATCAAAATCTCTCTCGCTCTTTGTTCCTGGGTTCTGTTTTATTAAGCCTTTTTGGTTGGAAAGACCTTTTTTTTGTTCTTTTTGGAATAGTGACCTGAAATTCATTTGTTCAGAGAAGGGATTCAATACCTTACTTCGATATCATGATGAGAGAAGAGAAAATGACTTTTCCAGAATAGTCATCGGAATCAATGTTAAAAGGAGGAAACTCATTACCCAAACTCTTAATACCATGAAGAAAAAGATGAAAAAAAATCTTTAAGGAATAGTGACGGAAATTTAATGCTTTGCCAAGGGATTCAATATCCAAATTCTGATACGTGAAGTAAAAGGAAGAAAAGACACTTTCAAAATAATGAAGTTCAATGTTTAGAGGAGGGACTACTTATGAAAAAAATGTTTAGGGGAGAGACAATTCCTTAATTCTGATACCATGACAACAAAGAAGAGAAGAAACTTTCTGGAATGATTATCGGAAATTCAATTTCAGTGGGATGCAACACCTAAAATTCTATCTCATGAAGGAAAAAAGAGAGTTTTTGGAGTATATTTTACTTAAAAAGTCACCTGAAAAATGAGTAGATGATTCCTCTAGAAGGATCTTCAAAGAGAGACACAAAGCCACTGAAAAGGTCACTGAGGATAAGTGTAGTGTAGTTGAAGCGATCAAATAAAAAGACAAATATTTTGAGAAGAACAAGCCTTGGCCAGATTGATGGTGTAAGGCTCGTGGGTAAAGTAGAAGCTACTTAATCTCTATCAAGATGTGGAGACTTTAATACCATACAAAAATAGACAAGAAGAAAATAGGACTTGCTTGAATTGGTTAAGAAAGGCACACGATATGCTTCTTATATTCTACATGAAATAAGAAAAGTTAGTAAATGAGCAGTGTTTTCGAAGGAGTTTTAGAGGCGAGTCCCAGGCGAATTTCAGGATAGGGTGTACCAAAAATGCTCCGGGGTGCAAAAAGGCGTAGATCCATAGAGCGTATGCCCTAGAATTTGGGGCGTAAGCTGCGATCGTAAAAGCGTTGTCTCAAGCATAAAAACATAAGTCTCAGGCGTAAAAGCATACCCTCGGATGTTAAATTTTATTTTTATTGTTTAAAAGTATTTTCTCCATAAATCATATTTTTTATTATTGGTGTTATGATATTTATACTTTATGCTATCATATTTTCATGTTGTAGTAATTTTTTCTAAAATATGTAAATAAAGAAAGTAATTCTCATAGAAAATGTCATCATCATAAATAGTTTTTTTAGATGATTATGTCCGAAATTGATGGATAGAGATTCCATAGTATTATGTCCTGAGGTAACTTTATCTATATTTTGTCATTGCTCTTACACTTTTTATCCTTCTTCTTTAAAATATATATACAATAATTAGTGGAAATGTTCGTTGAGACTGGGAATCGATGATGAAGTGGATGATGATTTCATTTAAAAATTATCTCGACTATTATAATTTTCTGTTGTGAAATATACAAACAATAATCAGTGCAAATATTAGTTGAGAGTGGAGATCGATGATGAAGTGGATGATGATTTCATTTTAAGAATTATATCAGATTATTATCATTTTCTATTGTTGTTACCTTTTTCAAATAATAATTATAATATTTTTTCTATATTATTAGTGATTTATTTGAATTTATTTGCAAAATCATTGAAAATATTTATTTTGCTTATTTTTCTAGTAATAAAATTGTAAAATTGAAGATACACAATCAAGATACACAATATATACGTCCCATAGATTCGCAGACTTACACCCCGTATCTCTGGGCTTGCCACATCGCCCGCGCCTGGAACCGCCTTGCCCCCAACCCCTCTCGGTCACGCCCGCCTCGGGAGGCACGATCGCACCCTGCGCCCTACTGCACCCGTGCCCTACTAGGACCGGACTATAATAGCTTATGGCCTAAGGACTTCTGAAGGCTGCTGGCTCTAACTCCTCGATTCAAGAAAACGACGAACTATATAATGGCTGTACACAAATTTCTCCGCCGACTAGGCCTATAGCCACCCGTAGCAACAACAATACCTTAACAACCGAATTAATAGGAACTCATGTCGGCTGCCACCATGCCGTCTAGTTATTTCGAATCAAGAAAACAAGTGCTAAACCGCTACGTGACCAGTTAGTCACCATCGCTAATCGACAAGGCCCCATAGGCCACTGGCAACAAACGAAACATACACATGGCCCCACACGACTCGGCACAATTAACTATAGGAAATATAATAAATTCGTAAGCCTCTAAGGATACTCTGATACATGGCCTGGACAGGCTCCTACTACCCATACCGTATAACAAAAGAAAATATAAACTTTCACTATCTACCCGATGACTCCGGAGCCGGGCGACTCCGTACGCCGCCGGAATCACGAGGACTCCGGCCTCGTCTATGAGTACCGCAGTAAGTAATGCACACTCTAACGGCACAAGACTACTGCATCGGTATGTAAAGCAACAATCAAAATAATCAAAACAACAATACAACTCGATGGAACCTAAAATAGAAAGAAATAGACCGGAACTGACTAGGAAATATGAATCTAAGATTGTTTTCAACTAAGCCGGAAGGAGTAGGAGTCATAACTCCGGAAATGTATCGCCACTCACGATCTACTCGTAGATTCAAAGGAATACGGCATAAATATAACATAACATAGCATAGCATATGAATAAACCTTTACCCTACTTCCCATAAGCCGAGGCTAACTGACCACGCAATCTATACCCCTACCCCGGGTCATCCTACTCCTATAGTAACTGCAAGCATCCCGCCAGCCCCGGGTATGCACTCGCTCCGCCGAGCCCCCGCTCTATAATCGTACACTGAAACCGAGGACTCCCGAATCAACACCTGCGTACCGCTGACGGGGGTGTATAAAAGGGCCAAGGCATAATACTGTGAAACCTAGCATCCCATCTTCGTCCCCGGGTGACGCATGCCACCCGTGAGCTTACGCATCTCGCCTCTAGTGGACGAGTCGAAGGCCTATTAACCCGAGGTGGTCATGAATGCTAGGTAATCCAACCCCAAACAATACAAATGATCTCAACTAGTAATACTAACTGCGTATACCACATAAACCATCGATAATATTGTGTGTGTATATACTACATGCTGAAACTAATGATAGTGATATGTATGTATTTAATACATGCCGAGATCCATAATGGTATATATATACCTGGCCATACCGTGGCCGAGTCTAATACCGAACAAGATATAATTCTTTCTACCGAGAATCATGCCGTATAACCGAGGTTCATAGAACATGTTTTGATTACTTCTAACATGCTTTCTAAACTTCATTTTAGGCTACTATTCTATTCCCAAATACTTTACGGAACTTATATCAATTTTTACTAAGTTTCACCGGGTTAATTCTATAATATCCTAACATACTTTACTTTCAAATCACATATCGGAGTATGCCGTGACCGTTTCTGGGTCACTTTCTACTAGATTTTATATCGTGCTAGTAAGTTTCCACGCTATATTGTGCACATGACGCCTCCAATCATCGTACTAAAATTTATACTAAGCATAATATGCGATCTCCAAACGCTCTACTGCATTCGAGCTTTCATGTTACTATACGAAACTACTAGCTCGCCGAAGAAACTGGCTTTTTACATACCTTCGCTTCTGATTTCCCGACTAACTGGCGTAGCTCGGTCAGTATTTTCGCTATTTCTCCCAACTGCATCCATATATATATCAATTAGGACCCTAATATTCTGAAAGAAGATAACACTTTTTAATATATATATAGCCAAAACTTTGACTTATCAGAAAACGGCCAAAAACTCGCTATTTCTCGGAAGTCCAGAAGGGAGAAATACTCACTTGAGGGCTAGAAGTATATTGACACTAATTTGGAGCAATTCCACTTACCTTAGCTCGGTAGCACGATGATTCGCCGACCGAATTTTGCGAAACTAAACCCGTAGGAATGCTCCTTGCTGCTTAATACCTCGCTACCCAAGGTTATACCGAGTTTGGACCACGTATAACGGCGTAATCGGAAGGAATTTGGTAGGTTTGGTTCGTGTTTCCCTCTCTTTGGTTTTGCCCTCTGTTTCTCACTGGAAATTATAAGAAATTTCACTTAAAATCGAAGTTTGGAGGCTTTTATACTTGGGGCTGCACCTCACCTCCGTGGCACGTTGGCATCGCGGAGGTGAGCCTCCGTGACACGCTGGGTATCGCGGAGGTGAGCCTCCGTGACACTCTGGCCATCGCGGAGGTGGTCTGCCGGCCTCCTCTTGCGATGGTTCGACGTGCCGCTTATCCGGTCTTTCCCCGGGCCTTTTCCTAGCATGTATGGCATTCTAAAACTCTTAATCAACATGCGAATAGGCCATCTACATGTCAAGAATTTTACGGGGTGTAACACCCCCCTTAAAACACTGGTAATGAGTAAAAATACCTAAAATTCTGAAATTCACATATGTGACTGAATGAGAAAGAATATTCTATTATACTAACTTATTATAGAGAATGAATCTAGTCTACTTTAGCATATAATTGCATTAATTCTCTTGACTTTTAACAGCTTTCTTGCAGGAGCAAGGGATTTTCCCCAACATATTAAAAGTTTGATTTCATAAAAAGAAAAAACATAAACAGGCTCTATTCACAATTTTTCTTTAATTGTGACAACATTGACCATGATATTTTTGGAACTAAGAGATAATTTTTGTTGGTAATTATTTCTAACAGCTTGCTTGCAGGAGCAAGGGATTTTCCCCAACATGTAAAAAGTTTGATTTCATAAAAAGAAAAAACATAAACAGGCTCTAGTCACAATTTTTCTTTAATTGTGACAACATTGAACATGATATTTTTGGAACTAAGAGATAATTTTTGTCGGTAATTATTTCAAAATATACTATCAATTCGGCAATAAACCCACTCATACCTAGTAATGCAAGGGAAGCTTTGATGCGAGAAGATACCTATTTTAGGTATAAAGCTCGCGTAACGCTTGAAGAGGGTGGGGTATACGAAGATCCTTCCTGACTTCATACTCGCTCTAACCCAGCAAAAAGAGCAGAGTTCCATTTGGTGGGTGGGTTTAGGGCGAACGAAAGAAATGTGTAGCAGAGGGCAGGTCAGGCATTGTCTCGTCAAATAAAAAGAAATTTGCTTTTCCATTTCTTAGTAGGAGAGCTCCTATGTTAGCAGGACATTTCGTGCAAGAACTGGTTTTGATGATAAGTCCCTCATTCTTGCTCGTAGTTGATGCACACATTAGTAGAAAGGCTTAATTGGAATATGAGATATCATACATCTTTGTATGTTTTGATTGTCGCCCAACCCATTCTACTTGCAAAAATAGCTTAAAAAAACGGGTAAATGGGCGGGGGAGGATGAAAAGACATGTGTAATTGCAAGTTGAGCGTTGACAATCCTGTGGAAAACTCCGAGGGGAAATTCTATAAGATACAACTAATGGGGTGAAAAAGTATAATTTGGTAAGTCGGGAGATTGTCATGACAACAAAATATTCACGTGGACTTCACTAGGAAAGTGGTTATGGAGATCTGCGATTTGCTCTTTGGAGAGAGGTGATGTGGAGAAATATGAGGTCTTGGATGGGGGATGGGAAGTGTAAGAATGTCACATTCATATTGATTTTGTATAGAGACGAATTTATTGAAGCGTTGGGAAGAGTTTAATGAGAATGTATCATTCAAGGTGAGGGATGGTGGTAGGGTAAGTTTTTTGGTGTCACAGGAAATGCACGATATATGGAGTTGGAGGCTGGGGAATAGTGGCGTTTTTTCTGCTAACTCCTAGTATGAGAAACTTTTAGTGATGGAGAAGACTATTTTTTCATCTATCGATATGAATCCCTTGGGTTTTGAGAAAGGTCTTTTTTTTTCATTTGGCTAGCTGGGGGAAGGGGATGATCTTGAGATTGAGAATTTGAGGAATAGGAAAATTACATTGTGAGTTGATATTTTATGTGTAAAAGCTTGAATGAAGAAGTGGACCATCTTATTTTACACCTATCGGGTAGCATCTCGCTTGTGGTGGAAAATACTGAGATGGTTTGCAATTCAGTGGATGATGCCAGGCACCGGAAAACAAGTGATGTTTAGTTGGGCCCTTATAAGACAGAATGATTTTGTACACTTGAAGAATGGCCTCTTGTATAGAGACGAATTTATTGAAGCGTTGGAAAGAGTTTAATGAGAAGGTGAGAAATGGTGGTAGGGTAAGTTTTTGGGTGTCATAGGAAATGCACGATATATGGAGTTGGAGGCTGGGGAATAGTGGCGTTTTTTCTGCTAACTCCTAGTAAGAGAAACTTTTTGTGATGGAGGAGTCTATTTCTCATATCTATCGGTATGAATCCCTTGGGTTTTGAGAAAGGTGTGTTTTTTCATTTGGCTAGCTGGTGGAGGGGGATGATCTTGACGATTGAGAATTTGAGGAAGAGGAAAATTACATCTGTGAGTTAGTATTTTATGTGTAAAAGGTCGAATGAAGAAGTGGATCATCTTATTTTACACTGTCAAGTAGCATCTCGCTTGTGGTGGAAAATACTGAGATGGTTTGATTCAGTGGATGATGCCAGGCACCGGAAAACAAGTGATGTTTAGTTGGACCCTTATAAGACAGAATGATTTTGTACACTTGAAGAATGGCCTCTTGTCCTTGTTTCTTTTTTGTGCACCCATGAGGTTCCTTATTTGTATAGATGATTATGTGATGTGTTGTTTTTTGTAGAAAGTCGTATCTTTTTGTAAGGTTTTCTACATTTTGTGTATATTCTTATACTGGCAATTTTTTGCCCTTCATTAATAAAATTTTATTACTTTATCACCCAACAGAAAACTGTGAAGGTAGATTGCCAGAACTTGATCTAAAAGCTAAATCTCTAGATCTGTATGCCCTTCAGGGTCTGCATGAATCACTCTTTTAGTTTTCATCAGTTCTATGTTTAAATCTTGGCTGGAAACATTACTTGAGATGCTTTTATCTAACAGGAATTCCGAGGAGCAATTCCATTGGTCGAGTTTCTGACTGCATCTCCAATCTGAATGACACATTAGCAAACTCAGAGGAGGCAATCCGTAGAGGGGAATATGCTGTAATTAGAAGCTTGATTCGGGTATTAGAGGTAGCAAAGCAGCAGTCTAACTTTCTATTTCAATAATTTAGCAGATTTGGCATTTTTGTTTGATTTAATATTGACTGGAATTATGCTTTAAAGGGTGGTGTCGAAGGCAAAAGACAAGTGGATAAGGTCATAGACAAATGTTCCTCTATGCAGGTAGGGGTGTATTATGTGTAAGAATACGTTTTTCTTCTACTACGTTTTGCCTTTGGTTATTTTCTCTGCACAAGCTGCTATGCTGTCTCTTGTTGGCATGAAGAATCTTTCTGTCATCCCTTTTATTCCATTTCATTTTAGAATGCTCGAAATTTTGCAATTTCTTTTTGTGTGAGTCTGAGATAAAAAAAAAATTATGATGCAAAATTTCCATTTAAATTTAATACTTTGATATACATGCAGAACTTACGTGAAGCTATTGCCATCTATCGCAATAGCATTTTGCGCCAACCTGATGAGATGAAGAAAGAGGCAGCACTTTCATTTTTTGTAGAGTACCTGGAGAGATATTACTTCCTCATATGTTTTGCTGTATATCTCCATACACAACGAGATGCACATTTTTCTAGGTCCTCTGCTCATTGCAGCTTTAGTGATTGGATGAAAGCAAGACCAGAATTGTATAGTATAATCCGCCGGTAAGGATAAAATATTCTGCTATTGTGTTTAAAGTGCTTCCCTTCATGATTTTATGCTGCCTTCTTTGTCATGGTTATTCTTATTATTGTTTTTACTCTTTATCTTTTGTCATAGTTATTCCTATTATTGTTTTTGCTCTTATCTTTTTTGACAAATAAATATTTCTGCTGCAACTAACTCTTTCAGGTGGTTATCTTACATCATTTTTTCGTATCAGTATTTTGTCACTGATTCATGTGCATATGTTTGTTCTTAGGCCTGAAGAACTTTCGTAAGCTTACATAATTTGAATTGTCTTATATTTATGTGAGAAGTTAAAGAGATGCCTCCAGATTGCAAACATAATTTGGCCAAAATGGCAAAATTGACATCTTATCTCTATATACTAAACTGGTATGCAGTTCAGTTGTTGAATTGCATTTGATCACCCTAGCAGCCATGCAATTTACTTGTTCATTAAATATTTAAGTATTCTAAACTATCAATATTATATGGAGAAAATTTACTTCAACATTTCTCAAATAAATCTATGCAATCACTAAATTTGATCAATTTGTCCTATCTTAGTTCCCTTTAAGTTATTTGGCTTGGGGCTTGGAGATTGGTATTTGGAGAGAGCAGGTAGAAACATCTCCGTGAACTTGTGAATCTGAACTTTGAGAAGCCTCTTAAGTTTACTAAGTCAGTCGTCTCTACTATGCGATACATTGATCTAGTTGCTTTCCATATGTGACTGGTGTTCTGAATTTCTTAAATTCTTCTAATGTAATGAAGGCTTCCTTATAACATCCCATCTGCGTGGATGATGGTTTGTATTGAAAAAGATATAACTACATACACTAGTTTAAGATTCTTGACATTGGATTAGTGTTAATAGAACTTTGTGAACACTTGTATGTGCTCCAAAGGGATGCTTTTTTACTGTAAAAGCCCAAATGGATCCTGCATTATTGGAAGCCTTATATGCTAAAGTTGGCTGCAGGTTGTTAAGGAGAGACCCGATGGGAGCACTTGGATATGCGAGCCTGGAACCTTCTCATGCTAAATTAGTTGATACTGCTGATAGTCGCCCTTCTGAGATGGGGCAAGTAGCTGCTTTGAGAAACGGAGAGGTTCTCGGACCTCAAACTGTTCTTAAGAGTGACCACTGTCCTGGCTGTCAACATCCTGGCTTGCCAGAAGTATTAGAAGGTGCTCCTAACTTTAGAGAAATTCCAGGATTTCCTGTATATGGTGTTGCAAATCCAACTGTCAGTGGGATTCGATCTGTAATTCAAAGGATTGGTAGCTCCAAAGGTGGACGTCCAGTTCTCTGGCACAATATGAGAGAAGAACCTGTTATCTACATCAACGGAAAACCATTTGTACTCCGTGAAGTTGAAAGGCCCTATAAAAATATGCTTGAATATACGGTATGAATGCAATTTCATGCAAATTTTAGATAAATAAATTCTGTCAAACCTTGTTATGCTGATGCATAAACACTTCATTTTGCATTGACGTACCATTGCCAAATGTGTGTGACATTGTATGGTATCATTATATGGATCCTCTAAACGGGTGCAACATGATATGGTAACATTATATGGATCCTCTAAACGGGTGCAACATGATATGGTAACATTATATGAATCCTTTAAAACAGGCATGTTAAAAACAATCAAAGGGTGGAAATGAGCAAAGCTCATTTGAGGAGTATTCTCTGATACTTATTTTCTTTTGGTGTACCCATGTAGTTCCTGTTTGTATATATGTTTGTTTGTATTGAGGTTGGGTGTCTTTTGGAGAGAACCATATGTTGTAGGTTTCTCCTTTTGTGGTATACCACTTGTATACAACCATGTTGGCTTTGTTATTTATTATTAATGAAATACTTTATCTGATTAAAAAACAATAAAAATTCGATTGGACCTGTATCAGATCCATACTTGTCTTGGATACTCGTACTTGGTCCTCGTTTCTAAAACTCTTACTTGAATCCATGTAATATAAATTGTTGGTGGTGCATCTGTTGAAGCTTTGTGCCAAACTTTTAGACTTCTATTGTGCTGCCAGAAGCCATTCCACTACCTTTTGGTTTTCTCTTTTTGGAAGAATGCAGCTTCTTCCATCTCTCTTTTTCTTTTTTCTTTTCACATCAAAATCAAGAAAAGTAGATCATGAACTTTTGTTTGATCATAACTTTTTATTTTACTGCCTTTAAAAGTTCATGCAATTTCTTTTGTCTCATGTATTGATTTTAGAAGATATTCTTATTGATATTAATTCCAATGAGATCTCAATACACTCCCTCTGCTTCAATGTATGTGTCTTACTTTCTTTTTTAGTTTGCTTAAAAAACAATGATATTTTCTATATTTTTTAACTCTTTTAGTCCAACATCCTACATGGCATGTTTAAGACCACAAAATTTAAAGTGTATTTTGGTACGTTATACACATGTTTAGTTTAAAACCACAAGATTAAAAATATCCTTATTTTCTTAAACTCTGTGCCTAGTCAAATCTAAACACATTTAAATTGACATGGAGGGAGTAGAACATAGTGCAAATATCTTTGCTTTAAGTCCCTTTTTTGAACCTTTGGCTGATATTATTTTATCAAACACGACATTTAATAAGGTCTTCCTTTGTTCCGAAGAATCAGATTGCATAAACTGGAATTCGTTCCAAGCTTATTTTGATAGATTTCAAATGGTACAGGTAGTTCTGTTTCGAATTACACTTGTGATTCAGTAACTATTTTACTTGGAAGTTGTTAAAGTTCCTGTTCTCTAGCTTAAAAGCCTTATTTTGTTTTCTTGGGTATACAATATTTTCATTTCTAATGCAAGGACTTTTTGTATTACAAAGTTTTTGCTGAAAATACAAGATACTTCCTTCTTTTAAGTGGACTTGCTTTGGGGTCTTCACTCCTCTATTAATTGTGATTTCGAGTCATGATGATTAAACTGGCTAATTACAACCATATGGATATAGGGGATTGATCGTGAAAGAGTGGAAAAAATGGAAGCTCGATTAAAGGATGACATTATGCGAGAAGCTGACCGTTATCAAGGAGCAGTAATGGTTATTCATGAAACTGATGATGGTCAAATATTTGATGCTTGGGAACATGTGAGCTCTGATGCAGTTCAAACTCCTGTGGAGGTCTTTAAGTGCTTGGAGGCTGATGGTTTTCCTATAAAATATGCTCGTGTTCCTATCACTGATGGCAAAGCTCTCAAAAGTTCTGACTTTGATGTATTGGCTTCTAATATAGCATCTGCTTCCAAGGATACTGCTTTTGTCTTTAATTGCCAGGTAACCTTGTATATATTCTCGTTCTTCTTCTTCGATTTACTTGTATTTTCTGAGACATTTGGCTCCAAACAGATGATGCTGATTTTTATTTATTCCTGCTATTACAGATGGGTATAGGGAGGACTACTACTGGAACTGTAACTGCATGCCTTTTGAAATTACGTATTGATTGTGGGAGACCCATTAGAGTATTGCATGATGCATCAACTCCAGATTTAGGTGGTGGTATGTCAAGCGATGATGAAAGTGAAGGCCATCCCCATCCACCTGCATCGTTAGCATTGAAAAGTAGAACTCAAACACGTACAAATGATGCGTTTGGGATAAATGACATCCTGTTGCTCTGGAAAATAACAAGATTGTTTGATAATGGGGTGGAATGCCGAGAGGCCTTAGATGCTATTATTGATCGATGTTCAGCTCTGCAGAACATACGTCAAGCGGTCTTGCAATACAGAAAGTTGTTTAATCAGCAGCATAATGAGCCTAGAGAAAGAAGAGTAGCACTAAATCGTGGTGCTGAATACTTGGAACGATATTTTCGTTTGATTGCCTTTGCTGCTTATCTTGGCAGCGAAGCATTTGATGGATTCTGTGGACAAGGAGAATCGAGGATGACATTCAAAGATTGGCTGCACCAGAGGCCGGAGGTTCAAGCAATGAAGTGGTCAATTAGATTACGGCCTGGGAGATTCTTTACCATCCCTGTAATGCCTCTGACATCTGTCTGTGTCATGGTTATGGATTCTTTTAAAGCTGGATTGATTCTGTTATGTTAGTGCAGGAGGAACTAAGAGCTCCACATGAGTCACAACATGGCGATGCTGTTATGGAAGCTATTGTGAAAGATCGGAATGGCTCTGTTCTTGGGAAAGGGTCTATTCTCAAGATGTACTTCTTTCCTGGCCAAAGAACTTCCAGTCACATTCAAATTCATGGCGCTCCTCATGTTTATAGGGTATGTTAAATTTCCACTATTGTCAGGACAATAAGAGAAGCTGAATTTTGATTTCACATGCCTAATATGGAGGTAGTTATACTTGTGTTCGGGCCAAGAGAGATGCATGAGTACCATTTACAACACAAGCCTTTATAATAGAGATATGTACTGGGGGGGGGGGGGGGGGGGGGGGGGGGGGGGGGGGGGGGGGGGGGGGGGGGGGGGGGGGGGGGGGGGGGGGGGGGGGGGGGGGGGGGGGGGGGGGGGGATAGATATGTACTACCCTACCCCCACCCCACACACACTATGCGCATACCCCCACACACACACGCGCGCGTGCGCACAATTTTCATAGATTTGAAGCCAAGTGACGTAAAGATCATATTCAACTAGATAGAGTAATAATGCTGTGAGACAAATTTAGTGTATGCTAAATGTTTTTTCCATTTCAACATTTTATAAGAATACAGTAATATATAGAATATTATGTTACATCTGTAAATGTGGTACTACTTAGTTTAACTACTTAACGTATTTTATTTGTTTGCCTATATTGGCGGAGACCAATACATAAATAGACTTGAAAAAAATAGGATTAAATGCAAAAATGTGACTATGAATACTGTGATGAAATGCAAATACACACAGGAAATTGGAGACAAGAATATACCCTCAAAATGACGCACAAAGAAACAAAAACTGAAAAGAAAAAGAAGAAAGAAGATAATTCATGATTATGCCTGGTTCTGTTATAGAAGATTGCCATTTTTCCCAACTGGAATAATAGAATATCAGGAAATGAAAGAACTAAACAATAAGTAAATCCTAAATGGAAAACAGAGGCACACCAAGAGCAGAGAAGCAGCTACGCAGAAGATGAGTACAAAAGAGGCTGTCAACAATAATGGAGGGTTATATTACCAATTTCAAAAAAAATAAAAAAAATCAAAAAACAACAATGGAGAGTATAAAAAGCTGCTAAACAAGACTAACCAGATCAATGTACGAAAGTCGGGTCAAACAAAGAAGTCCCAAGTGTTGTACCCCAATCAGCAATGCAGTGTGGGGCTGGTCTATCCCTCTGCTACTATTAAAGATCTAAAATGTGAAGCCAGAAATGAAAACAACGACACCCCAAGATAGGCAGAAATTACTATGCTTAAGAAGATTACAGAAGAGACTGTCAACAACAATGGAAAGTATAAAAAACTGCTAGTCAAATTTTACCAACGCAGTGTATAAAGAATGGGTCAAACAAAGAAGTCCAAGTATTCTACCCCCAATAAGTCGACGATTCAGTAGGGGTTGGTTTATCCATCTGCTACCATTATAGATTCAATAAAGTTTTCCATAATCCAAATTGTCACGGCATGGACTCTGTCCATCTAATCAGGCAGAATTCAGGTCACAGAATAAATAGATATAAGATTCAACTTGTATCTAATTGTATAGGGTAGATATTTTCACATTTACAAATGTCACGCACGTGCAATGCACTTACTTGGCCTTGTAATGGAAGAGTAGAATACACTGACCAGAGAGAGATAGAGGCTAAGGACATAAATTTTGTAGTGAATATGCATAGATCTTCAAATTTGTAAATTTTGATTTTTATTTCATGGCTAAAACTTGAAATTCTTACTGAATTTCTCATCCTTTTTAGGTTGATGGATACCCCATTTACAGCATGGCAACACCTACAATTTCAGGTGCAAAGGAGATGTTAACTTACCTTGGTGCAAAGCAGACGTCAAAAGAAAGATTTGCTAAAAGAGTAATTTTAACTGATCTGAGAGAAGAGGCTGTTGTTTATATTAATGGAACACCTTTTGTTCTTAGAGAATTGAACAAGCCTGTTGAATCCTTGAAGCATGTCGGAATCACTGGTTCATTGGTCAGTCTTTAATCACATTACCCCTTCAAACAATGGTTATGGTGATTATATTATCTATTTAACTTCATTTTCCCTACAGGTGGAACACTTGGAGGCACGGTTAAAAGATGACATTCAATCTGAGATTAGACAATCTGGTGGTAGGATGCTTTTGCATCGTGAAGAGTATAACCCAACTTCAAATCAAGTTAGTATCATTGGATATTGGGAGAACATATTTGTAGATGATGTTAAGACTCCTGCTGAGGTATATGCAAGCCTGAAATATGAAGGGTATGACATAACCTATAGAAGGATACCGTTAACCAGAGAGAAAGAAGCCCTGTCTTCGGATATTGATGCTATCCAATACTGTAAAGACGAGTAAGTGGCAGTACATAATTTGCAGAATATTTAAATTTCAACTTGAGAGAGGTCATTCAAATTGTCGCTAGCCCTTTTTGTGAGGGAAAAGTTGGCATATTGGGACTAAGGAATAATTTGTGGATTGGCATATTGGGACTAAGGAATAATTTGTTGATTGTATATGAAAGTTGGATAGCTTCTTGCCCTTCTGCAGCCATCACCATGACATTGACAGATTGCACTAGATCTAGAAGTAAAATCATGTCTGTGGAATGGCATGTCGCAGCAACTCTAATATATCTCAGAGAATGTCCAATTGGAAATAATAGGATATGCTTTGCTATACTATTATCTTAATCGTGAGTTTAGGAATCTTGATTTAACTATCATTAACTTTTCATTGCCATTTTATACTAATTAGTGACACAAAAGCTACATTCCTGAAGTTGTCTGGCTTGATTTGGTATTTGAGAAGATTTAATTGTTCATTCTTTGATTAGATAATTGTTATGACATACTTCTTCTTTTGTTATTGTCTCTCCAAATTCCCAAAAAAAAGTCTATTCTGTGTCAGGTACAATGTGATTTTGATTACTAAAGGGCATAAAATGTCTTTCTAGTGATGATTTTTTTATCTGTGTCGATGAAAAATTTATTTGAGAGTTGCTAATCAGTGACTTCCTTTTCTGTGTTCTCATTAGAAGGAAAATTAAACTAATTGTTCTTTTTTTCCTCTAAACAGCGCTGCAGGATCTTACCTTTTTGTATCACACACAGGATTTGGAGGGATTGCTTATGCAATGGCTATTATTTGTTTAAGGCTTGAAGCTGAGGCTAAGTTGTCATTAGATATTCATCGACCATTTGGAAGTACTGATCTTCCATGTCCACCTCTTGAGAATTTCAATGTTCAAATTTCTGATGAAGAAGCACGGAAAATGGGTGACTATCGGGACATATTAAGCCTCACTAGGGTTCTTGTGCACGGCCCTGAGAGCAAGGCAGATGTTGATGCTGTAATAGAAAGGTACACGTCTTCTAATCCATAAATGCATGGGTTTTCTTCTAGTTTCCTTTAGCAGTCCAGCTTCCTGAAGTACTTCACAGGAGATTGCTTGAGGGCATAGATTCCATAAACTTCTCATACCATTAAATTTTAAGTATTATTTAAATTCAATAGGAATTCTCTATTCAACAGTAAAAGGAATTAGTGACTGAGCTTTTCTGACTTATTGGGTGAAGACAATTAGTGAATTAAATATATCCTTTAATGCTTATTAATCTGTGTATATTAGGGGAACTGGGTAAAACTAGTTACTCCAAGGTAAGAGGGAGATATAGAGAGGGAGGCAGTGACGAGTTGTGTAGGTAATAAGACTTAGGGAAAGGTGCTCGTTTATCAATAAATTCATCTTACTATGGTAAGTTGCTTAATGAAGATGTACAAATCTTCCCAAACCTATGTGTTTGGATCACCAACAACGCCGAGATGTATTTTTTTTCCATGGTTGACAGCTAAAGAAGCTATTCTAACTGCCGAAAACTTGAGGAAGAGAAGCGCTTATGTTGGTGTTTCATGTGCAAAAATACAGGAAAGGATGTAGACTGCCTTCTACTCCATTGCTAGATAGCTTGACAACTTTGGTTGAAGAGTCTGAGATGGTTTGGTTTTGGACCATGTCGGGTACGGTGAAGGATGTTAGTTAGGATTTTAGATGACAGAAGAGAAGACATAGGGCATGGTATATTGCTTCATTGGCTTTAATCTCGGAAGTATAGGAAAGAGAAATAGAAGAGCTTTTGAAGGAAGTGAACTTGATTTTGTACATTTGAAGAATAGTCTCTTACTTCCTTATCTTTAATATCTTTTTACTGTACCATGAGGTTCTTATTTGTATTTAAGGATGGGTGTCTTCTTCTGTGGACAACCGTTTATTTTTGTAGGTTTTTTGTTTTTTTGGTATACTTCTTGTATATGGGGCCTTTGAGGTAGGGGTAAGGTCTACGTATACTCTACCTTCCCCAGGTCCCACTCTGTGGAATTACACTTGATAAGTCATTGTTGTTTCTTGTATATAGGAGCTTTACCCATTATTGATTAAATTATTCCTCGGTAAAAAAGACAAATAGATTTACCTTGGCTTTCTTTTGATAGTGTTGTAGTGCGGTCTAAGGAAGGAGAGACTTCTTCCCGGGGGAGGTCTATAATCTGCGTTGAGACTTTGGGGCTTTTTATATAATAATTGTGTGCTAGACAATGGAAGAAGTACTGGGAATGAAGATTGTGGACCCTCAAAGGAATCCATTTGTATAATAATCGGTGACCACTCTGCTTGAGCTTCCCCCGGTGAAAGAGACTCAACCTCCAAATGGCAAAGTTGTTTCAAGACTTGACCATTGTTGCATATCAAGAGGGGGAAATCTGAAAGAAGCCTCAGTGCATTATTAATGGTCATCATATCAAAAAAAGAGGGAGCAATGGATAATAGAGACTACAAGCCTATAGTCTAGTGAGAAGCATCTAGAAGTAATCTTTAAGATGCTTTTAAACTAAAAAAAGTGTTGGAGAAGACAATGTCTGCCTCTCGCAATGCGTTTGTGGAAGGAAGAAAAATCCTAGATGTGACTTTGGTGGTAAATGAAGTGGTTGATTTAGAACGAACATGAAGACCCGAGGATTTTGTGCAAACTAGACATTAAGGAGGCATATGATCATATGAATACTAAATAGAGAGTTCATGTACTTTATAATGTTTGAAGATGGGACGAGGGTAGGTGGAGGAAGTGGATCATGTTTTTCATATTAACGGCCGAATTTTGATCCTAATGAATGGCAGCCCATCTGGTTTCTTTGGAAGATCGAGGAGCATGTGACAGAGGACCCATTATCTCCCATGCTATTCATCCTGGTAATGGAAATGCTCGAGGAGAATGATGGATAGATTTGTAGCATGTGGTACTTGAAGGGCTTCTTTGCAGTGATCGAGGGGCAATGCACAATAAGGGTTTCACATCTCGTGTTCGCAAACGGCAATAACAGTTGCATCTCAAGTCCCAAAAAGGGGGTCAGCTATATAAATCTGCATTGACCATGTTTCCCATTTAAATTCATCTTAGACCACCACTATACGCAATAAAAATGAAAATGAGGAGTGGTAGAAGTTATTTTTATTTCCCACTGGCATAAAAAATCTCAAATACGCCAACAAGTGTTCTCTATTAGACTTAAGAAGGTGCTGGATAAGACGGTTTCTACTTCGCAGAATGCTTTTGGGGAGGAAAGACAGAGTTCTGGTGGCAAATGAAGTGGTGAATTCTAGGAGAAAGCTTGAGTGCCGTGTGTGTTGTGTAAATTTGATTTTGAAAAGGCCTACGATCATGTAAATTGGAGGTTCCTAGATTCCGTCACACTACAAATGAGGTTCTGGGAAAAGTAGAGAAAATGGATTTATTTTGCATCTCTTTTGTGAGATATTTTGTGTTACAGGGTGCCAGGTTTGTTGTGTAAAGGTGATCTTAAAAAGGCCTACGATCATTTGAATTGGAGGTTCCTAGATTTTGTCACACTAGGGTTTTGGGGAGAAATAGAGAAATTGGATTTATTTTGCATCTTTTCTATGAGATTTCCTGTGTTAGTGAATGATAATCTGTTTTTTTGGGGGGGAGCTCGAAGGGTTTGAGGCAAGGGGACTCTCTTTCACCGATGTTATTTATCTTAGTCATGGAAACTTTGAGCAAGATGATGGATAGAGCTCTGTCTTGTTACTTGAAAGGCTTCAATGCTGCGGTTGGGGTGTAGGGAGAGTCTCAATGACTCACTTGTTGTTTGCTGATGACACCTTGATTTTTTGTGATGCAGTTGAGTCGCAGCTGGATTATTCAAGTCCTTACTTGGTTTCAAGCAGTGTCAGGCCTTAAAATTAATTTGAGTAAGTGAGATTATTACAGTTGGGGAGTTGGGGTGGTGAATGACATTGGAGATCTTGCTCAAGATTTGAATTGTAGGGTTGGGCTCTTCTGAAATGACTGTCGAGAATAGAAATTCTGAAAGGTCTGCATCAAATCCTCCTTCAGGACATCCCAGAAAGCATGAAAGAAATCCATTGTGTAGCCATCAGGACGAGGTGCCTTGTCTATAGCACATAGCTTGATCCCTTTCGGTACTACATTTTCTTCAAACTACCTTGTCAGCCAATCCTGCTTCTCTATAAGAGATACTTGAGACATCTTGAGGGTTCAAAATAGGTTTCCAATTTTCTGTTTTCTTGTATAGATTCTGGTACAAATCCAGAATTGAGTTCTTTATAATTAAAGGATATGTAATCATAACTCCATCTACCTGCAATGGGTCAATCATATTGAGTCTTTTATGAGTTGTGGCCACTCTATGAAAGTACTTTGTGTTTTTGTCTCCACTCTTTATCCACTGAACTCTAGACCTTTGCCTCCGAGCTATCTCTTTACTTCTAGCTACTTCTGAATATTCCATTGCCAGATGAGTCTTCTGTAGTTGTTCATCTTTTGTTAGTGCTCTTTGTTCTTGAATGATCTCCAAACTGCTAACTTGTTCCAAGATTTGGTCTTTCCACTCCCTTCAGTTCCCTCTATTCTCCTTACTCCATTCTTTGAGTTTCCTTTCAAGAGGCTCAATTTGGATGCTAATTTGAAATCTAACCTCCCTAGGACTCCAAAGGATAACCACCACTCCTGCACTTTTCTCCTGAAGCTCTCCACACCCTACCACTATTTTTCAAACTTGAAATAAGACTTCTTATGATTCCAGTCCCCGCATTCCAACATAATAGGATTATGTTCAAAGCCCAAATTAGGTGATACACTTTGTTTAATTTATTGAAACAATTCATCCCATAATAATGAATAAAGGAATCTATCAATCCTTGAAGCTCTTCTATGATTTGTACCTGCTCTCCATGTGTAGGATCCCCCAAATAAAGGGGGAACCACTAATTCCAAATCATTTATACATTTAGAGAAATTTGTCATGGCTCCTGTCTATTGCCTTCAGCTCTCTGTAGGGAATCTTGTGACATTGAAATCCCAACGGACAACCCATAGCCCCTAACATAACCCCTTCATAGCCCCATCTCTTCCCACAACTCCCTTCTCACATTCGGGCCACAGCCTGCATAAACTGTTGTGATATACCAAGTGAGACTGATTTATCCCACATATCTTGCGGGTTCTCATCTGATTACCTCTTTCCACTATTTCCCCTCTACAGCTCCTTTTGTCCCACATAATTATAATTCCCCCACTACTACTTATGGCTTCATTCCAAGCTCCCTCCACCCTTCTACTCCCCCATAACTGTTGTAGAAATCCCTCACTGCCCCACTCAATTTTGTTTCCACCAACACATAAACATCAGCCCCCCATTGGTGTGTCCTGCTCCTTACTAAACTTCTTTTACTCTCCCTATTAGCCCTTGGCATTCCTCTGAAGAATTTTTTATCTTCATTATATAAGAGTTATTAATTTCCTGCCCCTGCTTCTAGATTCACTTCTAGGCTCCCCATCCTTAAACGTTACATCAAAGATCGGATTTCTCAGCTCCTTGGGAACTAACTGCGTCTCCATGTTTCAATTGAAATGCCTCATGGTATCTCCTTCTCTCTTTTGGTCAATCTTTGAGAAGAGGGCAAAAGCCTCTTTTGAACAACCCTCAAAAGCCACCCCAACTTCTTGGCTGAACCTCATAACATTACATTGTACTCATAAATTTGACTGCTCCACTGTTTATTTGTCACATTTTGAAGAGTCTGTTTCCTTAATTCATTTAAAGAGACCCTCTAGGTCACGCGACAGGTCTCTCTTCTGTCATCTTTATAGGGGTCTATCTCTGTTTGTGCTAATAGAACCCAACTGTCCTACTAGGTTTACAGCGACAAGTCGATGTCCATATAACCTCGTAAGGCTTGACTGTCCTTTGCCTTGAAACTCCATCCCCTTTCTCTCTCCCTCTGTACTACTAGTACAATTGCTGCTTTCCAATCTCCTCCACGACGCGCTAATACAACAGTAGCCCAAGAACTTGTGTCCAAAATCAGTCAAAACTATGATGTTTTGGGATTGTCCCGATTGTTGGAGACCCATTGAAATTTCAGTTGCGGTCCCTGTCTCCTCCAATCTCCTATCAGGACATGCTCGGTTGCTTTCCTTGATTGAAACTCAAATAAAAACAGAAAACCATTCATGTCATTCACCTGAACTCCTTGTTCTCCCTTCCTAGATTGTTGAGCTCATCTTCTTACATCATTTCGCAATGGAATATCCTCTTCCCCCGAGAACTTTCCTGCCATATATCTTCCCAGAAGATCCTTGTCTGTGAGATTAGATTGAGTCTTCAGCATCTCTACTTTGACATCTATCACTGTTTCCTTTTGTGACCATTTGTTCTTATGTCATATATCTGAATAACTCATTTCCCTTGTGTTTACAATATGTGCTGCCTTTCCTAAGATGTTAAAAGCTCTTGGATCTGATGAGTTCCTATTAATAAAGTCCTCAATATTTTTTGCAACCCCCTCTCAACCTTCGTTAAATTTGGCTTCTGGTAGAATAATAACTACTGTCTTTTTCTTTGACAGTAATGCCTGATAAGAATCTCCCATACTGATTGAATTTTTGAGACAAGAAAATATTTGTCGAGAAATTCCTGCATCGCAAAGTTTTGAAAGACTTACCTCTTGAATCAGATGCTTCAAAAAATCTCCTACATGACCATACCATAGCCTTCTTGCTCAGCACCATTCTCCTCAAATGATGCCTTGCACTCTCAACACAGTCATATCATATCTCCGACTTGGTTCTTGACTCAGTGATGTCATAGGATTTTCCCCCTACTCTGAAGTATATCCTACTGGCCGTACTATCCTGAAAGAAGAAAAAGAGAGGAGGAAAGGAGAAAGAAAAGGAGGAGGTGGACTCCAGTGGAATAAGTCCACCAGAGTTGGAAGTGCTGTTGTCCTGTAGGGACCCTAGATAAGACTATCTAGATAAATGTGCCTCAGAGCGTTTATTTTGTTTTACCCAATATTTGTACAAAGAGAGATGATAGTTCAACAAATTAGGGGGACACAAGGTGGAGAGACTTTTCGGAACTTGAGCTTTAGAAGGATGTTTAATGATTGGGAAGTAGGTGAGCTCCAAATATTGTTAGCCTTATTACATAGGCAAGGCAACCCAGTTGATAAGCTTGATGCATGGTGGTGGAGACTGGAGATGTGTGTTTTTCTGTGAAGACTTTCTATGAGAATCTGTTGGTTAGGGAGGAGACACACTTCATCCATCTGCAGTCCCACAATTGCTTGGCCATCAAATCTACATCCTTCTCCATTTTTATTTCTTGCAAACAGTAAACGTCGGCCTTCCAGTTTAACATCAGACTCTTAACAAGGTTTCTTTTGTCCAACCTGTTAAGTCCCCTCACATTCCAAGAAACTAACTTCACCTTCATTGGTAAGTTAGACTTAGAACTCTCCCCCTATTTCTAGTCCCTTCCACTTCCTTATTTAGATCAGACTGCAGATTTTTTAATTCATTCTTCCTAATCCCCTTGTGTCTAGGAGTTTTTAATTCACTGTTCCCCTTAATTTCCCCCACTTCTTTCTTTCTCACATCTAGTTTTTTGAACAAAGCTATTGCCTCCTCTTTGCAACCAACAAAAGCAGCTCCACATATATTGCTTAATTCCAGGACATTTGAATTAACCCAGTTTGCTGCCTCCTCCTCCACCTCTTGTGGGTCCTGAGATTGCATGTCGATCGGAGTAGCTTCGTGCACCTGCATCAGTTGCATGTTATGTTCATCAGTCCCTGTGCAAATCGCCTTGTCCATCTCTTCTTCGAGAATAGTCATATCATCTGTGTCTTTTTCCTTTTCACTCCCAATGCTCCCTTTACCCATCACCCCAGTAGAAAGAGAAGAAGTATGTTTTGGAGCTTAATTATCAGTCGTCGCTTCCTAGTTAGCAAGACTCTCTAGAAACTTGGAAGCAGTTTCCTTCAAGTCCGTCAATTAGCAGGCGTCATGTTCAATAGATGTTGTCGTTGGCATTTTTGCTCTTGAAAGGACTTCACATGGGGCAGCACGTGTGTCACTTAAGGGCCCTTTCTCCCATTCAGTTTGTACCATTGGTTTTGGGCTCGAAATAATTCCACTCTGAAGCCCAGAAGTATCTAAGCCCAATATTGAGAATGGATTATTTGAGGAAGTACATGGTCTGGCTGACCCACATGGTACTCCACGTGCTCTGTCCCCCTTTTCTCATTCTGACTCGTATCTTCCCCTATACCCTCATACGATTGCCTCAATATCAGTTTGTCACTAGCTTGCGTGTGTCTTTCTTCTCCGACGGATATTCTGGCCGGTAACTCCACCCAGATCTGAAGGGTGAAAAGTAAACCTCCATTTTCCCATGTTATTTCTTTAGGAGCCCCATTTCCATCCCCTTTCATTCTCAATCTGGCCCATTTAAGGTGATTCTGGAGTGTTGTTTCTTCCTCTGTCTCTCCCCAGCCGCCACACCTATCGCCTATGGCTTTGAATGCCTCGGCCGACCAAAATTGTAATGGTAAACCCACAACCCTAATCCACACAGAACTCGGGCTATCCGGGCTTCTATGGCACCAATTACCAGTGACCACCAATGAAATTTGATGGTATTATTTTTCCAGAACCATTTCCCCTTCATGACTTACTCAGCTCGTTTTTGTTGCCAACTCAAATAAGAATCTTCATTACCTATTTCATATATGCTAAGACTATGGATCTGCCTCCAAGTAGGGCTGGACCACCGTCTGATATCTGATAGTGTCGGGCATTCAAACTTGTTACATGGAAAAAAGCCCACTAGGCATCTGTTAAGTACCCCCTTTCTAGGGGGTCCCGGCTCCTGTTTTATATGTATAACGTCCTCTTCCATCGAATAGGACCCCTCACCAGCCTCCTTGTTTGACCATCTGGATTTCCTTAGCTTCAACATGTGGGAGTTCTTTTCTGCCAATCTGTTCTCAATTTCGAAAGCCTGCTGACTATTAATGAACCGTTCAATTTTATCTGCCAGAAGATTCCAACCTGCATTAAATGCTGTTTCTGGGAGAATTAAAACAGCCTTCCTCCTTCAGCAAATACATATTATGCTGATGTAACGACCAAATCTGTTGTAATTCCTTGAGCAGAAAGGCTCCGAGAAACTATCACTTCTCTTCCATCTTCCCACACTGTTTCCCTTGACCTTCTACGCTTCTCTCAGATTCTGAACAATCCATTCCATGGTTTTCCTATTCAAGGATATTCTCCTGATGAAATTTCTGCTCCTTTCAGTCCACTCGAACCATGACTCTGCAGTGCTAGTTGACCTCTTGATGTCATAAGATTTAAAACCAAGCACAAAATAAATGCGATTATCCATCTGAAGTAGAGAATGAAAAGGCAAAAGAACAAACTTTCCGGTGATCAGGAATGCTATATCATTCCAACTGGCATTCAATGCCAACTCAGGAATTATTAGGACCGGTCTTTCATTCCCCTGAAGCGACAGGATGCTCATGTACCTTCCATACGCATTAAATTCCCTGGTGCAGAAGAGGTCTGCAAGTTTCTCCTTGGTATTCCACCTCCTAAACGTATTTTTCCTGTCTTTTGACACTTCCTTAGGGATGTTACAGATCCACCTCATGGTGCTCAAGGTTGAGAGTCTCATGTTGCGACTTATTTCTACCAATTAGTACCAAGTCTCATTGTTGGCGGTCCATCTGGTGATGTCAAAGGATTTGAAACCTGTGTTGAAATAGATTCTGTTTTCCTCCCTGAATGAAGAGAGATCTAAGAAGAAAAAAAAGGAGCGAAAGAAGAAGTTTGCCAAAGATCATAGTGGGTGAAAACTGAGCTACCAAGCCCAAAGTTGGTCGGCAAGAATCGCTCCTAGAAAGTAGGAGAGAGAAAAGCCAATTATGATAAGCTTTTGTTGAGGGAGGAATTAGGTTTTCCATACTTTATTGGTATGGATTCCTCAACACATTTGCTTTTTTTGGCAGCGAGTGGAGCAATATTGACAGTTGAGAATTTGAAAAAGAGGCAGATTACATATGTTGGTGCTTCATATGCAATTGTTAAGGTGAAGATGTGGACCACCTCCTCCTACATTGTCCGGTGGCAACTCAATTGTGGTGTTAGATTTGAGATGTCTCGGGCTGTAAAGGGCGATGTTGGACATAGTGAAGGAGGCATCTCCAGCTGAAAATTTAGAGAAGTAGTCAGAGAGACGGAATGTTGCTCGACTAGAACTCAGGTGGGTCATGTGGTAGTAAAGAAATAGGGGACCTTTCAATGGGTAGAAAATGAGTATTTGCATTGAGGAATAGTCTCTCATTTCTAATTTCTTCTTGGTGCACCCATGAAGTTCCAGAATCCAGTTTGTATAGAAAAATGTGTGTAGTTTGGGGAGAAACGTATTACTCCCTCCGTTTCAATTTGTCTGTCCTAGTTTGAGTGTACACATAGTTTGAGAAATTAAAGAAGACTTTTGAATCCTATGGTGGTTAATTAAAGATAAGTATAATGTATCAAAATGCTCTTTAATCTGATGGTCATTAACATGTCTTTTGGAATGTTGAAATTAAAGAGTTGCCAAATTAGGAAAGATAAATTCTTTTTTAAACAGACTAAAAAAGAAAGTAAGACAAATAAATTGAAACAGAGGGAGTATGTTGTAAATTTTCTTCTTTTTTGTATACTGCTTGTGCACTGGAGATTTTCCCATTATTAATAAAATAAAATCATTTTCCTTGTCAAAAAAACAAGAAGAGAGAAGATGGTTTTTTGTACAGCAGGAAATGGGACGATCATTGCTAACCATCTTTTTAAGTTCAAAACTAATAGAGAAAACTGAATTTTGCTACTTATGGGTAGGCTCGAGTCATGCTTCTACTTTGATATGGTGTAGGTGTAGGAATTAATCTAACTAGTTTGATCTTGAAGGTTTAAATCAACTGAATTGCAAGCCACTGTTCTTCTGAATATTTTCTGACAGTCTTTCTTTCAATTTTTCAAAGGTGTGCAGGTGCTGGTCATTTAGGAGAAGATATATTACAATATTCACAGGAGCTTGAAAGGAAATTAGATGAAGATGAAGAACGTCGAGCATACCTCATGGATATGGGCATTAGAGCTTTAAGGTTGATTCTCATCCATCTCCTTTTAAATGAAGAATTTGTTGATAAAAATGGAAGGTAACAGAATATGCTCAGTTTACAAGGAACAAATATACTGCCCCTACACCATCTTCGAGGTCCTCTGTTGAACACTTGATTAAGATAAAGTTGAAATTTCTATTGTGCGGCAGAAATGCATTTAACCGAACTTCGTTTGTGCAGCAGAAATGGATATAAAATATTGGAAAGCTGTTAGAAAATGGGGAAATTTTTCCTTCCAGAAAGTGGATGGAGCCGGGATAAACTAAAATAAATAACGGAACACATAATCTGGATTGGTAGTAGTACAAAATAACTCTTGTCCTTGAGAATCCTGTACTTCATTCATATGCTATATTGTCTTATACAGTTAGCCTCTTCCTTGAATGGAAAGGTGCATCCTTTTCCCAGATCAATGGCCAGTTGACATTACATCTAAGGTGCTTTGCTGCAAAACAAGCAAAATTTAGAACTGCGTAAAAATAATGGTTTTATTTCTTTTCTTTTTGCAGGCGATATTTTTTCCTGATCACATTTAGGTCCTATCTCTACTGCACTTCTCCAGCTGAGATAACGTTTAGTGAATGGATGGATGCAAGACCTGAACTTGGCCACCTATGTAATAACCTTAGAATTTGACATATAATGAGGATAATGTCTAAGGCTCTCTGTGTGCATACCTGCAAACACAAAGGGGTGTGGAATAAAGTTGATCAGATTGAGAAATTGCTGATACTAAAATCAGAAAAGTTAGGAGCTGATAGCTATAGCATCTAATACTTCAGACATAGACGTCGGTGCTGCAGCCAAGCAAATTGCAAGACTGTGGCGACAGAAGTGAAGTTGAATTGAAAGAATTATTGTCATGTGTAGAACAAGGAAACAAAACTTCGTAGGTTAAGTTGTAAGTTGCTAGTTAAGGAATATTTCAGTACTTATGTTGTCAACAAACTGTAAAGCTGCTTCTGGATCAATGTATATTTGTGTATACTAGCTTTTCCTGTGGATGTTCAGTGAAATATAAAGTAGTCTTCAAGTTTCAGATGTATTTACATGTTATGTGTTAATAACTGTTGACATGTATAGAAACTGCTTCATATAGACATGGATTTAACTGCCTTGACCATCATAAACGTAACTTTATAGACATGAAGCAAATAGAAGGCTCGTTTTTTTGGTTGTATATGACTTGCAAATCAACTACATGTCGATCTCAAATTAGTTGGAATTTGCTATAGGAATCTTTTGTGTAAGTCTGCTCTCTGATCTATGGTTATGTGCTAATAGAAGGCAATTATCCCTTCCTAATGTAAGGGGATAAAATAGAACGATGCATATTAAGCTCCCATTTGGCCATAGATTATGAAGTTGAAATTTGAAAATTTGAGTTTTTTAAGTTGTGATTTTTGAAATTTGAAGTTGTATATGGAACATACATTTTATTTGAAAAAAAGAATTGAATTTTGTGAGTGAAAGTCCCAAAAAATAATTTGAGTCGGTTTTTGGAACTGGAAAATATTTGAAGAAAATTTGCTCAAGTTTTACGGTTAAACAGATATTTGAAGATAAATTTTCAAAATCTAATTTAAAATTTATGATCAAACCCTAGCTAAGACTGCGGAATCTTCTATCATTCCCCATTTAGCTCTAGAGCGTGCTAATAATATTTCTAAATAAATTATACAAAAAATAAATGAAGGGTAATTGTATAAACAGTTGTTGATCTGAAGAAGTAATTCGTGCTTCCATGATACATCAAATAGGACTGGAAAAATATCAGATTTCACATATACATTAAGCAAAGCTCTACAATTGTTGTGCATCAATCAAGAAGGATAAATAATAATTCTCTTGCAGCAATCGACAGTGAAAAAAATGACCAGTGTAGTGTGTGCTACATTAGAACAACATCCCTGCATGTCTTTCCAAAAAATGGTGAAGAGATTTTCCTCAAATTCTTTTCTTCCTTTTTTCCAGTTTTTGGATCGATATTTATTTCAACCAGATGTCATTACAGAAAATTGAGAAACTTTTTTCATAAATTTGAAATTTCTGTAATTGTATAGTAATTTTGCAGTTTGTAAATAGAGTTCTAAAGCGGGCTGTGGAAAGACTCTGCAATTTCTTTTTTTTTTTTTTTGGAGAACATTGTGCAAGMTAATGGTTGTTAGTTTTTTCTTTTCTTTGTTATAAAAAAAATAAAAAAAATAAAAAAATAAAAAATAAAAAACCTTAAAGGTAATGTTTGATACGGAGCAAAAATAAGGTCTTTGAAAATAAGAAAAATAATTTCTTTAATGAAAATAGGAAAAGTAAATTGCATTGTTCATTTTTCACCTTTACAACCTCCCGCACCTCACCCTTGTTCCATCCTCATAATTTTATCTTAGATATAAATAAATATATCTAGGATAATATTTTTTAACTTGCATGCCGAATATAACAAAATAAATAAAAAATTACTTTCTTTTTTTTTAATATTTTTCTTCCTACCAAACACACCTTAAGTGAAGAAAGGCATTATAGGCATTTAAAAAAAATTCGGTTATAAAAAAAATAAATGATGCCCATTAGCAAAAACTTAAAATTTTAAGTGATGTTCAAATTAATTTATACATATATCAATTAAATTTACGAATTAAAAAAATAATCACCCAATAATATTTATATCCATCGAGACCATGTAATTTTCAACCCACTATTGATCAATAAGTTTGGGTGGTTAAATGGCACCACCTTGAGACACGTTTGAACATTTTTAATTGGTTATGTCACCCCCCGAATTCATAGTTTTTTCACGGGGGGTTCGTGGTTCGATTTGGATTATTTTTTATTAAAATTAAAATTAAATTAGTTTGATCAATTTTTAAAATTTTAAAATTAAATAAAACAAAAATTATTGGTTTGGTTCTTGTTGGGTTGGTTCGGTTTGGTGCGGCTTTTCGATTTGTAACTAGTTAATGATAAATTGTTGATAATAGTAAAACAATAGAGAACATTAGGAATCAACAAATTTCTCTCTACTATCACAAGATGAATGTATCTGAATCTTATATTATTTTTTGACACAATTCTAAAGCTTTAGCATGTTTAAGTTACATAACTGTAGAGGTTCTTCCACTTCACATGTCTAATACCCACATAGCAATAATATACAATTTTAATAAAATGGTCAACCCATCAAAAATCAAAGGGGCAAATGATCAAAGAGTAGATGGACATTTTAGCAAAAAAAAAATTAAAAAACGGTAATACACCACACCACATATAGACATTAGACTTAAAGTGTTGGGTTTCGACATAATTTTTAAGAAATAAAATTTAAAATTATAGTGCATGTTAAAAAAAGCATATTGAAACCAA
>JACEIK010000795.1:258040-284962 GCA_018107945.1 Datura stramonium
ATTTACAATTTAATTAAATGTATCAACCAACATTTACACAAACAAAAATAATAGAAATTATACCATATATTATACTACTATTTTTTTCCAAAAAAAATAAATAAATAAACACTTTGAATTTAATAATAAACAGAAAATAGAAGTGATTGAATTTCATTTATCAAAATCTTTTCTTTGCAGCAAATTAAACATAAACTTTAAAATATTTACATCATTAACATCAACTTGGAAAAAAGTAGTTCTAACATCTACCGATCTATTTTTTAGGTGTTGAACGTGATTTGGGCATTGGCAATTCGTCTATACGTGACGTTGATTCCTTTGTAATTCTCGAACACCGTATCTGCTTGTGACACTACCTAATAGCACCAGAATATTACTTTCTCCTTCCTTATTCCCTAAGCAATGCACCATACCTCCTTCTATAAAGATTGGGGTCAAACTTCACATTCTTAAGATTTAAGATTCCTTAACTGATATATTTTGTGAATGCGGATTGAATAGGCCACAATCACCATGAATAAAAGAAGTAAAAAGTGTGAATGAATATTTTTTATATGATACAAATAATTATTAAAGTTGAAAAGTATAGTACATACTTAAAATCTAATTTCTGTTGCAGTATGCCATCTTGCAACATATACTCCAAAGGATTACCAATAACTGCTAATGAGAATCGATAAAAAAAAAAACATGTTTGGGTTGAGTGAGATGGTCGTGAAAGATATTAACCTAATTTTGACCAGAATGAGATGATGAGACCGTCCGATAATGGTGATTACGAGTTTTGTGGAAGAAGAGTTTTGCGAGAAGATGGGAGTTAAGTATTGGAGTTTGAAGAAAGAATTTTTCTTTGATATACATGTGATAAAGTAGAAGTTATAGAAGATTGAAGAAGGAGAAAAATATATTTTTGATAAGTGTGATAAACTAGAATCATTACCTTTTTTGAGAATTATGTTACATAATAGGGAGTTTAGCCACTAATTTAAATTTAGTGTTAGTGTTTTTAAAATTATCGTTTTTTATATTAAATGTATATTCTGGTACTTTTGTAATTAAATGTTTATTTTGTAAATAAAATAACGTGTTGGTATGTTCTGTAATTAAATGCATTATATTATTATTTTATGTAATTTTTTCAGAAAAGTATATGTACATAGCCCAATCCGAAAATATACCTGACTCGACCCAAAAAAGGGATAAAAAATGAATAATGAAGGCAAAACAAAGGACACCTAGACATACATCATCACTAAGCTATGAGTGAGATGGTCGTGAAAGATATTAACCTAATTTTGACCAGAATGAGATGATGAGACCGTCCGATAATGGTGATTACGAGTTTTGTGGAAGAAGAGTTTTGCGAGAAGATGGGAGTTAAGTATTGGAGTTTGAAGAAAGAATTTTTCTTTGATATACATGTGATAAAGTAGAAGTTATAGAAGATTGAAGAAGGAGAAAAATATATTTTTGATAAGTGTGATAAACTAGAATCATTACCTTTTTTGAGAATTATGTTACATAATAGGGAGTTTAGCCACTAATTTAAATTTAGTGTTAGTGTTTTTAAAATTATCGTTTTTTATATTAAATGTATATTCTGGTACTTTTGTAATTAAATGTTTATTTTGTAAATAAAATAACGTGTTGGTATGTTCTGTAATTAAATGCATTATATTATTATTTTATGTAATTTTTTCAGAAAAGTATATGTACATAGCCCAATCCGAAAATATACCTGACTCGACCCAAAAAAGGGATAAAAAATGAATAATGAAGGCAAAACAAAGGACACCTAGACATACATCATCACTAAGCTATGGAGGCAATGGGTTCCTCTTTCTTGTCTCCGGCAGTCGACCATCAAATGCATCAACATGAAGAAGCTAGTTGCATCTCCATCAAATCTCAGTTGACTAAGAGTCCAATAGAAAGGTGAGAAATCATGACCCTTGATCTTGAGTTTTTGAAGATGATTTGACATTTTTTTAGTTATTATTTCCTCTATAATCACCTTGAGCTATATATCTCTAAATTTTGGAATGGTTCTATCTTCAGCCACCTTAAACTCTTATGGAATATTATGGAATTGCAGGCCCAAACGAAGAATACTTCTGAATTAGAGGGATGTAGCGTGGTTCACTGTGGAAAGTATTGTTAAAGAACCTTACGCATCTCTGCAAAGCTTGTTTGTATTGAGGTATGCTTAATCAAAATCTACTAATATTTCCTTCCAACAAATTGAGTCCCAAGAGATTAGTACCACACATTTGGATAGAAAAATATTAGAAGATATGATAAATATTTATTTAGTAGTGAAAATATGTGCCACTGTTTGTAATCGTGTGAACTGAGTTATACAATATTTATTCTTTATATGCTATGATGGATATTTTCTGACTCCCTTTCTTATTTCTTTATATATTATTTTAGCTTTATGAACTCTCAAAATTGAAATTTGTTACTTGTCAATGTTCAGTAGTTTTTTAGCTCATGTTAATAGATTTTGAAAATTGTGGTGACGTATTGAACCTACAAAAAACAAAACAATATTAGCTAAAAGATTTGCCACTGATTGTCTTCCCTCATAATGTGAACTATCTGAATATTCCCCATCCCCCTCCATTCTATAATCATTTACACCTCCATACTAATTGCCCATGAGATTTTTTTATTTATTCTCTAAGACCTTCTGCATAATTAATGAATCAGTATCCACTCTCAAAGGTAGTAAATGTTGATTAACACAATAGACAATTCCTTTTTCTATTGCTCTTGCTTCAGCCAATAGGCTAGTAGTGATAGGAATAATATTCGTACTGGGATGGGAAATATCCTCCCTCCAGTTTCTAACAAAGAATGTCCATGATCCAGGGTTTGGATTACCTTTTGTAGAACCATTCTTGTTGCATTTGTAAACACCCTAAGATGGCAAGTTCGAGCTAATAGCCCTGCAACTGAGTTGTACAGGTTGTCCTTTCATAAACTATATTAACTAGGGTCCTAAGTAGGGAATATATGTGAGCCAATAATACCTCATGTTAGCTAGATAATGTAGATCAAGATTATGTCATAAATCACCCTGAACCTTGACATAGATCCCCCATGGACTACTTGGATTATTTGTGTTTCTCCATTTTCAAAGATGACATAGCATGATCGCAGGAATAGTCTATATTAAAGGCTTTAACTTGTGATCAAACTTTGCACTACACAATTTAGTTATAGTCTGTGTGAGCCGCACACAAGGACCCTAGGGTCCTGATACTGTGGTGTATCTCCTTCAAATATTTTCTGCAAATTCACCAGTTAGGAATAGATATTCGACAGTCTCTTGTTGTGGATTATCACAACATCTACATCTAGATATCATAACAATTTCACTCCTAGCCACAATGTCATCCACAAGGATTCTATCTTTTTCAGATTCTCCATAGATAGAAAGATATTTTAAAGGGGACTCTTTTCATTCACATGTTATTGTAAAATCAAGATTTCTCCTTTTTGTCTCTCACCACCTCCCAAGAACTTTTCACAATGTATAGTCCACTAGTGTTAAGAAGTCCCCAGGGTTTATCACATTCAGAAGATGTGTCTCCTATAGGTAGATTACTGAGGATATGCTCCACCAAGTACTATGGTAACTTCTTATTTAGTAAGTTTGTATTTCACTGTCCCCCTTCAATGATTTTACTAATATCTTTAATGGAAGTATCAATTGGATAATTAGAGGGTAGTAATTTGACTAAAGGTCCCAATCTAGTCCAATTATCATGCTAAAAATTGGTATTACCACTTCTAGGGTTCCACCAAACTGTATGTTCTATGGCATCCCTAGCTTCTAACATCAATTTCTATAGTTGGGTTCCTCTTTTCCGTTGAACTAAGGTGGAATATGCTTTTTATAATATTTATTCCATATAAAATTAAATCATACAGTACCTGTAGTTCTAAACTTCGAACTTGGCAAACAAATTTTAAGACCTCAAAGAGAGATCTAAAACCCATGCCACCTTTTTCTTTTGGTAAACACATCTTCAACCATGAAGAATAGTGTCTTCTCTTGCCCTATTCTTTATTACTCTAGTAAAACCTAGCGAAGATTATGTGAATCTCATTTAGAGTATACCTTATGGAGCCATAGCAGACAACAAATATGAAGGCATGCTCTATAATACATTGTTGATTAAGATAAATTTATCTCCAAGGGATAGCAATCTTCCCTTCAAGTTTTTTTTAATCTATCTTTAATCTTCTTAATCAAGTCATTGTTGTACACCTTCTTCTTTCTATCATGAAAGATGGGGCAGCCTAGATACTTGAATGAAAAAGTTTATCTTTTAAACATTATAACAGTAGCAACCTCTTGAGTTAAAAGTTCAAATGTATATTTATACATATAAAAAGAACCTTTCTCAATATTGATGAGCTGTACTGATACCTACTCATATTTTTTTAGAACCTCCATAGTGTCACGCCCGGAGCTTACACCCTGGACGTGATACGGTAATTGGAGTCACAAGTAACCCAAGTCAATCCCTGATCTATCATATGCTGACATTCTGAATATACATGAAATATAGTGGAAGCATAAAGTAACTATAAAACATTTACGAAATAGAGCTGGATCATAAAGTTGTAAAAGCGTTTGAGCAAAACTACAAGTTTGAAAAACCAAATCTATGTCTAAAAGCTACTACAACTGATGAGTTACTAGGACAGACCCCCAGCTAACTCCAAGTCTATAAAGAAGAAAATAGAACTGAAATAAATGAGCTTTGTCCTCGAAAGATAAGGCCCCACCAATTAATACAATTGGAGTCTTCTGAAAGTGAGCGGCTAGCGAGGCTGTGACTGAGATCCTGTAGCTGTATCATAAAACGATACAACATAAAAGTATGCATTAGTACTTTGAATGTACCGAGTAAGTGAGAGTAAGCACAACATAATGGAATAAATAGCTGTACTGAACAGACATGCAATGACCAACTGAAACTACTGAAGCTGAAATAACTGTAATAAACTGAGGAGGTCTAAATGACCCTGTCTGATGGTCAAAGACGTGCTCCGAATCTGAGATACTGGTCTATGAGACCATATTGAACTCATAACTATACTGAGTAATCTGAAACTGTTCTGAACTAAGCTAAGCTGAGACTGAGCTAAATAGGACTAAATTGATACTGAGCTGAACTGAACTAAACTGAGATTGAACAGACTAGTGGGAGAGTCTATAACCAACATATAGCCACGTGAGCTAGACGTGGAGTCTGATGTATACATCCCATCAGTAGGACCCAATATATCTTGCCAAGGTACAGAGGCATGAAATGGGTGATCACAAGAGTCCGGGGCCATGAGGCCATTAAAACTATAACCTACAGTGGCAACGTAGTTCTGGGAACTTGGGTGCGCTGGAATCCCGATCCGCTCGGTACTAAGTCCTACTCCCACTACATAGTCCTAGATTGAATACTAAGCTAATAGCTTGAAACTGGAGCTCAAGACTAGTCAGGATTACCTATCTGAAAGAACCCTGAGATTCTTATCGGACAGGATTCTTGAACCGGGTTCTAAGACTGGTTAGAGCTGCTTATCTGGAAGCGCCGTAACCGTCTAAAGAACAAGCTATAATATGTAACTAGGGTCCTAAGGCTGGTCAGAGCTGGTTATCTGAAGGTTTCATGACCGCCTTGTGAACCACTAAAACTGAGTTCTGAGTCTGATTCTGATAACTAAGAGGTACCATTGACACCTTGAGAATTTCTGTAGTCAAACTGATCAACTAACATTTCTGACTTACACTGACTATTCTAACATTTTAGTTGAACTGCACTGACATCAATCTAACTAAATTTTCAGCACCAACTAACAATATGGGAATCCTCAACACTGAAGGAATCAAGAAAATTTCACTGTTTAATCACTATTGCAAGATTTTAGATTTTCTACGCTCAAGGACTAGGGCTAAATTTCACTTCACAAGAACAAACATCATTTCAGTCACAAGTTGGTGGAAAACATCTATAATTAGCATAAAATAATATTCCACATGAATTAAATGTAGTGTGACCGACAATTTCTTAACATTCGATAATCTGTAAGGCTAGAACTGATAAACAAAATATGGAGAATTTTGGGGACACAAGGGAAGAACTATTCTCTTATTGAATTCCCACATACCCGATAAAGAAATTCGAAGAAATTTCTTGAGAATCTGAGGAGAGTTTGATTGCCCTAGCTTCTGCCCTGTCTTTCTAAGAGAGATTCTACATTCTAAATTTTGAGGAGATACGTGAAAAATGAAATAAACAGTCGGTTACCCCCTCTAAAACCTCTCACTAAAATCCAAAATGACATAGTTTAGTGTCTAGGAGGTTAGAGAATTACTGAATCACCCTTAGGAAATTCACAGGAAAAAGGACTGCCAGACCCTCACGAGGGACCTAACGGGTTGTGCCTAGTGACCATGAGTCGTGGTCACCTCCTGTGAGGTACACTAGTGTCCTTTATCACCTAGGCAAGGCCAACGTGGTAGAAGATGCTCTNGTGCCTAGTGACCATGAGTCGTGGTCACCTCCTGTGAGGTACACTGTCAAAAATCTCATACTGATCACCATGGGGGACATCACGAGTCGTGGTGTTCCCAACGACTCGTGGTGACCCACCTGTCACCAACATTTCCTAAAGTTCCTTGGAGTCACCACGGGCGACACCACGACTCGTAGTGTTCCAAATGAGTCGTGGTGAGGACCCGTTGAGTATACTGCCTGACTTTCCTAACTACCAAACAACCACTGACCACAGATCACCCCACGACTCGTGGTCACCCTTTTTTTCCAAAATTTTCATCAAGTTCAACGTCCTCACCACGAGTCACATAACGACTTGTGGTCGTCCCCACGGGTCACAGAACGACTCGTTCTGTGACCTGGGGTAGATTTTTCAGTTTTCTCCATTTAACACCCGAGTCTAGTCTTTGAGTTTCTGGAGCATTACAACATCTCTCCTTTGGGAACATTCATCCTCAAATGTTTGAAAGCACACAGAAAAGAAAAGAATAACAATCTTTATACACATATACTAATCATGAAAGATGAACAATAGCGGAATGACTACCTTTGAACTGAATCATAAGTCTGAACTGAACCCACTAATCACACACATATTCATTTACATGAAAGAAACTGAAACATATGAACTGAAAGCAGTTTTTGGGGAGGAAATTAATACCTTAAATTGAGACTGAGCCAGAAAGGAACAAATGGGGGTATCTAGCCATCATATTTGCTTCGGCCTCCCACGTAGCTCCCTCAACCTGCTGATTCCTACACAAGACTTTGACAGAAGCTACCTCCCCGTTCCTTATCGTACAATCCTGACGGTCAAGGATCCGGACAGGGACCTCTTCGTATGAGAGACTATCTTTCACTTCCACATTTTCTAATGGAAAAATTAAAGTTGGATCACCGATGCACTTTTTCAATAGTGATACATGGAATATTGGGTGCTAGATGTCAACACTGAAAGTAATTCCAGCTTATAAGCTATCTTGCCAATTCGTATCAGAATTCTGTAGGGTCACACATATCTCGGACTTAGCTTTCCTTTCTTCCCAAATCTCATTACCCTTTTCATGGGTGAAATTTTCAGATAAACCCTATCATTTACAACAAACTCCTATTCTCTCCTCCTCACATCAGCATAAGACTTTGTCGGCTCTGAGCTTTTTTCAATCGTTCTCGGATGAGCTGTACCTTCTGCATAGCTTTATGAACCGAGCCTGGCCCGATTAAAGTAGTTTCACCCACTTCAAACCACCCGATAGGAGATCTACACCTCCTTCCATACAATGCCTCAAATAGGGCCAATTGAATACTGGAGTGTTAGCTATTGTTGTAAGCAAACTTGATGAGAGGCAAGTGATCATCCCAACTACCCTTGAAATCGATCACACACGCTCTCAACATATCTTCTAGGGTTTGAATATTTCTCTCAGCTTGCCCATCTATATGCTAGTGAAAAGCTGTGCTGAGCTTGACCTGGGTACCAAGTCCCTTCTGAAAAGACTTCTAGAAATGTGAGGTGAACTGGGTACCTCTGTCTGAGATAATGGATAATGGCACCCCATGAAGTCTGACCAGTTCTCGAATATAAAGCCTAGCATAGTCCTCAGCTAAATCTATAGTTTTAATTGGGAGAAAGTGTGCTGACTTAGTCATCTGATCTACTATTATCTAGATTGAATCATGTTGCCGACGAGTTCGAGGTAGACCCGTAATAAAATTCATATTCACTTATTACCACTTCCAGGTGGGTATGATGATATCCGGAGTCATACCTCCCAGTCTCTGGTGCTCTACTTTGACTTTCTGAAAGTTCGGGCACTTAGCTACAAATTCAGCAATGTCTCTCTTCATGCCGTTCCACCAGTAAATATCTCGTAAGTCGTGGTACATTTAGTAGCACCAGGGTGGATGGAGTATCTTGAGCTGTGTGCTTCGACCAGTACCTGGTTTCTCAAATCACCAATGTTCAGCACGCACAATCTGCCCTGGTAACAAAGCACACCATCTCCCCCTTTGGAGAAAGCCTCAACCTCTTTCTGAGAACCGCTTCCTTAAGCTTAAGTAAGATGGGATCTTCATCCTGTTTGAACTTAACTTCAACAACCAAAGAAGAATCTGACCCACTTTGCATTACCACTCCACCCTCAGCCGAGTCAACCAACTGCACCCCTAACCGAGCTAGTCGGTGAATATCCTTCACCAGTTCCTTTTTGCCTTCCTCAACATGAGTCACGCTCCCTATAAACACTCTGCTCAGGGCATCAACCACCACATTGGTTTTGCCTGGGTGATATAGCACGCTCATTCATAGTCCTTCAAGATCTCTAACCACCTTCTCTAACGAAGATTTAGATCTTTCTGACTGAATACATACTAAAGGCTCTTGTGCTCGGTGAAGACATCCACGTGAGCCGATACAGATAGTTTCTCCATATTTTCAGCACAAACACCACCGCTGCCAACTCCAAGTCATGGGTTGGATAATTCTTTTTGTGAATATTGAGCTGTATGGAGGCATAGGCTATCAGCTTGCCCCGCTGCATCAAAACGCAACCGAGTCCAACTCTGAAAGTGTTGCAATATATTACAAACCCATCTGATCCTTCCGATAGGGTCAACACTGGAGCAGTAGTAAGTCGAGTTTTTGCTCCTAAAAACTCTTCTCACACGCATCTGACCACTAAAATTTCTCCTTATTCTGAGTCAGCCTAGTTAGAGAGGATGCTATAGAAGAAAAACCTTCAACAAAGGGTCGATAATACCCGGCTAGGCCCAAGAAACTTCTGATTTCGGTTTGGGAGGTAGGTCTGGGTCAGTCTTTCACCACTGCTATCTTTTGAGGATCAACCTGAATACCTTCACCTAAGACCATGTGACGTAGGTAAGTCACGGACTTCAAGCAGAATTCGCATTTGTTGAACTTGGAAAACAACTGGCAGTCCCTGAGTGTCTGAAGCACTATCCTCAGGTGATTAGCGTGCTCTTCCTCATTTCTGGAGTATACCAGAATATCGTCAATAAATATAATAACGAATATATCCAAATACTTCTTGAAAACTCTATTCATCAGATTCATAAAGGCTGCAGGGGCATTCGTTAGTTCGAAGGACATAACCACAAACTCGTAGTGACCATACCGAGTCCAAAAAGTTGTTTTCGATATGTCACTCTCTGACTCTTAGCTGATGATACCCCGACCTGAGATCTATTTTGGAGAAACAGCTGGCTGCCTGAAGTTAGTTGAACAAGTCGTCAATTCTGGCTAGGGGATACCTGTTATTGGCTGTGACCTTGTTCAATTGACGGTAATCGATGCACATTCTAAGAGTACCGTCTTTCTTTGACACGAATAGTATTGGACCACCCTAGGGAGAGATGCTGGGTCTGATAAAACCCTTATCAATAAGGTCTTTTAGCTGCTCCTTCAACTCCTTAAGATCAGTTGGAGCCATTCTGCAAGGAGGGATGGAGATGGTTTGAGTATCTGGGAGAAGGCCTATATCGAAGTCAATTTTTCATTCAGGAGTAACTCCAGGAAGATCTTCGGGGAACACATCATGATATTCGCTGACAACAGGGACTGACTGGATAGTTGGGGTCTCAGAGTTGGAATCTTTGACCCGAACTAGATGATAGATACATCCCTTGGAAATAAGCTTCTTGGCCTTAAGGTAGGAAATAAATCGACCCTTAGGTGCTGAACTGCTGCCCGTCCACTCTAACACTAGTTCACTAGGGAACTGAAACCTGACGATCATAGTTCTACAATCGACTGTGGCATAACTGGAGTGTAACCAATCCATGCCAAGAATGACATCAAAATCAACCATGTCTAACTCTACAAGGTCAGCTGGAATGACTTTATTGAAAATTGAGACTAGGCAGTTTCTATACACCCGGTGGACTCTAACTGACTCGCCAACTGGGATGGAGACTGAGAATTATTCTGAGAGGACCTCTGGACTGACATTGAACTGGATTGCTACATAGGGAGTCATGAATGAAAGGGTGGCTCCTGAATCTAGTAGGTCATACACGTCTAGATGAAAAAGGCGTAACATACTCGTGACCACGTCAGGTGAGCTCTCCTGATCTTGACGAGAAGACAATGCATAAAAATGGTTTTGGCGCTGGATGCCATCCGTACCTGAAGGGTTGGCCTATTGAGTTGGTCAGCCTAATGGAGCTGCTGAGGTAGTGGATTGTGACCTTCCCCATCTTGATGACGGACACTCTCTAAGCCGATGACCAAGCTGTCTACAACCAAAACAACCTTCTCGACCGTGAACACACTCTCTTGGGTGGTTCTTACTGCACTTAGGGCAAGCTGGATATCTATTGCTAGCACTGTAGGTCTGGGACTGAGAGCCAGATGCTCCACCCCTCCGATCCTGGAGGGATCGAATGGTAGGGGCGCTGGTTGAGCTAGGTTTTGGAGCCCTCTGCTACTGCTATGGGTGGCTACTACTGCCAGACCTCTGGTGGCCATAATCTGATTTTCTAGTCCTTTCCCACTTGTTCTTTCGCTCCACGTCCTTTAGTTTTTCTGCCTCAATCTGCTGGGCATGAATAATAAGGATGGAGAGGTCAATATCCTTAATTAGCATCACTATCCTGCACTCTTTAAGGACCAGGTTCGACACCCCATTAACAAATTTAAACATGCGAGCCCTTGGCTCGGCCACCATCTCTGGAGCATATTTAGACAACCTGGTGAAATCCAGAGCATATTCTTCTACTGTCTTATTTCCTTGTCTCAGATTCATGAACTCCACTACTTTTGCCTCCTTGAGCTCTAGAGGGAAGAATCTATCTAGGAAGATTGTAGTGAACTCCTCCCATTCCACTGGTCCTGCTCCCGCTTGTCTCCCCTCCTTCCATTGCTCGTACCAGATCTGGGCTACCCCTTTTAACTGGTAGGAAGCCAAGTCGGCATTCTTCGAGGAGCTGACACCCATAATCTGGGTGATCTTTCTAATATCGCCCACAAACTCCTGTGGGTCCTCTCCTACCTTAGATTCCTGAAAATATGGAGGGTTCATTCGAGTGAAATCCCAAACTCGGGCAGCTGTTGCAGACCCATTATTGTTGATTGGAACCACTTGCTGGTTCACCTGGTTGGTAACCGTCTGAGCGAGTAGCTGGATAGTCGCCTTGAATTTTGCAGTGGACACTAAATCATCCTGAGGGGCTGTTGGAGTTGGTAGAGCAGGTCGGTGAGCGTTACTGGCCCTTCTTCCATTACCACATCGCGGAAGCATAATTCACTGAAACGAAACAGAGCATGAGTTAAGAGAACCTTTCTGGAATTGAATTTCAACGCACGATAAAGAGTATGAATAAAAGGGAATTTTTCTAATAACATCTCGTAGCCTCCCCGTCATAAGTGTGGTGCTCTTCACACCCATGAAAAGGACATTACTCGATGTGGATTTTAGACATCCGAGGATACTCTAAACCTAGTGCTCTGATACCAAGTTTGTCACGTTCCGAGCTTATAACCATGACAGGACACGGTACTTGGAGTCACAAGTAAACCCAAGTCAACCCCTAGTATATCATACACTGGCATTCTGAGTAAACATGAAATATAGCAGAAGGTTAAAGTAACTATAATACATTTATGAAATAGAGCTGGATCATAAAGTTTTAAAAATGTTTGAGCAAAACTGCAAGTTTGAAAAACCAAACCTGTGTCTTAAAGCCACTACAATTGATGATTTGCTGGGAAAGACCCCCAGCTAAGTCCAAGTCTATAAAGAAGAAAATAGAACTAAAATGAATGAGCTTTGTCCTCGAAAGATGAGGACCCAAAAATTAGTACAACTGGAGTCTTCTGAAAGTGATCGGCTAACGAGGCTGTGACTGAGATCCTGTAGCTGTATCATAAAATGATACAACATAAAAGTATGAATTAGTATTTTGAATGTAATGAGTAAGTGAGAGTAAGCACAACACAATGGAATAAATAACTGTACTGGACAGACATGCAATGACAAACTGAAATTGCTGAAGCTGAAATAACTGTAATAAACTGAGGCGGTCTAAATGACCTTCTCTGATGGTCAAAGACGTGCTCCGAATCTGAGATACTGGTCTATGAGACTATACTGAACTCATAACTGTACTGAGTAGTCTGAAACTGTTCTGAACTGAGTTAAGCTGAGAATGAACTGAATTGGACTAAAATGATACTGATTTGAACTGACTAGTGGGAGAGTCTATAACCGACACATAACCACGTTAGCTAAATTTAGAGTCCGATGTATACACCCCATTGGTAGGACCGAATATACCTTTTCAGGGTATATAGGTATGAATTGGGTGATCACAAGAGTCTGGGGCCATGAGGCCAATAGAATTGTAACCTACGGTAACAACGTAGTTCTGGGGAACTGGGTGCGCTGGAACCCCGATCCGCTCAGTGTTAAGTCCTACTCCCACTGCATAGTCCTAGACCGAATACTAAGCTTATAGCTAAAAACTGGGGCCCAAGACTAGTTAGGAATACCTATTTGGAAGCACCTTGAGAGTCTTATCGAAAAGGATTCAAGAACTGGATTCTAAGACTGGTCAAAGCTGCTTATCTGGAAGCGTCGTGACCATCTAAAAAACAAGATGTAATATGTAACTAGGGTCCTAAGGTTGGTCAGAGCTGGTTATCTGAAAGTGTCATGACCGCCTAGTGAACCACTAGAATTGAGTCTTGAGTCTGATTCTGATTACTGGGAGGTACCACTGACACCTCGAGAATTTCTGTAGTCAAACTAATCAGCTAACATTTCTAACTGACACTGAGTATTCTAATATTTTAGTTGAACTGCACTGACATCAATCTAACTAATTTTTCAGCACCAACTAACAATATGGGAATCCTCAACACTGAAGGAATCAAGCAAATTTCACTGTTTAATCACTATTGCAAGATTCTAGATTTTCTATGCTCAAGGACTAGGGCTAAATTTCACTTCGCAAGAACAAACATCATTTTAGTGACAAGATGGTGGAAAAAATCTATAATTAGCATAAAGTAATATTCCACATGAATTAAATGAAGTATGACTAACAATTTTTAACATTCGATAATCTGCAGGGCTAGAACTGATAAAGAAAATTGGGAAAATTTTTGGGACACATGGGAAGAACTATTCCCTTGTTAAATTCCCACATACCTGATAAAGAAATCTGAAGAAATTTCTTGAGAATCTGAGGAGAGTTTGATTGCCCTAGCTTCTGCCCTGTCTTTCTAAGAGAGATTCTACATTCTAAAGTTTGTGGGGATACGTGAAAAATGAAATAAACCGTTGGTTACCCCCTCTAAAACCTCTGACTAAAACCCAAAATGATGTAGTTTAGTGTCTAGGAGGTTAGAAAATTACTGAATCACCCTTAGGAAATTCATAGGAAAAAGGACTGTCAGGCTCCCACGAGGGACCTAACGGATCGTGCCCAGTGACCACGAGTCGTGGTCACCTCCTATGAGGTACATTGCCAAAAATCTCATACCGATTACCATGGGGGACATCACGAGTCGTGGTGTTCCCAATGACTCGTGGTGACCCACCCATCGCCAACACTGCCTAAAGTAACTTGGAGTCACCACGGGCAACACCACGACTTGTGGTGTTCTAAACGAGTCGCGCGGAGGAACCGTTGAGTACACTTCCTGAATTTTCCAACTCCCAAACAACCACTGACCCAAATCACCCCATGACTCGTGGTCACCCTTTTTTTTCAAAATTTTCATCAAGTTTAACGTCCTCACCACGAGTCACATAACGACTCCTGGTCACCCCCACAGATCACAGAACGACTCGTTCTTTGACCTGATGCAGATTTTTTTAGTTTTTTTCATTTTAACTCCCGGGTCTAGTCTTTGAGTTTCTAGGGCATTACACATAGTCATCTACAAAGATTTCTTATCTGATGAGGCACATATTCTAGGTTCATCAACATACGCCAAATGATATAATTTAGTATTCTATTTAGGAAGACCAAAGCTTTGGTATTCACCTTTATCTAGAAGGGAATTTAAGGCTTTGGATAACACTTTAGTAGATAGAATAAAAAGAGTATGGGATAAGGGGTCACACTACTTGACCCCTCTTGTAAAATGAAAGAAACCATGTGTGTTTCCAAAGTAAAATTGAATATTAATTATTAGTAGTCATTCTCCAAATTAAGTCAATGTAAAGCTCAACAAACACCATCTTTTTGAGAACTTTGGTTAAATAAATTTAAGAGACTCTGTCATAGGCATTGGCAATGTCCAGTTTGATAACCACATTGGTTAATATACCCTCCTTTATGATATAAGTCATAATCTCTAGTGTTAGAAGTATATTTTCAATAATATATCTTTCTTTTACTAAATCATATTGATTAACAGATATCATCTTGGGTAGAATTTCCTCCAACTTGTCATGAATTAGTCTTGAGATAACTTTATTAATGAAGCTACTCAAATTGATAGGACTTAGATCGAAAAAAATTTGGGTTATAGCTTTCTTGGGTAAAAAGTACCAAATTGGTATGAGTGATAGCCTTTGAAAGGAATTTTTTTCAGAAAGAGTATTCACTATATGATAAGTCGTAGAACTATGACTTAATTAACATCAAAAGCATAGAATTCTTAAGTCCTGAATGCACTTTCCAGACTAAGTTTTAATATTATTTTGATAATTTTTAGGTAAATGAACTCAGATATAAAAATTGGAGAAAAAGGGCAAAAAATGAAGAAAAAGTGCAAAAGATGCAGCTGAATACAAAAAGCTCATTCTATGGTCCATAGAACCATTCTGCGGTCAAAAGAAAGGACACATCCATCGTAGAAATTGACATAAAACCAAGGCATAAAAAGAGGCATTTTGTGGTGCCATTCTATGATCACATATCCACTATGCATTCCACAGATTAGTCTGCAACCAAAAGTGGAAAGAAAGTTCAAGGTCGATTCTACGGACCGTAGACCAGTTTTGCATACTCATTTTGTGGCCACAGAAATTGAAAGATGGCCTAGGTCACAAGTGAAATATCCTCTATGCGGCCCTATCCAATAATGTGAATTGCAAATCAATTATGTGGTCCTTTCTATGATTGCAAAGTGGGAACGTGATGGAATTTTTGTAAATCTTTTACTTTAATTTTTGAGCCTTTAAAAGGAGACTTCATCTTTTTCATATCATATCATCTTGTTTTAGATATTAAAACATAGTAAATATAGAGAGAGGAAGTGAGAAAGAAGACTTGATCCCTCTTATAAAGACAAAATTCTCACATTTATTGTAGAGTAAGAAAAGATCCTTCTACCATTTTTTTGTGTAAGACTTGCGACATCTTCTTAACTATTGTAAGCATTAATATCTCTATCTCTCTTCCATCAATTTACGTTAATGGTTTATATAATGAGAGGCTAAAATCTCATTTAAGGTTGTGGTTTCTAATTTGCGGTTATGTGATTGGGTCTTCTAAATGTAGTACTATTCTAGTAGATTGTTGAATGATTACTATTTATTCTTTCACTTTAATGATTTTGGTGATTTCAAACATTAAAGTGTGCCTTTATTCTTAGGTTGCTCGGCCAAAGAAGCTCAGATTAGAAAAAAAAATAAAAATCGGGGATTTTAGCCTCTCTATCCGCATCTAATGACTTGGGATGTTGCAAGTGAATATCCAATGAGGGGTTTTTTAGCACACAATCAAAGGCCGGAAGGATTTGATGTGATATTTCTCTAATTGTGTCGAAAGACTTTAGAAGATCCTAAGACTCATTATTTATGATCATGCATGTCTATTAGTGAAGTCTATAAGTTAGATCCATTTGCATTACTCTTTAATTAAAGCACAATTTAGATAATTTCTCTTGATTAATATAAATTAGTGTAGTTATTTGTAGAAATTAATAGCTTAAATATCCCCCCCTTGCCCCTTAAGAAATCAAGACTTAAAGTTGGGTGGTACACTTTACTTGTAATTTTTCTTTCATATTCCCTTTTGGATTCGACCCTAACCTAGTTAGATTCTATATTTGATACAACGACCACTTTATATTATATCATGATTTAATTTGAACGACATCAAATTTTGGCGCCATTGCCGAAAAATACATTTTAGAAATTACTATTTGGTGTAAAATTCTACTTCTAGTATTTATTTCTCTTTTGACTTTTTACTTGTTGTTTGTGTTGCTATAGGTGACATAGATGAAGAAGTGATTGTAGAGAGTTTGGCACAAGCTGGCTTCACTAGTGTCATCCGACCTCCATCCTTAGTCGGGAATGCAAATTTTAATGTCATTGACACCATGTTACACTTTCTTAGCATAAAAAGTCTATTAGGAGGCCTAGAACATGAAGACTTGAATAGGAACTTGAAGAATTTTGTGGAGGTTTGCTCAGCCTATAATATCGGCAACATCCCTCAAGAATCTATCCAGTTGAGGTTTTTTCCTTTTTCTCTTACGGGGGAAGCTAATATTTGATTGGGGGAGTTTTCGGAGGAGTCAATTACATCTTGGGCTGAGTTGAATGAAGCATTTCTAGAAAATTTCTTTTCTCCTTCCTGGATGATCTAACTCCAGGATGAAATCAATAACTACAGGTAATTCTCGTTGGAAGCCCTTCATGAAATATGGTTGCGGTTCAAGAAAAAGCTTTGACAATGACCAAATTATAAATTGCTCGATGTTGTTATCCTCCAAATCTTTTATAGTTCACTTGATGCGATGAACAAGTCGGTGGCCAATAATGTGGCAGAAGAATCCCTCATGGATAAATCTTATAAGGTTGCTATTGACTTGATTGACCGTTTGACAAAAACTAACCAGCTTGGCACACCCGAGACTCAGAGGTTGTTAGTGAAGGATCTTCAAAGGGGTTGTCAAAAGAAGCTATAAAGAAAGAGGAGGAAAGAGATGAAATGATGGAATAATTTGATGACAAAAATTCCAGTCTCACTAAACATGTTATGGGAGGCAATACTAGAAATGTGAATTCAATTTGATCTAATGACATGGAGCCTAGAAATGAAGAGTGCTATCAAGTACGTGAAGAAGAGACCAATTATGTGAGCAATCAAGTGGGGGGTTTCCGACCAAACTACCAATGATCCAATCAAGAACCTTGGCCGCAAGGTCAAGGGAATCAAGATTGGAACAAGGAACAATATCACCAAGGTTGCACAAATTAGAGAGATAATAATCCTATATAATGGTACCGGATGGAGAGACAATAATCAAGGTGGCTCAAATTGGAGGGTTAATAACAATGGTGGTCCCAATTGGAGAGATGAAAATTATAATTGGCACCAAGGCTATAAAAATAAGAGTTCTAATACATATGTTTCTCCTTGGAATAGCCAACAGATCTTAGGCTAATCATCCACAAGTGACCCCACAAGCTAAAAGATGGAAGAAATATTTGCTAGAGTGTTGGAGTTGGTTGACTCAACTGACTCCGGTGTCAAGGAGGTTAAAGATGGGATTATTAATATGAGTCAATTACTTAATTCTCACTCGACATCTATCAAGAAACCTGAGACGCAAATTGTTCAAATCTTGGCTTCATTAAATCAAAGGCAAAAGGTACTCTTCCGAGCGGCACCATAGAAAACCTGAGAAATGACAATAGAGGCAATGCCTATTGCATGGACATCCCCACTCAGAGTGGTAAGGTAGTATGAAGAGATGAGGTGGAAATGAAGTAGGACCGAAGAGGTTGCACTGGCCAAAATTCTTATTAAGGAAAGTGAAATTTCTCCCATCCAAAAGGAATTAGTGGAATTAGATTAAAACAAGGAGGAGAAATACCTAAAGTTATTTTACTGATTCCTAAACTTCCTCTATTTCCCCAAGGATTGAAGAAGAAAGTTCATGAGAGAAAGTTTTGTAAATTCTTGTTAATGCTTAAGCAACTATTGGTGAATAGTTCCTTAATTAATGCTCTTGAGAAAATGCCCTGTTATGCAAAATTAATAAAGGATCTTATCACCAAGAAGAAAATATTGAGTTTTGACACCATGAATTCCATACACCATTATAGTGTGATTTTCACAAGTACATTGGTGCAAAAGAAGGAACATCTGAGAGCTTTCACTATTCCATGCACCATTGGAATATATCAATTTGTTGAAGTTTATTGTGATCTCGGAGCTAGCATCAATCTTATTTCATTTTCTTTTTGCAAGAAATTGGATCTTGGTGTCCTGAGGCCCACTATTATGAAGTTGCTTATGGTGGATAAGACTATAAAAAGGTCCGTGAGTATTCTCCATGATGTTCTTTTCAAGGTGGACCGACTTATTTTTCTCACCGACTTTGTAATCTTGGATTGTGAAGCTGACTTTAAAGTGCCAATTATCTTGGGGAGACCATTCTTGGCCACAGAAAGAGCATTACTGGATACGAAAATTGGGGAACTTAATTTCCGTATGAATGATGATGAGGTGATGTTCCATGTTCAGCTAAAGGATGAGATCTACAATTTCCGACAACTCAAAACTGAGGCACTTCATGAAACCTAGCTAAGGTTCAAGAAGAAGTTGAAAAAGTGCCTGAATCATAAGATCCTAGATGATAGTATGTTAGAAATTTTTTACAGGTCTTTAAAAAATAACACAAAAGCTATGGCAGACACGGTGGCAGGAGGAGCATTGATAAGTCACACTTGGGAGTAAATTGCTACTATCCTGGATAGGGTGACAAACAGGGCATGGCATACCAGGGAGGCAGATGCAACGGCTGGTACATATGCTGTTGGTTTGACTGCAGACCAACGTAGGAAGGAAGAAGAACGCGATTAGGAGTTGACTCACATGCGCACATCGTTGTATTTTTTTAAAAAGCACATTATAGGAGTAGGATCCAAAAAGGTAAATGCAGTGGGGACACAAGGACTAGAGCCAGGGGAAGATCACTCTAATTTCGAGGAAGAGGCAAATTTTCTGGACAGTTAGGTGGCAGGTGTTCGAGCCAATGCCCAAGCGTCTAGACAAGACAATTGGCACCAAGGTTCTGGAAACCGAGGTCAAAACTAGTATAGAAACAACTACAATCAAAATGGGTACAAAGAAAGGAGTCGTGGTCGTGAGCGCTATGGAGAATGGAGAATGGAGAATGGAGAAGAAACGATGCCTGCCGCAATGACCGGCCTAGAGTTTATGTGCTTCCCAATGCACGAGAGGGGAGGCTGGCAAGTCAAGGTTAGAGAACATGATGGACGAAATAATGAAAAAGGTGAGGTCCACTGATGACCAATCGAAAGAGATCTGTGGTGACATATCAAGTATGGGTCAGAGAGTGGAATCTCATGCAACAACCATCAAGCAAATTGAACAGCAGCATGGAAAACTGTCAGCTTCACTGAACCCTAGACAAAAGGGTACACTACCTAGCAACACCATCCAGAACCCACAGAATGATGGCCACTGTATGGCAGTGATGACTAGGAGTGGTAAGACCACAGTTGACCCCTCTTTTTCGGTTGTAGTTGAGCGGAATAAAGAGAGCATAATTGAGGAGGATGAGAAGAGAGCTGAGATGGAAAATTTTGAGTTGTCAGAGCCCCCGATAGGTGAGAAAGAACCTGACATTGATCAAGGAGCGACTCAATCATACCGAGCTATCCCATGCCACCGCCACCGTTCCCTCAAATAATGAAGAAAAAGGCATAAAATGGTAACTTCCAGAAATTCCTGTCAATGCTTAAGCAATTATCTGTGAACATACCATTGGTTGAGGCATTGGAACAAATGTCGGGATATGCTAAGTTTATGAAGGATTTGGTGACAAAGAACAGGTCCATAAGCTATGAGCCTATAGACAATGTAAATCAATGTAGTGCCATAGCTACACGGGTCCTTTTCAAAAGAAAGAAGACCCAGGTGCTTTCACTATACCTTGCATCATTGGCAATGTTGAGTTCGTAAAGGCACTTTGTGATCTGGGAGCAAGCATCAACCTGATGCCCTTGGAAGTATTCAAGAAATTGGGCTTAGAAGCCCCCACACTGACCACTATGTGGTTGTTGATGGCCGAAAGAACTATGAAGAAGCCAGTGGGGATCCTGTTTTATGTGCTTGTGAAGGTTGACAAATTCATATTCCCAGTAGACTTCATGATTTTGGATTGCGAGGTTGATTATGAGGTCCCCATTATTTTGGGGAGACCATTCCTTGCGACCGGGAGGGGCTTAGTAGATGTGGAGGCTGGCCAGCTGAAGTTTAGAATAAACAAAGAAGAGGTCACGTTCAACATCTACCAAAAAATGCAGCATCCTAAGGAATATAGTGTAATCTCAGCATTAGAGGATGAATCTGAGTCACTTGAAGAATTCTAAGTAGTCAAGAGACTTGTGTCGTGTCGCGACGTTGAATCAGACGCCTCTTGGGAGGTAACCCAAGTGGTGGCATGGTGAACTCTGAGTACTGGGCCACCTGCGTCATGCCACGATGTTAAATCAAGCACTTCTTGGGAGGTTCCCCAAGTGATGAAACTAATGTGTGCGCAGTGTGCAGGGAAAACAAAAACAAGAGGTAGAAAGACTGCTGAAAAAGCAGTTGCTATGGCTCTCAGTACGACTCGTGAAAGGGTTGTATGAGTCATAGCTTGAGGCGTGAAGAGGTTCAAATATGTATCTAAAACCTAAGACCTACGAGTCATCATATGGACCGTACCAACCTTGTATGAGTCGTATGAGGTACTCGTAGGTCCTCAGGTAAGTTTTTCTAAACTATGACTTACGGGTACAAGGGACGAGTCGTACGATCCTCCTACAACTCGTGGTACGAGTCGTGATGGGTCAAAATCTTTAAATTTACCTGAATCGACCTAGATTTTTAAATGTTCCCTCACCTATTTTAAACCCCGGACCTAAAACGACCCCTTTCCCACGCAAATAAAACCAGACCACGAACCAAACCTATGAATCCCTCACACCTGTAACTCACAAACAAAGAACAATTGAGTAATTTTGTTCCTCAAGAAAGTTATATCAATCCTAATTTTGTACTACCAGTCGAAGAAAGAAGCAACAAGTAAGTGTATTATGTTGAAGAATCAAGAAACTTATGTTCTTGATGTCAGGATTATCTAAACCCCTGTGAGTCATTGTTTTTGCTCGAAATATTTAAAGGAGACAATGATCAGGGGTGTTATTGGACTATGTGCGACTGGGAAAACATTTTTTTGTAGATGAAACTTGTGCATTGAAAAAAAAATTTAAAATTGAGCTACGGGTAGTGATTAAAAAGAGGAGGGATGTGTAGTGTTAAATTGATTAAATGACATGCCTAGACCTGGGGAATCCTGAGTACCCAAATCATGAAAAAGAATCCCTGTAAATTGGACCAAAATTGAATAAGTCAAGAAAAGAGGTACGAAACACAGTACTGGTCGTGGTTTGTCACTACGAGTCGTATTGTGCATTCATATCAAGCACCTGAATAGGGCCAAACCCAGATGAGGTAGAAAGGTCCTTCCTATACTCGTGGAATTGACCTACAGTTCGTACCATGAGTCGTGAAAAAATACAGAGAAAATTGTAGTGTAGGGGCATCCTCAGACGACTCAAGATACGGGTTGTACCTTCGTGGTATGAGTCGTAATGTGCAGAGAGAATTGTTGGGACTTCATACGAGTCGTACCTCCGTGGTACAACCCGTGGTTAGATATTGAAAATTTATTTTCTAGTTTTCTTTCTCAGATATGGATTTCTAACTCTCTTCTCTACAGGTACAATAATGATGAAACACAAAGAATCAAAAGCAGCTGCTCAAAGGATACTACATGATGAAATATCTGAGTCAGAGCCTGAGAAAGCGGGCCACTCCCCTAGTGGTTCTGTTGAGGAGTACCGGGTTGATACATCTTACACTGACAGAACTAGAACCACTAGGGAAAAGTCCAAAGCACTAGCCGTCGTAGCTACTGCCACATCCGCACAAGCTCCCTAGTCTGAAGAGGGAGCTAAGAAAGGTAATCAGGACTTGGAAAGCAGCTCAAATGCAGAAGAAGGGTTTGAGGAGACCCAATCCAGAGAGGCAAGTGGCAGTGATGACTTAGAGGAGGAGGCTCCTAATGCCGCGCAAGAACAAATTCCACCTAGATAGAACCGCACATTCCAGTGGAGAGTGTCGGGAGCTAGAGAAATTTATGAGCAAGGCACTTCTCTCACCGCCAAAAACAAGACAAGGAGGAGCATTCAAGAAGAACCGCGGATCCTCACAAACTTACTGAATGAATTTGAGGAGATGAAGTGGATATTCAGCTTCTATGGATTCAAGTGGATGGCCAAGACTCCAGCTCAGTATACCACAGAATTGGTCTGAGAGTTCTACGCCAACTATTTGGCCACCATGGAGCAAAGGCTAAAGAAGGGCAGAAAGTAAAAGAACAACCCCGACTGGAGAGTTTTTTGGTTCGAGGACGAGAGGTAGACATATCAGAGCAGACCATCTTTCGGGTTTTGTATGGACCATAGTTCATACCTACACGGATGATGTGGAAGTATGAGTACAGGGTGGAGGCAATGAAGCAAGTCAGGCAGTTGGGTTTGGAGGAAAGGCAGAGGCAGCTGCAATGGTTGGCGGGAGTGATTGCTGAGGATAAGGAGGAATCTGAGCGGGTTACTAGTGGAAAGAAGGTCACCAAAGAACTCACTAAACTTCATAGAAAAAGCATGCTGGACACTAGTACGCCACCAGTTAGCACCCATAGTCAACGACAACACATTGAGTGCTGACAGAGAAGCTTTTGTGGCATGCCTCATGTCCCGATATCCTATCAACATNATGAAAACCAGATACCCTCACTTGTTCCAAGCCTAGCCAGGTGACAGGACAGAGAAGCTTTTGTGGCATGCCTCATGTCCCGATATCCTATCAACATCCCGAGGATCATTGCATAGGAGATACGAGATCGAGTGGTAGTATTGAACACTACCATCCCATTCCTGAGTCTTGTATTCAGACTTTGCACAGAGGCAGGGGTGCCAATACGATGGGGTGAGGAGCGTCTGATTAGAGGGAAGAGGATTGCAGACATCGTCCTTATCTGGGATGAAATAAACCCGGTAAGCTGAGCTCAGCTTCCCACAACAGTTCCATTGGCTCAGCCAGCAGGGGGCACACAGGTGAATGCCCCCATCTTACAGGAGCAGAGCGAGACACCGGCTATAGAGGCCGGTCATTCAGAGTCAGCTCCTAGCACTTCAGCTAAGCCACAACCTAGCCTGCATACTCAGATTCCAGCAGGGCATGTCTTAGTGCCCCGGGACTTCCTCCAGAAATTTTCCAAAAGATTAACCATGGATGAAAGAAAAATTCAAGCTATGATGGAAAATGTAAAGCCATGGATCACAACAGAGAGATAGACATAGCAACTCAGGCCTTACATGCTTACCTGGATGGATTTGAGAGCTGGTTCAACATGCGTATGGCGGAGTAGACGGATACAAGCAGTCTCTGTGAGAAGTTGGGGGCTATTCGGATCCAAGTAGCCGAGTTATCATAACGATAACCGACAGTCATAGAAACCCCCACTCTTCCACACCTCGATGAAGGGCCAGATGAGGAGATTGATTTGGCGGCTTTTTGGGAGCTGATGACAACTGCCGTAGACAAGGGAAAGAAAAGAGCTTTCGATGATGTTGGAGAGGAAAGCTTGAGGAAGAGAAGGAAGAAGCAAAGGAGAGAGCACAAGCGGCCACGAGCAGAAAGCCTGCATAATCATGACTCACATATGTCAGAGTTGTAGGAGTGAGCTAGAGGAGCAGGCAACTCTACCATGGCTCAGCCCAATCTTGCTAGTGGCCAGGACCCTTCGGGCGAGCCACCTTCATCCTCGATTGACACAGAGGCCATAGAAGCGGCCAAGACTACTGAGGGGGTAACCACTCCCCCCTATGGAAACTTCATTGAGTGCACCAACCACCGCTAGTGCCACTATTGCAGCAGAGGTACCTCCTCCATAGGATGGTAGGAGCACCCAGAGCGCCATAGGTATGTTTTATTCCCTATGTTCTTGTAGTTCATGCTTCAGGGATGAAGACCAATTTTCAAAAAGGGGAAGGGAGTACTTGTGATTTTTGGGATTTTTTTGAATTCGTCCGAGGGATTTTCTTGCCGTGTTTCTTTTTCCTCGAGCATGCTATCTAGTAGAACTGACATGTTTAGGATTTATTTATTTTTATTTTGTGATTTTTGTTAGATTAGGAAATAACTTAGGAGTACTCAGCCAATGGAAGTGCACTAATTTTGTATTTTTGAAAATAATTGACCCTTTTTTAAATTTTTGATGCATTAGCTATGTATTTGTGACTGCATGCATGATTTCTGTGGATCTTCTGATGTCATTTAGTTTATTAGCATGAGGAGTCTTGTTAAGCCATGTGTAAACCAGATATGTAAGGTGAATATAAGTCATGTGCCATGAGCGAGTGAGGTGTAATACTTAGTTCAGTAATTGTGTTGATGATCTAGAACTTTTCTGGTTGGTCTTTGCGTAGGCTAAGGATGGTTGGTTAGGATATGATCATAGGCTGTTCTTTTTTAAGCTCACTTTTATCCTAAATAACCATACCAAAGTCATATGATTCCCTTGATCCCAATTTTAAGCCTTTAATACACCATTTTTCTTTGATTAACCAATGAACCGTACCGATTTTTTAATAATAAACCTGTTTTGGCTCTGATCCTTACTTGGATATTGTGAACCTCAACATAGGTAAAATGCCTAAGTTGAGGGTTGCTAAACTAGGGGTGCATAAATGGTGGGAACGAGAAAAAGGAAAAGAAAAAAGAAAAGGTTAAAAATGAGGTGTGGTGAGAAAAAAAGGGAGATGAAAAAGTTGTAAATCTTGAAAAAGAAAATTCAAAAGAAAAAAAATGCTTGAAGAAGTTGAAAATACACCGCACCTATACAAATGTACATAAAAGAGATAAAAAAGGGAGGAAATAGGTGAATGGTGAAGCCAATGTATGTAGTGTCAAGGAAGGGATAGTCACTCATAAATCTCTCATATTTATCATCTACAACCCTAGAGCCTACATTACAAGTCACAACAAGTCCTATAGTGATCCCAATTTGACCATCTGATAAACTAAAGCAGAGAAAATAAGGGAAAGCCTATGGTATCTGATACATAGTACTTGAAACTTCTTTGTGAGAGTGAGCATCTCGCTTGTTTAGTCCCATTCAATATTTGACACTATATCTATGAGTGGGGAATTCATTTGTTGTGAGGGTACATAGAGGTCTGTGTGAAAAGCATTGGTGATGACTTGATTGCTTGTTGATAGCTAGATTGTTACACCCCGTAAATTCTCGACAGGTAGATGGCCTATACTCATGTTGGCTAAGAGTTTTTGAATGCCATACATGCTATAAAAAGGCCCAGGGAAAGACTGGACGAACATCACACTAAACCATCGCGGGAGGAGCCAGGGCAGAACCTGTCACGCTCCGCCTTGGGGGGGGGGGCATGACTGGCACTTGGTGCCTTACTAGGACCTGAACTGCTAGACTGCTGAGCCTAAGTACTTTTGGTGCCTGGATGGCTCTAACTCTGGATTCAAGAAAACGACGGGCTATATAACGGCTGTAAATACAGCCTCCGGCCGACTAGGCCTATAGCCCCCTGTAAGTAAACAATAGCTAACCATAACAACAGTAGTATGAAGGAACTTATGCGGGCCAACAAGGCCACCATGCTGTCTAGTTACTTCTGAATCAAGTAAACAGGAGCTAAATTGCTACGTGACCGACGAGGTCACCACTACCAACTGAATGAGGCCTCACACAGCCGTCATAAACAACTAAGACATACACACGGCCTCACACGACCGGTACAACTAATCACAGGGAATATGAAATCTGCAAGCCTCTAAGAATACTGATAAGATGGTCGGGACAGGGCCCCGGCCTACCCGTACTGTACAAAAAAAGAAAGGAAATAAACCTCTAGCTGTCTAGCTCCGGATGACAAGAGCTCATGACTCTATGAGATGGCTGGAATCACGAGGGATCAGCTCCTCGTCTATGAGTACCTGCAGGCAAGTAATGCAGCACCCCAAACGGGCGTCAGTACCACTGGTACTGAGTATGTAAAGCAAATTGAACACAACTAAATATACGCAATAATACTGGTAGTTCTAAATAGCAGAAAGTAGCTGAAACTGTCTGGGCTGGCGGGATCTAAAATAAGCTTATCTTTACTGAAGGTAAGGTAGAAGAATACCTATTGACGTGGCGTCCTGCTATCTATCAGCTAATAAATAACATGTATATACATATACAACATACAAGGACCTATACCAGCCCCCATAAGCCGGAAGGTGCCAACCAACACACAATCTA
>JACEIK010000795.1:292659-304419 GCA_018107945.1 Datura stramonium
TTTCTCCCAACTGCATTCATAATTACAACAATTAGAACTAAATTCATCAATATTCTAGAAGAAAATATCACTTTAATGTATATATTTAGCCCAAACTTTGGCTTATAGAAAAACGGTCGAAAACTTGCTATTTATCGAAAGTCCAGAAGGGAGAAATTCTTAATTTAGGGCTAGGAGTATATTGACACTAATTTGGAGCAATTCCACTTACCTTAGCTCGGTAGCACAACGGTTCTCCGGCCGAATTTCACGAAACTAAACCCGTAGGAATGCTCCTTGCTACTCAATACCTCACTACCCAAGGTTATACCGAGTTTGGACCGCGTATAACGGCGTAATTGGAAGGAATTTCCTCAAAATCCCCGTTCCCTCTGTTTTCCTTCGTTCTCTCTGGAAATTATAAGAGTTTATCATTTAAAACCGACGTTTGGAGGCTTTTATACTTGGGGATGCACCTAACCTCCGTGGCACGTTGGCCATCGCGGAGGTGAGCCTCTGTGGCACGCTGGCCATCGCGGAGGTGAGCCTCCGTGACACTCTGGCCATCGCGGAGGAGGTCTGCCAGCCTCCTCTTGCAATGGTTCAACGTGTCGCTTATCCGGTCTTTCCCAGGGCTTTTTGCTAGCATGTATGACATTCTAAAACTCTTAACCAACATTCGAATAGGCCATCTACATGTCGAGAATTTATGGGGTGTAACAACAACAACTTCTATCCTATCACCAAAGGGTTCAAGGATCTTTGAATACCCATTCTGTATTTATTTTTAGCACTTTCGATTCCCTTTTCCAAATTCAATCGAAAGCCAACAGATTACTTACAAGGTGATCAATCATATAAATAATAAAATTAACACAAATAAATACAAACAACCATAATTGAAGAATCAAAACCAACTTTAATTAGTCTTTCAAACAATCAACTATTCACCATGGCCACAATCCTAGAATATGAGTTTAGCCACTCATAGACAAGCAGAAAAACAAATACTTATTCATCATGATAAGAAAATATGAGGTAAAGAAGAGAAAACCTAGTTGTAGAACTTTGTCTTCCTTCCAAATGGCTTACAAGCTTTCACAAATCAACTACGGAATGTAAAAATGAGTAAAGACTGCTCCAAGTAGTCCAAAACTCCTTTAGAAATGACCTAAGGCCACTAGTATGGATGATCCTTCAAATGACGCTTCTATCCTTCAAGACTTTTCTTTAAAATCAGCATTTCACCTCAGAATGACCCTGGTGCACTGCCCCACCTATCTCTCCATAGACTTAGTCAAATTTCCAATAATTTAAGCTCTGGAGAAGGCCTGGCGCGCCGACCCTCTATCTTGCCAAGGTGTTTGTCAAATTTCTCTAAGTCTGGACACCTCTAGCATGGGGCGCCACTCATCTCGCCAAGTTTGTGAAGTGTAATTTCTCTGAAGTTTGAGGACTGGCGCGCATAGCACCAGACTGAAGTTTGGGACTTGGTGTGGTGTGCCAACCATAGCACCAAACCCTTCAGCTCCTCAAATCTTCATTTAGCCTATTCTACTTAGTTTCTCACTCAAATCAACTCAAATCATTTGTTAGCGCATAAAACACACACACACACGAATTTAAGCATAATTAAGGATTGTGAACACAAAACATAATCAAATATGGGTAAAACAATGGCAAATGGACATATAAATATGCCCAACATCAGCGAGCGATCGGTGAGACTGAGTTGGATCACCAGAACCTATATCATGAGATAATATAACATAGAGTATGCGGTCAGTACTTTGAATATACTAAGTATGCAAGGTAAGTAAAACATGTTAGTAAAGCGATAGTCTAAAATCATGATGTAAATCAAGAAAGTTCATATGAGTAAGCATAACATGATAAAATCCATAAATTCGGTATAAATATTTATAAGCTATTTGTCGTAATATGAACATAATGACCCAAGGTTATGAAATAGAAATCATATAACTTGTCACGCTTTAAATCGTAATTGAAAGATCATAATACTGATCAATGTGTCAAGTATTCTATAGAAACATAATATTATAAGTCCATAATATGAGTAAATAAAAACATGAGGAACAGTGGGAGATTCTTATAACTGACACACCCCACGTGAGTATACATGGAGCCAGACCTGTAAATCCCTAGCCCAGAGGGTGTTCATACTTTGCCAAGGGTAGAACCATAAAAGGGCATGATATCACTAATGGATGGCCCATACGTGAAAGGGAGACACTCTCGTGGAGGATCTCATCATGGCTATGTTGGCACGTAGTTCTGAGACCTGGGTGTGCTGGAACCCCGAGTATACTCGGTGTTAAATACTACTCCCAAAATATATATACTGCTCATATCATAATCATGAAACATACTTGAAGTACATGGGCTAGTTAAAATCATGAGTACATGAACTAGCTATAAAATAGGCCCATGAGTCAGCCATGATCATAAACTTGATATTCATAATAGCCATGCATACTTGAGGAAATCATCATACACTAAATTTCATAAATTCATGAAGGTTTCTTGTGGAAATCATGTATTGTAATCATAAAAACATAATTAACTCCATTATAGTTGAAGTCATGGACTTAAGATTAATTTCACAAATCATGCATAATAGGGCATAATTTTCATAAAACATGGAATCATAAATAAATAATTAAAATGAGAGAAAAATCTACCCCATAAATCTTAAATCATTGATTGAATCATGATGGAATTGGACCTATAGACATAGCACATATATTCACATGGAATTGGGATAAAACCCTAGAATTTTAATACCCTTAATTGGAGACTTGAATTCATGTGTAGAGAATAAATTTGCGCATGAGGGGTGAAGAAATCCCCCATTCATGGCCTTAAATACCTAGATAAATTGATCTTTAAGCTGGTCTTGAATGACCAAGAGGATTGAGAGTGAATTTAGTGAGGAACCCTAGATTGATCTTGGGAGGGGATGAAGTTATGAGAGCATAATGACTTAGGCTAGCTTAAACCTTCTTAAAACACTAATTAAGTAGCCTAAAACAAAGTCATCAGGAGTTAGAAGCTTAGGAATGTAGAAAAATGCCCCTAGGAACATAATTAAAATCTGACCATTAGGCATCACGGGTCGCACCACTAGTCGTTCCTCCAAACAATGACTCGTGGTTTCCTTTCATCTTCGGTTAACCAAATTATCCATGTTCACTATTCCTCAAACCACGGGTCTCGCAATGACTCATTTTTCCATACAATGAGTCATACCATGGCTCGTGGCTAGGGGTCCGCAACCCCCATACTATCACCCCATGACTGTATACGACGACTCTTTGTTTCCTACAATAAGTTGTACCCTGACCCATCACTTCCCGGAAGCCTGCTACATAACAAATACCACGACCCATTCCCGCGACCTATCACACCATACAATGAATCTTACCTTGAATCGTAGGTCAAAGATCTGACATCTAATAGATTATCACGACTCATGACCACGACTTATTACATCAACCTACAACTAATTCCATGAGTCATTAACACTGATTAGGGAAACTACTAGCTCACTGTTATACCCCTGGAACCTAAGGATCACACCTGGGAGTCAAAACAAAGAAAACTAAAAATTTGCATCAGGTTGCAGGATGACCCATGAGATGGGTCGTGAGGGTGACCACGAGTTGTGATGTGACTCATGGTCAACAGGCTGGGCAAGCTCAAGTTGAGGAGCCCACGGGCCTGACCATGAGTCGTGGTCAGACCTCATGACTCGTGAGGTCACCCGTGGTCTGCATTGGAGGGTTGGTCAAGGTATTAGGGCAGTGGGGGTCATGGGTGGTGACCATGAGTCGTGGTCAGCCACCACGATTCGTGGGATCCCCCTGAGTGTTTTGGACAGTGGACTTCATGGGTCCTAGCCACGAGTCGTGCCCCTTGGCAATGACTCGTGAGGTCCCTCGTTAAGGGCCTTGTCAGTGTTTTCCTGCATTTTAATAAGGGGTGTTTTCATAAGTCCTAAGTTCCTAAGGCATAAACTACATCATTTTAAGCTCTAAATGGGGTATTTTAAGGGGGATTAGCTCAGGTTAGGCCTCATTCATGCATGCAAGAGTATAAAGAGGAGTCTAGAAGGTGATTCAAGGTGTTTTTCCCAAAATTCTTTAAATTCCATCTTGGGCTTTCAAGAGATATTAAGAATCAGTGTTTCCAGGTATGTAAGGTCATCAATGACTTCCTTCCACACCCATGCTCCTACTCTATGATTTTACCTATAACTTATCAAAAACTATTGGGGTTTTCTAATTGATTTGTATAAAATTTAATGATTTGTATAAAATTTAATGATTTAAGTATGGGTCTTGTGATTTTGAAATCTTATCATAATCATTAATTTTAATCATCTTTTGGGATTTAAATTTATTATAATATTATTGATTTTGAAATTCCAAATAATTAAGATTGTTTATGCATGACCCATGATGAATCAATTTATGATCCATTGATCCATTGGTGTTTTGATAAGCCCAGCATGAATTATGAATTTATTTATGAATTTATTATGTTATCTACTATGAACTTATGAATCTCAAGCTACATGCATGATCTACAAGTATGTATGGATTTTATAAATCATGAATTACAATTTTGGTTGACCCACGGGCCTCAAGTCATGGCTGGTTCATGTATGTTCAAGCATGTTTATGATTATCATGATTTAATTAGCGCATGAACTCATGAATGTATTATTATGAGCACTATATATGTTTTGGGAGTAGTATCGAATACTGAGTAGGTTCGGGGCTCACCATTAAGCCTCGAATCTCATGAACTACGTGCCACCATAGGTATGTTGGGACCCTTTCATGTTTGTCCCTGGCCCAAATGGCTCTTTTCATGTGTGATCACGCCCTTCATGGTTCCTACCCTTGACAAGGTATGAACACCCTCCCAAATAGGGTTACAAGCCGGGCTTCATGTGTGCTCATATGGGGTATGTCGGTTAAAAGAATCTCCCACTGTTCCTTATGATTTATGCATGTTATGATTATGTATGTAGGCTCAAGTCATGTTAAGTAAACCTCTTCTATTATGATTATGGTTAAGTTATGTTACAAATGTTTTGAAAACCTTGAGCCATATGATATGATATTATGATTTACGATACGAGCATGACATCCTACTCTTATAATCATTTATGAATTTCATATATGTTTTAAATGTCCATTTTACTTACCTTGCATACTCAGTACATTCCATGTACTGACCGCATACTTTCTATGCTGTATCATTTCATGATACAGGTCCCAGTTCTCAGGCTCATCCTTACCCATAGCTTGATTCAGACTTGCTCTCCGCACATTTGGTGAGTCCTCGTGTTCCGAGTGCTACATGTTCATACTCTATGTTATTTCTTCAGTTTTGGACATTGGATTAGTTGGGGAATTGTCCCATCAATCCTCCTTTCATGTTTAGAGGCTTATTAGACTACAAGATGTATTCCTCCATATTGTATAAGTCTAGTACCGTTTTTCCTTTATGCTATGTTATGATTACATTCTTTATGTTAAGTCTTCCGCTCATGTGATTGAATTAGATGTATGCTCATGCCATGGGTCGACTTGGGGTCTCTCGAAGCTCCTTGTCCCGTGTCTACGATCCGGGCGTATGTTTGGGTCATGATAAACTTGGTATTAGAGCCATAGATTTAGGTGTCCTAGGGAGTCTGAAAGCCGCGTTAAGTAGAGTCCTTATCATGGGTGCGAAGCGCATCACACTTATGATGAAGAGGCTACTAAACATTCAGGAAATTTTCTCTTCCTTCATGATCTATGTCGTGCGATGAACGTCCTTTACTCCTCTAATTCATGTCATTCACGTTTGCAGAATCATTCCTCCACATTGAGTAAATGCCAGGAGAAATGGAAGTAGTAATGATCATGAGGGTGCCCATGATGGTGAGCATCAACCAGCTCCACCCGTTCATGAGGAGCACGTACCAAAGGCAGCTTCCCATGCGGAGTTTAGGGAGGCGATTTAGATGGAGACACAGACCATGAATGCCCAGGTCCAGAATCAGATGGTGGTACATTTCCCCCAAAATGGGAATGCAGCGGCACCTATGGTAAGAGATTTCTTGAGGATGAGCCCTTTGGATTTCACGGGGTCAAAGGTGGACGAGGATCCACACGATTTTATATAGGAGATTCTGAAAATCACCCAAGTCATGGGGGTGAACAATGGGGAATGCGTTGATTTGACCTCCTACCAGCTAATAGGGGTAGCACATATATGGTTTAAGCAATGGAGAGATGCTAGGGCAGCGGGTGTAAGCCCGATAGGTTAGGATGAGTTTCACACTGCATTCATGGATCGATTCTTCCCTTAGGAGATGATGGAGCTCAAGGCGGCCGAGTTTGTTAATATGAAGCAAGGTAGCATGTCTGTCCAAGTGTATGCATTGGATTTCACCCGGTTATCTAAATATGCTCCGGAGTTGGTGGCGGATCAGCGGACTCGGGTGAGCCGCTTTATGCATGGAGTAGCGGATTACTTGGACAAGGAATATCAGATCGCCATGCTTCACCGGGAAATCAATTTTCCCCATATTTTATTGTATGCGCAGCAGATGGAGTCGGTCTACAAGAGGCAGAGAGAGGCCAAGAGGTCCAGGACCGACAACTACGGGGTTTCTAAAGCCAGGTCAGGAGGTGGACCACATCAGCAGACTCAGCATAGTTCCATTGCTCCAACTTCATCATCAGCCATCATGCCATCCAGGTTTAGGGGAGATCAGAGGAGCAGGGCTACAGGCTCGAGGGATCATGGTAGCATGCAGGTGGAGCGAACTTTCCCAACTTGTGCGAGATGCGGTAAAAATCATCCGAGGAGGTGCCTGGTCGGTGCAGATGTTTGTTTTGAGTGCGGCAAACCCCAACACAGGATCATAGATTGCCCTGCAGCCAGTTCTACCACTCCAGCAGCATGACCCCCACAGCAGGGTGCTTCCACTAGTTCAGTAGGCAGTCAGCGCCAAAACAAGTTTTATGCCCTAGTGCCTCGCCAGGAGCAAGAGGCTTTGCCAGATGTGGTCACGGGTATGTTACAAGTCTTCCATATTGATGCTTATGCTTTGTTAGATCCAGGAGCTACATTGTCTTTTGTGACCCCTTACATTGCTAGTAGTTTTGGAGTTAGTCCCGAAATTCTGTCAGAATAGTTCTCCGTATCTACTCTAGTCGATGAATCAGTTGTAGCTAGGGGGTATATAGAGGTTGCCCCATTAGAGTGTTGCATAAGGTTACCTTCGCGGACCAAGTAGAATTGGCCATGACGGAGTTTGATATCATCTTAGGTATGGATTGGTTGTTTGCATGTTATGATTAGATTAATTGTAGGACCCATGCAACAAAATTCTGATTTCTAGGTGTGTTAGTTTTGGAATGGAAGGGTAATTCCGTTGTACCAACCGGTCAGTTTATTTTATACCTTAAGGCTAGGAAAATGATCTCTAAGGGTTGCACGTACCACCTAGTTAGGGTTAAGGATGTAGAGTCCAAGACACCGACTATTCAGTCAATTCCAGTGATGTGTGAGTATCTGGAGGTGTTCCCCAATGATTTTCCAGGTGTCCCTCCCGAGCGGGAGATTGATTTTGGTATAGACCTTCTTCCCGACATACAACCTATATCTATTCCTCCTTACAGGATGGCTCTAACTGAGCTAAAGGAGCTAAAAGAACAGTTGAGGACTTGTTGGATAAGGGTTTCATTAGACCGAGCAAGTCTCCATGGGGTGCACCAGTTCTCTTTGTTCGAAAGAAGGATGGGTCCCTTCGCTTGTGTATTGACTATCAACAGCTGAATAAGGTCAATGTCAAGAATAGGTACCCCTTGCCCAAGATCGATGATTTATTTGACCAGCTCTAGGGTGCTAGGTGTTTCTCGAAGATAGATCTCAGGTCCGAATACCATCATCTCAGAGTTCGGGAGTGTGATATCCCGAAGACAGCCTTCAGAACCCGGTATGGCCATTATGAGTTTGTAGTTGTGTTGTTTGGACTACCCAACGCTCCTGCAGCTTTTATGGACCTGATGAACATGGTGTTCAAGAAGTATCTGGACATGTTCGTAATTGTGTTCATTGATAATATCCTTATATACTCCCGAAGCGAGGAGGAGCATGCTACTCACTTGTGTATAGTGCTCCAGGTCCTCAAGGATCGTCAGTTATATGCAAAGTTCAATAAATGTGAGTTTTGGCTAGACTTGGTGGCATTTCTAGGTCATGTAGTGTTAGGTGAGGGCATTAAGGTAGATTCCCAGAAAATCGAAGCGGTGAAGAATTGGCCCAGACCGGTGAATCCTTCAGAAATTCAGAGTTTCTTGGGCCTAGCAGGTTACTACCGTAGATTTCTTGAGGGTTTCTCATCTATTGTGGCACCTTTGACCAAGTTGACTTAGAAGAAGGTAAAGTTCCAATGTTCGGAGGCTTGTGAGGAAAGCTTCCAGGAATTGAAGACCTGACTCACTTCAACACCAGTGTTGACTTAGAAGAAGGTAAAGTTCCAATGTTCGGAGGCTTGTGAGGAAAGCTTCCAGGAATTGAAGACCTGACTCACTTCAACAGCAGTGTTGACTTTACCCGAGGGTACGAATGGCTTTGTTGTATATTGTGATTCTTCGAGAGTCGGGCTGGGATGTGTATTGATGCAGCATGGGAAAGTAATAACATATGCCTCTAGGTAGCTGAAATTTATCAAAAAGAATTACCCGATCCATGATTTCGGGTTGGACATGGTGGTGTTTTCATTAAAGATATGAAAGCATTACTTGTATGGGGTCCACATGGATGTATTTGCGGATCACAAGAGCTTGCAATATGTGTTCACGAAGAAGGATCTCAATCTTCGGCAAAGGAGGTGGTTGGAGTTATTGAAGAACTATGATATGAGTGTTCTTCACCACCCGGGAAAGGCTAATGTGGTGGTAGATGCACTTAGTAGGCTTTATATGGATAGTGTGTCCAACGTGGAGGAGGGAAAGAAGGAGGTCCACCGGCTCACAAGATTGGGAGTTAGATTGGTCGACTCGACCGATGGCGGCGTCGTTGTGCAGAATGGGTCATAATCGTCCTTAGTGGTTGATGTCAAATCTAAGTAATATGAAGATCCTGTTTTGAGGAAGCTGAAGGAAGTAGTGCGGAGTCAAAAGGTGGAGTTTTTCTCCCAAAGGGGAGATGGTGTGCTATGATACCAGGGTCGACTATGTGTTCCGGACGTTGATAATTTGAGAGTTTGGATATTACATGAGGCACATGGTACTAGATATTTTATCCATCCGGGATCCACGAAGATATATCGGGACTTGTGAGAAATATATTGGTGGGATGGTATGAAGAAGGATATTGTAGAGTTCGTAGACAAATGTCCAAACTGTCAGCAAGTGAAGGTCGAGCATCAAAGATTGGGAGGCTTACTTCAAGATATTAGCATCCCCACTTGGAAGTGGGAAGAGATCAATATGTATTTCATTACAGGCCTACCTCGTACTCGACGACACTATGATTCCATTTGGGTAGTGGTAGACAAGCTAACTAAGGCTGCCCACTTTCTACCGGTCAAGGCCACGAATTCAGCGGATGATTATGCAAAGTTGTATATTCGGGGGTTGGTTTGACTTTATGGAGTGCCCTTTTCTATTATTTTAGACTGAGGTACTCAGTTTACCTCCCAGTTCTAGCGGTCTTTTCAGAAGGGACTTGGGACTCGAGTTAAGCTCAGTACAGCCTTCCATCCACAAATGGATGGCCAAGCCGAGAGAACAATCCAGACTCTTGAGAATATGTTGAGGGCATGTGTTATGGATTTAAAAGGTAGTTAGGATGATCATTTTCCCTTAATCGAGTTTGGTTATAATAAAAACTATCACTCTAGTATCCAAATGGCTCTGTTCGAGGCCCTCTATGGGCGGAGGTGCAGATCTCCCATCAGATGGTTTGAGGCTGGTGAGGCAGCTATGATAGGGCCAGATTCGGTTCACGAAGCAATGGTGAAGGTTCAGTCGATAAGGGACTGGTTGAAAACCACTCAGAGTCGTCAGAAATCATATGCCAATGTGAGGAGAAGAGACTTGGAGTTTGATGTGGACGACTGTGTATTTCTAAAGGTATCTCCAATGAAGGGATTCATGCGGTTTGGGAAAAAGGGGAAACTCAGTCCCCGCTATGTTGGCCCCTATCGAGTTGTGAGGAGAGTTGGTAATGTGGTGTATGAGTTGGACTTTCCCTCAGAGTTATCTTCAGTTCATCCTGTGTTTCATGTGTCATTTTTGAAAAAGTTCTTGGGTGATCCAGCTTTAGTAGTCCTAGTGGAAAGCGTTGGCATAAAGGATAGCGTCAACTATGAAGAAATTCTAGTGAAAATCTTAGATCGTCAAGTCCGTAATCTAAGGAAGAAAGAAGCAGATTCAGTTAAAGTATTGTGGAGAAATCAGCATGTTGAAGGAGCTACGTGGGAAGCCGGAGCGGATATGATGGCTAAATACCCACACCTGTTCTCTACCTGCTCAGTTTCAGTTTTAGGTATCAGTTTTGTCCCTAAACCTCTAATCAGTTTTCATGTTCCATTCATGCGTACAAGTTTGTTTTATGATATGGTATATATATGTGGTGTCGGAATTCAGTTCAGTTATGTAGTTCTTTTCGGAGGTGGTCAATTTGTCAATTTTCAGCTTAATGATCAGTATTTATATATGGTGATTGCTTTTTTATGAGTTTTCTGGATGTTTCTAACATTCAAGGATGAATGTTCCCAAGGGGGAGATATTGTTATACCCTAGGAACCAAAGGATCAGACCCGGGAGTCAAAATGGAGAAAACTAGAAATTTGCATCAGGTTGCAGGACAACCCGTGAGGTTGGTCGTGAGATGTGACCACGAGTCGTGATGTGACTTGTGGTCAGCATGCTGGGCAAGCTCAGGTTGAGGAGGCCACATGTCTGACCACAAATCGTGGTCAGACCTCACGACTCATGAGGTCACCCGTGGTCTGCATGAAGGGTTGGTCAAGGTTTTGGGGTAGTGGGGGTCACGGGTGGTGACCACGAGTAGTGGTCAGCCACCACGATTTGTGGGGTCCCTCGTGGGGTCCCCCTGAGTATTTTGGACAGTGGACTTCATGGGTCCTAGACACGAGTCGTGCCTCTTGGCAACGACTCGTGAGGTCCCTCGTTAAGGGCCCTAGCAGTGTTTTCCTGCATTTTAATAAGGGGTGTTTTCGTAATTCCTAAGTTCTTAGGACCTAAACTACGTCGTTTTAAGCTCTTAATGGGGTCTTTTAAGGGGGATTAGCTCATGTTAGGCCTTATTCATGCATGCAAGAATATATAGAGGAGTCTAGAAAGTGATTCAAGGTGTTCTTCCCCAAATTCTCTAAATTCCATCTTGGGCTTTCAAGGGAGATTAAGAATCAGTGTTTTCAGGTATGTAAGGTCATCAATTGGTTGTTCCTTCCACACCCATGCTCCTACTCTATGATTTTACCTATAACTTATCAAAAACTCACGGGGTTTTCTAATAGATTTGTATAAAATATAATGATTTAATTATGGGTCTTGTGATTTTGAAATCTTATTATAATCTACTGATTTTGATCATCTTTTTGGATCTAAATTGATTATAATATTGTTGATTTTGAAATTCTAAATAATTAAGCTTGTTTATGCATGTCCCATGATGAATCGATTTATGATCCATTGATCCATTGGTGTTTTGATAAGCCCA
>JACEIK010000795.1:315593-328979 GCA_018107945.1 Datura stramonium
ACAATTTACATGAGAATGTACACACATTATTAGACAAACAAGGCAAAAGCTATACATTTGAGTATCGATTTGGCATATAAATATGCCCCTTATCAGTATCTTCCAAACTTCATCTTTTTGCCAACGCTTCAAGTGACGGGTTGTTCCTCCTACCAATGACTCGTTAAGTGTCCGGCAGTCACCTTTCAGTTGTTTTTATCATTAATTCGACCAAAATCACTTCCAGACCTATTTTCCTGCACATTAAGCACAAAATACCTTATACCCATATAAACATACCTGGAATGTGCTTAATTTCTTGGTTTTAAATGTAGAAAGTGCCATAAAATCAAGGCACATCAACACCCTCAACTTATAACTTTTACATGTCTTCAGGAGAAAACAAAACAAAACAAACAATCTACTTCGACGCTTCAATCGGAAAAACTTTAGGGAACTTACAACAACCATTTTTATTCATCAAAATCAAATTTTCTAACCCCTACCTCATCATATCAACTCAAAACACTATGCATATGCAAAATTTCCAACCATAACACAGAGAAATTGAAACATGGAAAAATACTGTCACCTGCAACCACACACATAAATCTATAACACTGTCCCAGAAAATTTGCAGACGATTTTGTTGCCCAAGTGCTCTCACCTCAAAGAAGTCCCAAACTCACATATGTATATATGATTAACTCGGTATATTTCTCTTGAGGCTAGGTAAGATCCACTCACTCTCACAAAGAAATTCAAATTGTGTGCATGTAATACCATAGGCTTGCCTTTACTTTCAATACCTCGATTTTCGGACAAGTAGCTGGGATCACTATAGGACTTTCTCGGCTTGTAACATAGGCTCGGGCTTGGGTATGGTACATATGGATTTTAGTATCTCAACCCTCCTTGGCACTACACTTTTTACTCCACTTTTCACCTTTATTTCTATTTTCTCCCTTTTTTTTCTGCTCTTCCTTTGCTTTAGACACTACCGAAGCGGCTACTTTTTTTTCCAACAAAAACTTATTGATGTCACACATTATTTTTCTTTTCTTTTCTTTCTCTTTTACAACAATTTTTATATTTTTATTTTTCTTTTCTTTTCATCATGCATATAGCACCCGCTCTTTTTCCTTCTTATTCATTACCCAACTTTACTTCCATCCGACTCTTCTTACTCACCCCTATCATAGCCACCCTCAACTTAGGAGATTTTCCTGAGTTGAAGTTCACAATGTCCAAGGAGGGACCAGGGCCAAAACAGGTTCATTCATAATAAAATCAGGCAAGTAAATTGGTGTAAATGAAAAGAAAGGTCRATTTAAGCTCAAACATTTGGATCAAGGGATTTTTATTCACTTTGGTAGGTCTTTTAGGCTAAAGTGGACTCATAAATCAAAAACGGTCTATGATCCTTTCCTAGTTCCTTATCCTCTATCTCGGTACGACTGACCAGGCAAGTTCTAGATTGACACACACAACCAAATTCAGCTATCAGACCTCACTTCACACATAGCACCGGCCAACATCATCAATTCTACTAATCGCTAGTTCAGGTACAGCCATACATTGGTAAACAAATTCACAGTTTCAATGCCATGCAAAGATTCACAAAGGTCATAATTGTCAACTCTTACATACACATATACAACAATTTTCGGAGGGGTATCAAATCATCAAAAATCAAAATATCAAACAATTTTAGCTCTTGACTGCTTTCAATTTTCCTAACTTTGTTCCAACTGACACAAAAAAAACAAAAACACAAAATAAAATCCTAAACATGTTGGTTCTACTAGATATGGAACACCGGGGGGAAAATATATCCGGAAAGAAAAACCCTCGGATTATGTTCAGCAAAATAGAATGCACAGATATCCCTCCCCACCCCCATCAAAAAAGCACGCGTCGTCCTCGACGCATATATGTACAAGACAAAAACCAAGGGAATAGGAAACATACCTATGCGACCTAGGTGTGAGCTACCTGGTCGGTGGAGGGTGTAGATATGCCTCCAACATCAACTCCTATATTGCTGTCTTTACTCGATGCATTATCAGATCCAACTGAGCTCGTTCCTTCACCACGAGCTCTTGCTGCCTCAGTCTCCGCTCTCAGTCAAGCCTCCTCGATTTGTGCAGCGCTCTCTCCATCTCACTCCGCTCTCATTTTTGGTGATGGAGCATAGATGCATCAACATCATCACTTGCCTCCTCACGAGGCCTCTTCCCCTTTGCATATGCCACCGGCTCCTCCGTGATGAAGTAATTGGTGGTAGCTCCTCCTCAAACTCATCATCAATCACGGGAAGTACCGGTGGAGGTACCGAAGCTGTCAGTCGTGCGGCCAAGTCCCGCACCTTGGATCATAGTGCTCCCAGCTCTACGTACCATCGGGATAACTCTGGCACCTATAGCTGCGCAAGGACCTTATCAATCCTTCTCTCAAAAACGTCCAGTCATCCATGCACCGAACTGGAAAATGTCTCCAACTCCTTTGACACCCACGACTTAACCTGCTCCATCAAGACTTTGACCTGTAGCGCCGTGCGTGCCTGCTGCTTGTCTGCTTTAGCTAGCCGCCTCGCCATGTCGACCACAAACTCCTGTGATACCTTGACTAGGCCGGCTGTGGTGGATCATGGAGGTACAACTAATGGTCTGGATGCTGCTGCTGCTGTAGATGATGATTCAGGAACATCGGCAGGTATGGAGGCATCCGATGCATCTGTAGCCACAGCCTGGCTACCTATCTCTCTGCCCTCAGTAGGCTCGGCCGCTAACTCGGTGAACTGTGCTGCATCAGTCTACATACTTCTTCCAAATGCCTCTGCTATTATGGTCGCTCCAGCGGATGCAGATCCCTGAGTCCTTGCCCTCGATACCGGGTTTGTATCATCTCTAATCAGCCCGATATCGGTAATCTTCTGGACCACCACTCTCTTATCAATTGATGCAAATTATGGCACTCGAGACTACTGACAAAGTCTATCAATCAAGCAAGGGAAGGGAATCATCGTACCATCATTTACAGCCCGCTCCCAAATCTCCTCAATGATGAACCTCGAGAAATTTATTGTGTACCCCTCCATTATGTAGGCTACCAGTGCTGCTCTGTCGGGTGAGAGTATATTGTCATTACTTATTGGTACCATCCTGTGCCTCACTAGTGACCACTAAAATTTAGCTTGGAAGTTCAAAGTGGCCTTCTTTATTTATGACTCTATACCATGCAGCCATTCAACTAACGGGCCCTTTGTGGCAATGATGCGGGAAAGCCGAGTGTACTTCTGTATCCGCTACATGCTATTCAACTTCTTTGTTTTGACTTTTTGCAACTCAGATACCCTGTGATCAAACTCTATGTGTTCATCGGGGCGCGATAATCTAGTCCATACAGCATCTTGGAAATAGTCTCCTCAGATATATCAATTGAGGTCTCACGCACCATCAATTGATTCAATGCAGGACGCTTCTTCCAATCCTGGGCTCCTAGTGCCAACCGCTGCAAGGTGGCTGCATATGCTGCATAAAACTCACGAACCAGGCATGGGCTATAGCCGCCTGAGGCTCTGTCAATCACCCAAACTTGTATTTTTCAAATACTTCCTATAGCTCTGCTAGGTCTTCAACCCGGTGGTGATCAGACTTGGCTCCTCATAAATGCTCTGCTTCGGATTGCATTTTTCATTGGGAGAAGTATCCTAATTGTATATAGCTCGCACGCCATGGACATACCATCTCCTCACATTTCGCAGTTGCTCATTCGATGTGCACGATGTCTCAGTCAGCTCATTGTTCGAGTCCCCTCGCTGGGCATGCGATAAATCAAATCTTTCTATATTGTGCCCAGCTGTGGGAGCCTCCAGAACAAGTGCAATAGTAGCCCTAGCGCTTTCGTTAGTGTGGCTTGGCGGAATCCCTTGCTAGTGGAGTGGGAGTATCGACCAGGGCTGTCGAATTTCAAACTTGTTGAGCCCTAAGCCAGGTCATCCTCCTCACCAGCTGCTCCTCCGACACCTCATATTCCTCTTCAGAGCTACTCTACTCTTCAAAGGAGGATGGATCATCTCGCAGCCTTTAGTATGATGGTTGACTGCGCTCAGGTACCTGCTTTTTGGTTAGACCCTTCTTTTGGTGTACCTCGTGGAGCCATTGTGCCTGTGGAAACAATTTTAGTACACAAAAGGAGATGAAACAGAAAATATTTTTATGTGGTGCCAGTTGTCCTGACGGGTGACTAAATGAGTCATTGCCTCTAGAAATGATTCGTGAAGTCACTCGTTACCCTAGGCTGGACATTTTTCAAATAGGTCTAATGTACTTGACGATTTGTCCCAACGAGTCGTTACCAGAGGAAACGAGTCGTTAGGTCAATCATCAAGTACACTGCCTCAGCAGTTTATTTTTCCCACTCAGCACGAGCTACATGATGAGTCGTTTGGTGACCCAACGACTCGTGATGTGGCTCGTGCTCAAGAGTTCCTATTCATCTTCTCCTTCTTTCCATTTTTAAATTCCACAAACACACAACTTCAATTAAACATCAATCCAGGTGACTACATGATCGAAAATCAATGTTTAATACTTCCTAGGGTTTATCTACATCACAAGGCACGTAAGAACACAATATAAATCGAAGAATCATTCAAGATAACTCATTCATTGGTCTTTGAAATTTCTTGATGGAATTGCAAAAAAAATATTTGAATAATTTGTGTGGGGAAGATCACTTACAATGCAATTTATTAGAGATGGAGTGAAATAGCAGTTGTGCTTGTGCTTCAATGAATATGCATGCAGTGGTGAAGTGATTTTAATGGTGTTTTTGATGGGTTTGCGTGAAGAAGGGGAAGAAGAGAAGAGGGAAATTTGAAGTGAATTTAACGGGGAGTATTTGAATGGATCGGGCAATTCATTTTAATAAAAGAAACTTTTCACAATTTTAGTCATGGGTCGGGTTAATGTTAACTTACCTATGGCCTAATTACTCACATAATGACTCGTGGTATTACCCAACGAGTCGTTTCTTGAGTCGGGGTCCTTAGCCTGGTGTAGTTTCAGGACGGGTCACTTGACGACTCGTTTGGTTTCCCAATGATTCGTTGAGTGAACCGTGATCACCCTCTTTCATTTAATTTAGTCTTAGATCTAGTGTACCTGACGGGAGACTAAACGATTCATTCCTTGGAGAAACCACTCGTGAATTCACCCATTGCTCCCCTGTTTTCTATAGTTCTCTTCAGGACTGGCTAAATAAGTCGTCAAGTCAGACGACGACTCGTTCTGTGATTTTTCTGCACCAGAACTAAAGTTCCAGTTTTTGGTTCCAACTTCAGATTTTCCATCTTATTTACCTACATCCATCAACAAACATTAACACTAACTTTTTATTACATTTACAACTTGGGATGCCTCCTAAGAAGCGTTTGATTTAATGTCGCGACACGACATGGGTGTTTTGGCTACTCAGACTTCACCCAAAACACCTCCATGGGTTGCCTCCCATACAGCTCCTGATTTAACATCGCAGCACGGCGCAATTCACATGAGTTACTCAGACTTCACTCAAAATACCTCCATGGGTTGCCTCCCATGCAGCTCCTGATTTAACGTCGTGGCACGACGCAAGTCACTTGACTACTCAGAATTCGTCAAGTGACTCTTCTCCATCCTCCAATGCAGAAATTATGTTGAATTCCTTGGTCTGTTTCACGGTTTGGCTAATGTTGAAGGTAACCTCTTCTTTGTTAAACCGAAATTTCAGCTGCCCTGCTTCTACATCAACTAGGTCCCTACCTATTGCAAGGAATGGTCGCCCCAAAATAATGGGGATCTCTAAATCGACTTTGCAGTCCAGAATCATGAAGTCTACTGGGAATATGAACTTGTCCACTTTGACTAGCACATCAAACAAAATCCCCACCGGCTTTTTAACTGTTCGGTCAGCCATCAGTAATCGCATCAAGTCGGTGTGGGGGTTTCCAATCCTAACTTTTTAAATACTACTAGCGGCATTAGATTTATGCTAGCTCCCATATCACAAAGCACCCTTGCAAACTCAACCTCCCCAATGGTGCAAGGTATAGTAAATGCACTTGGGTCTTCTTTTTTCTGTGCTAGGACCCGTGTAGTGATGGCACCACAGTGGTGCAGATTATCAACAGGTTTCGAACTTACCGTTCGCTTTATGATGACAAGGTCCTTCATAAATTTGGCATATCTGGGCATTTGCTCAAGTGCCTCCACCAATAGGATATTCATCGACAACTGCTTGAGCATAGAGATAAACTTCTGAGATTTTCCATCTTCAGCTTTCTTCTTCAAGCGCTGGGGGTAAGGAGGAGAAGGTCTAGGAATTGTTTTGAGTTTTTGTTGCGCCTCCTTCTCCTTCCCATGAGCATCTCCTTGATCCTTTTCACTACTTGGAGCAGTTTGCACATCTGATTTCCCAACCAAAGTTGGGTTGTCAACATCCACTACATCATCATCATTTATCAACCTGGGCCTTTTTGACTCTTCGACTACAACTGGTCTCGGTGGATCAACTGTGGCCTTCCCGCTCCTAGTAGTGAATGCCATGTAGTGACCTTTATTTTTTGGATTTTGAACAGTATTGCTGGGAAGTGTGCCTTTCTTCCTTTGATTCACTGCAACAGACATCTGACTCATCTGCTTCTCAATTTGCCTGATTGCCACAGCATGTGACTCCACCTTTTGGTTTAAGCCCGAAATATCAGCATGGAGCTCCTTAAAGTGGTTGTTTGTTGCCTCCATCTGCTTGAGCACTTTGGAAAGCATATCTTCGACCCTTGAATCGCTCGAATCTATCTCTCGATTTCGTGGAGGAACATACAGATTGTTCCTATCATTTTTAAACTCCTCTCGCTTTTTCCAGTCCCCATTGTCCAGTTATTGGCCCCGATTGAAATTATTATCCTTGTAGAAGTTTCGACCTTGGTTCCATTGACCTTGACGCCAAGAGTCTTGGTTAGACCCTTAGGTGTTGGTCCGAAAACACATCCTCTGATCATTCAAATAATTGACATCTTCTTCATACTCAGACTCGCACCCATCATTTCTTGGGTTCTTGCCCTGAGAATCTACAACGTTCACCTTTTTTGCTCCCATTCCCATTAAGTTCTTGGAAAGAAACCCCATGGTGGTCTTTATTTCTGCAATGTCCTGGTCATGCTCCTCATCTTTTCTCCATTGTTCGGCAGACATACTAACCATATAAGAACCAGCTGGAACCTCCGACTCTCTAGTGTGCCAAGCTCGGTTGGTTTTAGTGATCCTGTCCAGCAACTCCGCAGCTTCTGCATAGGTATGACTCCTAAAGGATCCTCCTGAGATGATATCAACAACTGCCTTTATGTTGGCATTCAGGGACCGCTAAAAGATCTAAAATAATGTGTCATCCGGAATCCTGTGGTTTGGCACCTTCTTGAGCTTTTTGTTGAATCCTTTGTTGAATCCTGTGGTTTGGCACCTTCTTGAGCTTTTCGTGTCTTGAATCAAGAACAATTGTATGAAAATTCTCTCAAGAATATCGTCATAGTATTGTTCAAGACTCTCTTTCAAACTCGGCTAAAATACTCCAAAAATTGTTTCAGAATTTCCTCAAAATCCTCCTAAAAAATAAACCTAAAACTGGGTATTTATAATACAAAGAAATCCTTTTCCTAAATAAATCAGGAAACCAGGTCGGCAATGGCAACGAGCTAGGTGATAGATCGTTAGGCCTCCTGATGAGTCATTCATTTCTTAAATCAGTCATCCTCAGCAGCATTCCCAGGCTTGGAAACGGGTCACCTAACAACTCGTCATGCCTTAGCATGAGTCGTTAGGTCCCTCGTGGTCTACCTCCTTAGAAAGTCCAGTGCACTTCACAGATAGTTCTAGTAGCTTGCCAGCAAGTCGTTCCTTCAGGTCACGACTCGTGATGTCAGTCGTCAACTCCACTGGACACTCGGTTGAACATTTCTCTTCAAAACCTAACGGTTGACCTCACGACTTGTTACCAGGTGTAACGAGTCGTTCCTCCAACTCGTCAAGTGCACTACCTTGTATCTTCCAAACATCATCTTTTTTCCAACGCTTCAAGTGATGGGTCGTGCCTCCTGCAAATGAATCGTTAATTGCCTGGCAGTCACCTTTCAGTTATTTTTATCATTAATTCGGCCAAAATCACTTACAGACCTGTTTTCCTGCACATTAAGCACAAAATACCTTATACCTATAAAAACATACCTAGAATGTGCAAAATTTCTTGGTTTTAAACATTGAAAGTGCCGTAAAATCACGGCACATCAATCACACCCTTCATGGTTCCTACCTTTGGCAAGGTACGAACACCCTCCCAACTAGGGTTACAAGTCGGGCTTCATGTGTGCTCATATGGGGTATGTCGGTTAAGAGAATATCCCACTGTTCCTCATGATTTATGCATGTTATGATCATGTATGTTGTCTCAAGTCATGTTAAGTAAACCCCTCCTATTATGATTATGATTAAGTTATGTTACGAATGATTTGAAAACCTGGAGCCATATGATATGGTATTATGATTTACGATACGAGCATGACGTCCTACTATTATAATCATTTATGAATTTCATATATGTTTTAAATGTCATTTTACTTACCTTGCATACTCAGTACATTCCACGTACTGACCACATACTTTCTATGCTGTCATGATATAGGTCCCAGTTCTCAGGCTCATCCTCACCCGTAGCTAGATTCAGACTTTCTCTCTGCGCATTTGGTGAGTCCTCCTGTTCCGAGTGCTATATGTTCACACTCTAAGTTATTTCTTCAGTTTATGGATGTTGGATGAGTTGGGGAATTGTCCCATCAATCCTCCTTTCATATTTATAGGCTTATCAGACTACAAGATGTATTCCGCCGCATTGTATAAGTCTAGTACTGCTTTTCCTTTATGCTATGTTATGATTACGTTCATTATGTTAAGTCTTCGGCTCATGTGATTCAATTAGATGTATGTTCATGTCATGGGTTGACTTGGGGTTTCTCGGGGGTCCTTGCCCCATGCCTACGATCCGGGGGTACGTTTGGGTGGTGACACTCACTACGACTCTCTCCTACAACCAATACCAACTAACATGAACTCATAACATGAGTCGTTCTTCAAGAAAAATGTAAAAAACTTTTATGCTAAATCCAAGCCCCAAACTTTTGGGGTTTTACATGATCGTAGGTCCTCTTGTACTTAAAAAGGCTATAAGTTGTAACACCCCAAAATTCCTTTAGATCAGACCCGAGGATTAAAATGGAGAAAATAAATGAATTTGCACCAGGTCACAAAATGACTCACTAGGTGACTCGTTAAGTCACTTGACGGATCGTTGAGTGACCCATTAAGTGGTGCCTAGATGAAGAAAATGTTACTTCCCAGAAGTTGTAACGGATGAGGTGATGAGTCGTTAAGACTCCCCACGAGTCATTGTATGACCCATTAAGTATGCAGTGGAGGTGAAGAGATTGAATTCTAGTGTTTAGGACAGATTGTGGGACGAGTCGTCATGTGCCCTAATGACTCGTTAAGTCACCCGTTGGCTGAGAAAGATTAGAGAATGCAGAAAAGTTGTCTGTGGAAATGGATTATGGGACGACCCCTCAAGTCCCCTAATAAATCATCTAATCCCTTGTTGGGACTGGTAGGGTCATTTTTTCAATCGGTTCATTAAGGGTGTTTTCATAATTTCCTAAGTTTTTAACTCCTAAACTATGTCATTTTAAGCTTAAGAAGAAGGGTTTTACTTATTCTAAGCCTCATTCTACTCCTAACCCTTTCATTAAAACATCGAAGCCTCAAGTGAAACAAGGATTCTTTATCTTCATCCTCTTCAATTCCTCTTGGGTATCAAACCCTAGCAACAATTCTTCAAGCCCGGGTATATAGGGCCATGAATGGGAGATTTCTTCCACCCTCATGGCTATGAATTCAAGTCCTTAATCAAGTGTATTAGAAATTCTAGGGTTTTAATAAAATTTTATGAAATTATCTATGTTATGTCTATGGGTCCAATCCCCTCATGTTCTAATTAATGATTTAAGACTAATGGGCAGATTTTACACTCAACTTGATTATAAATCCATGATTTTAAGTTATTAGAAATGATGTCCTATTATGCATGTTTTAAGAAAATCAAACCTGTGATTCCATGATCTCTAGCATGATGAGTTATCTAGTATGCATGAATGATTATGAATTATTAACTCATGATTCTATGATTTTGAGCTATGAAGTCTATTTCAAGTATGTATAATTTCATGATATGAGAAATCCCATACAAGTGAGTATGTTTATCATGATTTTGTCCAAGGCCTACAAGATCAGTTTTAAAGAGATATTTTTAGTCAAGACTCCCCAGTTACTCAGATTTAAGTTATGTTTTGAGAATATAATTATATGAGCTATATGCATGTTTTGGGAGTAGTGTCTAGTATCGAGTAGGCCAAGGATTTTGAGGACCCCTGTTCTAAACTACATGCCAATGTTGTATATATTATTGGGACCTCTCAAGAGAGAGTTTCCTTTGCTCGAGGGCACACCGTGATATCATACCTCATTTGTCCTTTGCCCTTGAAAGGATTAGGATGCTCTTCTCCACGTGGGAAAGATGTGAGATCATCAAGCACTCATACATGGTGGTTGTTGATTGGGATGAGTCTCCCATTGTTCACCATGATTTCACTCATACATGGTGGTTGTCGATTGTGATGAGTCTCCCAGTGTTCATTGTGATTTCAGTTACTTATATTCATGACTTATGATATTATATTTTATAGCGAATTTGAACCAACAATCATTTTATGAGCTTTCACTTACGATTTCAAGCATAACAAGTCATATGATTTCTATTTTTAAATCTTGGGTCATTATGTACTGTTTATGATGAACAACTTATGATTATGCATATCTCATATATATGGCCTTTAGCATGCAGTCTTTACTCTCATGATATATTTTGATTTATACTCATGATTTTAGCTAATGTTTTACCAAGCATGTGTTGCTTATCTTACATACTCAGTACATTTCAAGTACTGACCGCATACTCTATGCTATATCATTTAATGATATAGGTTTGGGCGATCAGACTTAGCTGCGATGTTAGTCCTGCTCCTATATCAGTCTTGTTCAGTCCCTGTTGGGTGAGTCCTCATCTTTCAAGGACATTCATTTTGTTATGTTGTTATGTTAGTTTAGTTTTAGACTTAGAGGTCGTTGGGGGCTTGTCCCAGTATCTCATCAAATAGTAGAGGCTTTTCAAACATAGACTTAGTTTGTTCAGCTATATGATTCAACATTGTGATATTTTTGCTTGATATACACTTTATGATATTTAGTCTTCCACTTAATCATGCTTATGTTGTTTTTCGCTTGATTATGCTCTTAAGTCATGCAATGTATGTACCATGGGTTAGCTTGGAGCCATTTGTGGTTCTAGGTCCAATGTCTCGATTTGAGGTCCTAACTCGAGTCGTGACTACCTTGGTATCAGAGAAAAGGTTTAGGTATGTCCTAGGGTGTCTTAAAGCCTCGTTAAGTATAGTCTTTTCCATGGGTGTGAAACGTTTCTTTCATGATCTATGTCATGCGATGAAGTACCTCCTATTCCTCTAACTTGTGTTGTACGCATTTGTAGAAATATGCCTCCATGCCAAGTAAATGGCCGGAGAAATGAAAACGGAAATGGCCATGGCAAAGGCAATGGAAATGGGCATCAACTAGCCCCACCAGCTCTAGAAGATCCCTTGCCCGAGTAGGTCACTCATGCTGAGTTCAAGGCGTTTAGATGTTAACACAGTCTATGACCGCTCAGGTTAACCAACATGTAGTGGCCAATGTTCCCCAGAATTTGAATGCAATAGCAACGAGAGCACGAGATTTCCTCAGGATGAACCCACCTAAGTTTCTTGGGTCAAAAATGGATGAGGACCCACATGAGTTCATTGAGGAGATGCAGAAGATCACCTAGATTATGGGAGTGACTAGAGGGGATATTGCGGACTTAGCCTCCTATCAACTTAAGGGGGTTTCTTACATATGGTTTCATAAATGGAAGGACAACAGGGGAGTTGGAGTAGTTCCCATGGGTTGGGATAAGTTTATGACCACTTTCTTGAATAGGTTCTTCCATAGGGACTTGAGAGAGGTGAAAGCAGTGGAGTTCATCAGTCTGAATCAGCACCATAGGACTATTTAATAGTATGCCTTGGAGTTTAGCCGATTATTCAAGTATACATCGGAGATGGTTGCTAATCCGAGGTCTTGTATGAGAAAGTTTGTGAATGGAGTGGAAAATTCACTAGTCAAGGAGTGTAGGACCTCCATGTTGATCAATGATATAAATTTCTGCAGGCTGGTCATATATGCCCATCAGATAGAGGCAGAGTAGATGAAGGAGAAGGAGAGAGAGGCCAAGAGGATTAGGATACAGAGCTATGGGAAATTCCAACAGAGATTTGGTGGTGGACATCGCCCTCAATCCCACCCAAGGTCGTCAGCCTTAGCCCCAACATGAGGCAGTGATTTGTCCAGACCCAGACATGACCAAAGGGGTAGAGTATTAGGCTCTAGGGGGATAGAGGATCATGTCAGGGGAGCACCCTTTTTCAGCTTGTAGGAAGAGTGGTACAAAGCACCCTAGCGAGTGATTGGTTGGTGTTGATAGATGTTTTAGGTATCGAAAGTGATGAGTTGGTAATTTACCAACTCATTAGACTCTAAAGTTTGAGTTTTTGCTTATTTCTCGAGTTGATTAGTTGGATTTTATGCCCTTTTTACTTTTATTGTGTGCAGGTGCCTAACTTTGAAGAAAAGAGCTAAAATGAGGGTAAAATGGAGGAATTGAGTAGAAGTGGTGAGACGCAGGTGTTAACTGGCGAAATGCCGGTTGAGAAGATGATGGTCACTGCCTAGGTAGAGGAATGTCACCGGCGGTTCACGAATCACCTGTGGCGGAATGCCGGTTCAGTCGCCGAAGGATGCTCAGGAAAATCTAGAATTGGAATTTAAGGTCCGGTGGTTCACGGATTGGCATCGGCGAAAAGCCAGGTGAACCGCCGAAGTTCACTAATAATGATTGAAGTAAGAAGAGAAAGCAGCCGGCGGTTCACGAATTTCAGGGTATAAATAGAAAAAGAAGTACATTGCCAACAAAAAAGAAAGATAAGGAGAAGATAAAGAGGTTGAGAGATAAGCCAAGTACACATCACATCATCTTTCCTTTTTAGCTGAAGAACATTTTTAGCTGAGAAAAGGGTATTTTGATTGAAAGTTGTAAAAGATACTCTGTTCTCCTTTCTTCTTTGATATTATTTAGTTTCAGCTATAGTTGAAGGATAATTGTGCTTTTTTTTATCTA
>JACEIK010000795.1:329055-361906 GCA_018107945.1 Datura stramonium
TGTGATGATGAATACTTAATTGGATTGGGTATTGCTAGAGTTAACTTCTTAATGTTCAATTGAGTGTAAATCTATTAGATTCCTTTCAATCTATTAATGATGATCCATAGATGATGATATGAGTCTATCTATACTTGCTTAATTGTTGCTCAGGAGAGAATAATTAAGTATTGGAAGGGAATCTAGTAGTGCGTATGGATGTAAGGTTGTAAAATTAAGCTAGTAATGGCTGAAATTACTTCCTTCTTCCTAATTAGCAACTAATAGCTAGGAATAGTGAAGTTGCTGATCCAAATCAATTCAATTGTGTTAACTTGCAGCTAGAGTTTGAGAAGATTCTAGTTATGGGTAGGCAATAGGCTGGGAAGCTGAGGCTACCTATTTCTTGAGATTATTTACATTTATTGAACTTATGAAGTTAACCCAGTCCATCCCAATCTAATTAGTATTTCATCTACATTGCACCTATAGTATTTTACAAATATTGTTTACAACTTAGCTGATTCTTCTAGTTTGAATTCCCTATAGAAATTTGAGTAATTCTTTGCAAAGTTTATTCCCCCAATTTTCCGTGTTTTATGTCAAATTTATATGGTGCAAGATAAAATCAACTTCTCAATTGACACTTGAATTCATCACTCTCTAGTCCTCATGGGATTTGACCCTGACACTCATCGAGTTACTTATTTTGATACAACGTCCGTGTATATTCTTTGATTTAAGAATATATTTTGGATGTTATCAAAAATGGTGCCGTTGCCAGGGACTGGCGTTTGATGATCTTGGGATTGATTGTTAAGTTGAATTGGTAAACACCATAGTGGCTGCTGATAATTTAGGGTGTGCAGGTGATGCTGAGTGGTGGAGAATGGTCACATTACCCAAAGGGGTTACCATGTGTGGAGACCCTTAAGCTAGTGGACAAAATATGGTGTAGGGAGCATAAGAAGGACACAATGCTGCTAGTCACGATGAAGCAAATGGAGTTGTTGATGAGTTATGTGAAGGGTTTCCTTGCTAAAAATTGTCATGTTGTTCAGAATTATGATGATGGCTATTATGGGATCCAAGGTTGGAAAAATGTCCAGTTTGTCGATTCTAGCAGTCAGGGAAGCACTGAGGTACTTCCACCTCACATGGAGAGTACTCTTGAAGTAGTGCTTGAAAAGGTGCTTATTACTAAAAAGGGGTTTCAAGATCTACGGAGTAAACTATTAGATCTAACCTCCATGGAAAAGAGTCATGATATTATTATTCAACAACTTGAGAAAAGGATGAACGAATTGGTATTACAAATGGCGACTCCAATAGCAGCAAACAACACCGCCCCAAGGAAGGACACTATGGATGATGATGTTTTAGAGTGGGAAATGGAGGAAGAGGCTATGAAGACCTGATCGTTGATGTTTTTCTGAAAGGTGAGAAACTCGAGGAGATCCATCATGTGCATAAGGAGGTAAGAAACTATTTATTCCCACCAAGAAAGCTAGACCTTGATTTGAAGAATCGTACAACCCCTCCATCGCAGCCTTCTATTGTGTCACCACCAAAGTTGGAGCTCAAACCCTTACCCAATCATCTCAAATATGTATATTTGGGGGAGAACGAGACATTGCCTATTATTATCTCATCAAAACATACACCGCTACAAGTAGATAAACTCATTGATGTGTTGAAGAGGCACATTCAAGCCATCGGATGGTCAATAGCTGATATCATTTGCATCCCTCCGAGGATTTGCACCCACAAGATCAACATTCAAGAAAATTGCAGCCCGTCAGCAGAACATCAAAGAAGGTTGAATCCACCTATGCAAGAGGTGGTCAAGAAAGAGATTATTAAATGGCTGGATGCAGGTGTAGTGTATCCCATTGTAGATAGTAGTTGGGTTAGCCTGATGTAGTGTGTTCCCAAAAAAGGGGGAATTACGATGGTTCCAAATGAAAAGAATGAGTTGATAACCATTCGTCCTGTCATGGGGTGGAGAGTTTGTATGGATTACCGTATATTAAACTCTTGGACAAAGAAGGGTCATTTTCCGGTTCCATTCATTGACCAAATGTTGGATCGTCTCGCGTGCAAAGAATACTATTGTTTCTTGGATGAATACTCGGGATACAACCAAATATCAATTGCACCAGAGGATCAAGAGAAAACCACTTTTACATGCCCTTATGGTACGTTTGCATTTAAACGAATGCCTTTTGGTCTTTGCAACGCCCTAGCCACATATCAAAGATGTATGTTGTCGATATTTTCTAACATGGTGGAGGACTCAATGGATGTCTTTATGGACGATTTCTTATTTTTGGGGAACTCATTTGATGACAGCCTGCCACATTTAGATAAGGTATTGGAGAGATGTATGACGATGAATTTGGTCCTAAATTGGGAAAAGTGTCACTTCATGATCAAAGAAGGGATAGTATTGGGACATAATTTTTGAAAAGGGGAATGAAGTAGATCAAGCCAAAGTGGATGCCATTGCCCAACTACCCCCACCATGCATTGTAAAAGGTGTTAGGAGTTTCCTCGGGCATGTGGGGTTTTATCACTGCTTCATTAAAGATTTCTCCAAAATCTCCCATCCCCTATTCTGACTGTTGGAAAAAGAGGCAACATTTCACATTGATGAGGAGTGTTTGAAAGCTTTTGTAGACTTGAAGGAGAGATTAATTTCTTCGCCAATATTGTAGCACCCTATTGGTCAAAGTCATTTGAACTGATGTGCGATGCAAGTGGAGTCGCAGTAGGAGCAGTCCTTGGTCAACGAAGAGACAAAATCTTCCATCCAATATACTATGCCAGTAAAGCTCTGAACATTTCCCAAACAAATTACACAGTGATCGAATAGGAGCTCTTAGCCATTGTGTTTGCATTCAAAAAATTCCGGGAATACTTTCTTGGATCCAAAGTGGTGTTGCACACGGATCACACGACACTCAGGTACTTAATGGCTAAGAAAGATGCTAAACCACGATTGATCAGGTGGGTTTTGTTGTTATAGGAGTTTGATTTTGAAGTGAAAGACTGTAAGGACTGCGAGAATCAAGTGGCCAACCATTTGTCGCGCCTTGAAACCAATGGGCAGCTAAGAGCACAAGAGGAGATCAATGATGCCTTTCTGAATGAGAAAATCTTAGCTGCAACCCATGTCCTGACCCCATGGTTTGCAGATTTTGCTAATTACCTGGCTAGAAATATTATGCCGGAAGGTTTGGTTTATCAGCAAAAAAGAAATTCATGCATGATGTTCGGAACATCTTTTGGGATGAACCCTACCTCTTCCAAAGTTGTGCTGATGGGTTAGTACGAAGGTGCGTGCCAGAGGTGGGAATACTTCAACTTTTAGAAGCTTGTCACTCMTCCCCTATGGGTGGTCATTATGGATGTGTGCGAACCACGACCAAGGTGTTGAAATGCGGATTCTATTGGCCCATTTTACATCAGGATGCACATGAATTTGTAAAGTTATTCGATCGATGCCAAAGGACGGGGAGCATTTCGCGGCGAAATGAACTCCCGCTGATCCTAATCCTAGAGGTTGAATTGTTTGATGTGTGGGGGATTGACTTCATGGATCCTTTTGTAAGCTCTTATGGGAAAAAATACATCTTGATGGTTGTTGATTATGTTTCCAAGTCGGTAGAAGCTATAGCGTTGCCAAACAATGAGGCAAGGAGTGTCAAAGATTTCATAAAGAAACATATCTTCTCACGGTTCGGTACCCCTAGAGCTATCATTAGTGATGGAGGGTCTTATTTTTGCAATCGGGTTTTCATCACACTACTAGCTAAATATGGTTTAAAGCACAAAGTGGCCACTCCATATCATCCACAAACCAGCGGATAAGTGAAAGTTTCAAATTGGGAAATAAAGTCCATCTTAACTAAAACAGTCAATTTGAACCGTACTTATTGGGCACAAAAGTTAGATGATGCATTGTGGGCCTATAGGACTGTATTTAAAACACCAATTGGGATGTCTCCTCATTAGTTGGTGTATGGTAAAGAATGTCACCTCCCGGTGGAGCTAGAACACAAAGCCTTATGGGCGTTGAAAAGTTTGAACCTCGAATAGGGAAAAGCTATCCAAGGTCGAATCCACAATTTACAGTAAATGGAGGAGTTTCGAATGGAGGCATATGAAAATGCAGCAATTTACAAATCTAGAATGAAATATTATCATGATAAAAAAGTGTTGCAACATAATTTTGCTCCGGGGGAATGGGTGCTACTATTCAATTCTCGACTGAAGATTTTCCTTGCGAAGTTAAAGTCTAATTGGTCAGGTCCCTTCAAGGTATCTCAGGTGTACGTAAATGGGGCCATCGAACTCTATAATAAAAATGGGAACAAGTTCAAAGTAAATGGCCAGAGGGTCAAAAGAAATCTTGGAGTGTTGGAAGAAGAAGGGCGAGCGAGGTAATGTATCTGGAAGAGCCATAGACCTGGGCTCTCGTCGTGCCACGACGTTAAATAAGGCGCTTCTTGGGAGGCAACCCAAGCATTTGTTATTCTTATGTACTTTGTTGTTTTTTGAATTTCTTTGTAGGTGAAGATGGGTGAAGCAATGGGATGGAAACCAGATCGGCGAACCGCCGCTCAGAACTGGTGAAGCGCAGATTCCAACGCCGGCAGAACCAGTGCACTCATGATTTCAGGATAAAAATGTGAGTCAACCGGTGGACCGCTGATGATAACTCGTGAAGCGCTGATGGGGTGCCGATCTCATCTAGTGCACTGAACGTTCCACAAAGAACCGGCGAATCGCCAGGCAAATCTGTGAAGCACCAATTAACCGCCAATCTGGCAGGCAGAATTATGTTTCAGGTAATGCAAGTGGCAGACACAGAGGCGCATCGCCGGTCTAGTTCAGCGATCACCGATGTAACTCCCAAGACAAAATCTCAATAGACAAAACTCCACAAAAAGCTGCATACCCCCAAAATTCTCTCCCATTTTCCCCTAAAAATAACCCATTCTTCTTCACCTACAACCTTCTAATATTCCTTATCCCAAGCAATTGTTCACATTCCTCAAAGTGTTTGTATCCTTGGAATCCTTCACAGATCTCCACAATCACAATTCATTGAAGGTAAGCATCCATGCTAAAAAGGTTGCAATTTTGTCGGTAATATGTTGTTCCAACATGTTCTTTGAGTTTGTTTCGTTTTCTCATTCTATGTGTATGGGTGTTGCTTCGCTGTGTTAACTCGTCTGTGGGTATATTCTACATACTCGAGTGGGTTGCCCAATGATGGATTGATTGACACCTCTCTTAAGGGTACCCTTTTCTTTTGTCATTTAAGTATGAGTATAATCAGGTGGTTGTCAGATAAAGGTAATGTGGAGGATGTTCGGATGAAATTTTGCATCGCGTGAATCCCGACTAGTGGTTCGCTAGCGAGATGCGGCGATGCCTAGTGTTTGACCCTTTCTGAGTCAACCGGTGACTCGCGAAATGTGATGGTGGCTCACCGGCGAGTCGCCGATGACACATGAAGCACTCACTAAGTTCCCTCTGCTACTTTAGTTTTGAGCTACGTATTATTTTCGACTACTAACACACTCTTTCATCATTATGTCTACCAATCAGTAGTCTCATACAGGCCAAGCATTTGTGCCCACACCTACCCCTCAAGAGAGATTCGGGCTGCAAGGCGTGGAGGATTTTACAGAACTTTCAAAGAGAAATGCATCATCCATGCAGAAGCAAAATTTGATGTGGAATCATTCAGAACTATATGCCCAAACATATATAAATAGATTGGGATTCTTGATTAGGGCCCATTTACCATACCAGTTGATCCATACTTCCCGGAGCTAGTGTGGGAATTCTATGCATCATATAGAGCACGACAAACAACTAATGAAGTTGGAAGATCGCACTGAAGCATTCCCACACATGACATTAGTTTGGGTGTGACGGCAGGAGGTTCAAGTCACACCTGAAGCAATCAACTCATTATACTGGGAGGAACCAATCTCACCATATCCAATCCTCCATCATAAGATAGCGGACAAGGCGAACCAATTCCAATAGGTAGCTCGCGTAATTGCACAAGGTCAACCACATTGGGCTGTGTCCAAGGGCCTAATTAACAGGCGTGATTTAATGTTTGACGCCCGCATGTGGTTAGATTTGGTCTGTTCTAGGTTGATGCCCTCTCCGAATACATTAGAGGTGCCTATTGAAGTGGCGATTCTTCTTGCGTGCATAATGAAGCATGTGTACATTAATATGGGAGAGATTATTGCTGATCAGTTAGGAGAAAAGCTAAACAACAAGCCACAACATTGCCCTTCCCTTCCTTGGTAAGCATGTTGTGTTTGAGGGCTGAGTGTCCTTTGTGGCGCTCATTTGATAAGACTATACAAGCTCATGGAGTGATTACTTTGGATGCCAAGACAGACAAAGAGGCCCAAATGATAAATAGGGCAAGGTATACAAGGCACATGACTCCACAATCACCTGTGACATCTTCTCACATAGCTACTGCCTTAGCTAACGCAAGCGCACCCCAAGTTTCTCCGCCCCTGAATTTGCTTAATATTGCACAAAGGGAAAATATGCATGAAAATCAGTTTGTACGATTAGCCAAGGCTATCCCTTCTATGATCCAAAGCGCCCTTAAGAAAGCCTTGCAGCCTGCCAAGGACATGTTGACACACTTATGCTCGAAAGTGGATGTTCTTGAGAGTGAAGTGACGATATTGCAGCAGGAGGTGGCCAGAGTTTCTAAACAAACCGACCAACTAATGCCCTAAGACCTTGAGGCCGTACCACCGCAAGGAGAAGCACCCAGAAGTCCCCCAGATGATTGGTGGTTGGGCTACCACAATAATGCGAATTTTATGTCTGATGAGGAAGAACTCCACCATAGCCCACCTCCTCCGTTTCAAATGCATTCAGTGTATGATGTTGATCCTTCTTGGGCCCTGGGGGGAGTGGCAACAACATCTTATCATGAGCTTCGGACCCTCCCGGGTAGATGGATTGCACCTGGCCCTGGTCTACCTATTACACTCCCACCAGATCCCATGCAACCTACAACAGAAGACATAGCTTCTTGGGTTTTTGATGTTTTTACTTATACTTGGAAGCCAAGACCCAATCGCTGATATGATTAGGGAACCTCTTTTACCGTCTTGTCTTTCTTGTAGGTTCCACTAGGGGCAATGTCTGATTTGTGCTTGGGGGAGGGATTGATTATTGTCCTTGGTGAATTAAATGTTTATTATGACTTGATAATTCGTGAATTGTGTGTTGATAATTTTTGAATTGGGATTCATGAATTGGATTTCATTTTTCACCATTGTAAATAGATTAGTGTAGAAATTAAAACTCTGAAGGTTTTCTTTATACCACATTTCTTTTCCAAGGAGCATTCTTTTATTTAGTTAATTTTTTTGTCGAACCGGGTTGGGTTTTCCCGATGATGGATTGAGTGGAGACATTCCTAAGGGAAATTCCATGTTACTTTGACTTTGTTGATAAGTTGTTTTAAGAGGAATCAACTAAAATTTACTTGACAACAAGGGCATGAAAATGAAGAGAATGAGCAAGTGTTGACACCGTAGCATAGTAATCTTGGTCATACGTTGTAAAATTCCCTACTTGACTTATGATGTTTGCCTGCTTGATATCCTAAGGTGATGTTTTGTTGTGGAAAACGACTCTTGTAGACCCTTTAAGGATGATGCTTTGTGTGGCGAGAATGTTTTTGTTAATCTTGTGCATTACATCTTGTCTAGAACTTGCCCTAAATTTAATTCAAGGCGAAATCCTAGATGTAGTTTCACCAAAGAAATGAGTTTAGGCCCTCAATTGTCTAGCCACTTCAACCATATTCCCTCCATGATCATTAATCCTTGTGAGCTAATTTTGAGCCTTAAAACTTTTCCTTGGCAACCACATTACAAGCCTTAAGACCATTTTTAATACCTCTTTTGGCCCCATTCTCCCTAAAATGATGATTACAAAATAAATGCTGAAGAAAGGCTCAAGGCCTAAGAAAAAGGGATGAGAAAAGAAAATGTGAAAATTGAGGCAAGAGCCTAAGTTTGGGGGTATGCAAAAAAAAGGGGAAGACAAGCAACATAATGAAAAGGGAACATCACCTTTAGTCAAATTGCAAAAAGATGAATTCAAGAAGAAAAAATACTATTGATGTGAAGTGGTGTCCCTCTTGAAGTGAAAAGGCCAGTGGTAGAAGATAAAGAGGGGTTATAACGGGGATTATTAAAGAAATGAAAGGAATCAACAAGAAAAGAAAGAAGAAGGAGGTTGAGGGACCAAAAGTGTTGTAAGGCATGGCATGAAAAGCGTTAGGGATTCTTGGTGCAACTACTCTACATTAGTGGCGAATTACATGAAGGGCAAGCCTATGGGTCAAGTGTGTGCATGAAAATATCTTTTGGGAGAGGGAGTTTGAGTGTATCTTCCCATTGATATCCGACATTCAAATTGTTAGAAAAAGTCAAGAGAATAGGGATACTTATATATGGTTAGTGGCATCATTCCTTTTAGGGATGAAAGAGAATTTAGAGTTCATATGGGCATAGAAAAAGGAGTGCAAACTCTAAGGCAAGCTTTGAATTTTCAGTGATTACAACTTGAGAAGCTACATGTGTTGTTTGGTTGAGAATTGCCCTTGTGTGGTTAATGATTCCTTTCAAAAGTTTTACTTGATATAAAGTTGTTTCCTTCTTGAATCACCTTCAGTATTTTTGGTCTTTTGGGGTATTTCCTTCTCTTTTCGATGAGCATTATGAGCATTTTTGGGTTGTCCTAATCCAGGTGATCAACGAAGATTAATTGCGATGAAATGTGACCTCTTCCTCAATAGTTGAAGTATTGCATCACTTGAGGACAAACAATGATTCAAGTTTGGGGGTTTGATGAGTTGGTAATTTACCAACTCATTAGGCTCCAAGGTTTGAGGTTTTCCTTAGTTCTTGGGTTGATTAGTTGGATTTTATGCCCTTTTTGCTTTTATTGTGTGCAGGTGCCTATGTTTGAAGAAAAGAGCTAAAATGAGGGTAAAATGGAGGAATTGAGTAAAAGTGTCAAGACGCAGGTGTTAACCGGTGAAACGCCGGTTGAGAAGATGATAGTCACTGCCTAGGCAGAGGAACGCCACCAGTGGTTCACGAATCACCTGTGGTTGAACGCCGTTTCGGTCGCCGAAGGATGCTCAGGAAAATCTAGAATTGACATTTAAGGTCCGGCAGTTCACGGATTGGCATCGGCGAAATGCCAGGTGAACCGCCGAAGTTTACTGATAATGACTGAAGTAAGAAGAGCAAGGAGCCGGCGGTTCACGAATTTCATCGGCGAACCGCCGGTGCCTTCACCGGTTCCGGAGAGATGCTATTAAGGGTAAAATTGTTCATTGCTGAAAAAGGAAGGAAAAGTACCATACTTTTCAGGGTATAGATAGAAAAAGAAGTATATTGCAAAAAAAAGATGAAAGAGAAGGAGAAGATAGAGAGATTGAGAGATAAGCACAGTACACATCGCATCATCTTTCCTTTTTAGCTGAAGACCATTTTTAGCTGAGAAAAGGGGATTTTGATTAAAAGTTGTAAAAGATACTCTGTTCTCCTTTCTGCTTTGGTATTATTTAGTTTCAGTTGTAGTTGAAGGATAATTGTGCTTTTGATTTATCTACTCTTCTTATTAAATTCAATGATGCTTTTGATGATTGTGCTTTTGAATTTCTTAACTATGAGTAGCTAAAATCATTAATTAGAGGTGTGTGATGATGAATACTTAATTGGATTGGGTATTGCTAGAGTTAACTTCTTAATGTTCAATTGAGTGTAAATCTATTAGATTCCTTTCAATCTATTAATGAACATCTATTGATGATGATATGGGTCTATCTATACTTGCTTAATTATTGCTCAGGAGAGAATAATTAAGTATGTGAAGGGAATCTTGTAGTGGGTATGGATGTAAGGTTGTAAAATTAAGCTAGTAATGGTTGAAATTACTTCCTTCTTCCTAATTAGCAGCTAATAGATAGGAATAGTGAATTTTTTGATCCAAATCAATTAGGGTGTGTTAAGTTGCAGATAGATTTTGAGAAGATTCTGGTTATGGGTAGGTAATAGGCTGGGAAGCTGAGGCTATATTTTTTCCAAGATTATTTACATTTTTTGAACTTATGAAGTTAACCTGGTCCATCCCAATCTAATTAGTATTTTATCTACATCGCACCTCTAGTATTTTACAAATATTGTCTACAACTTAGCTGATTCTTCTAGTTTGAATTCCCTAAATAATTTTGAGTAATTCTTTTCAAAGTTTATTCCCCTAATTTTCCGTGTTTTATGTTAAATTTATATGGTGCAAGCTACAATCAACTTCTCAATTGATATTTCAATTCATCACTCTGTAGTCCTCATGGGATTTGATCCCGACACTCGTTAGGTAACTTGTTTTGATACAACGACTATGTACATTCTTTGATTTAAGAATATTTTTTTGACGTTATCAGGAAGCTCGGACATATGCTCACAGATTGTCCTTCATCTAGATAGGGCAACAGTAGAGGTCGTACCCCAACTATCACTTTAGTAGCTCCAGAACTCACCCACCTCAAAAGAGCCTCTTCTAGTGCAGGTGGAGGACAACACCAGAATAGGTTCTATTCACTATCTTCTCCTTAGGAGTAGGAGGTCTCTCTCGAAGTGGTCACCAGTATGTAATGAGTATTCTATCTTGATGTGTATGCATTGTTAGATCCAGGGGCTATTTTATCTTTCGTGACTCCTTATGTTGCTGTTATTTTTAGATTCAGTCCTTAAATCTTGTCATAACCCTTCTCAGTCTCTACTCCTATCGGTGATTCAATTTTAGCTTGCCGGTTGTGCAGAAACTGCCCTATCGCGATTCTTCAGAATGTTACCTCAGCTGATTTAGTGGAGTTAGATATGACCAATTTTGAAGTTATATTTTGTATGGATTGGTTACATGCATGTTATGCCTCAATCAATTGTAGAACCCATACGATAGAGTTCCGGTTTTCGGGTGAACCAGTCCTAGAATTGAATGTTAGTTTAGTTGTGCCTGTAGGATGCTTTGTTTCCTATCTCAAGGACTGAAATATGATATCTAAGAGATGTGTGTATTATCTAGTTTGGGTTAAGGATTCTACATTTGAGACCCTGACGCTCCAGTCAGTTCCTATAGTATGTGAGTATGTGGAGGTGTTCCCAGATGATTTACCAATAATCCCTCCTGAGCAAGAGATTGAATTTGGTATTGACCTTCTCCCTGATATGCATCCTATATCCATTCCTCCTTATATAATGGCTCCAACCAAGCTAAAGGTGTTGAAAGATCAGTTGAAGGATCTTTTAGATAAGGGTTTCATTAGACCTAGTAAATCCCAATGGGGTGCTCCAGTTCTCTTTGTCAGAAAGAAGGATGGTTCCCTTAGAATGTGCATTGACTATCAACAGTTGAACAAGGTCACAATCAAGAATAAGATCTCCTCCCCAAGATTGATGATCTATTTGACCAGCTTCAAGGTGCTAAGTGCTTTTCAAAGATTGACCTCAGATCCGGCTATCACTAGCTTAGAGTAAGGGAGAGTGACATTCCGAAGACAACCGCCAATGCACTAGAGCTAATTTCATGTGTAGATACATTTGTCTTTTTCATATGCCAGGCCCTATTTGTTTTTGTCATTCTTTCCAAAAGGGCTATAGCCAACCCATATGTTTGATCCATAATAGACGCTCCGACTAAATTGTTTGCAATGGACTTGCTGATGTAGTAGAGGGATCGGTAAAAACTTTGGAGAAGCACTCCATCAGAAAGGCCATGATTGGGACAAAGAGAAACCTTCTTTTTGAACTGTAGCCATTCTTCATGCAACGGCTCTCCAGGCTCTTGACTGAAATTTGTGATGTCATCCCTCAACTGTAATATTTTTGACGGAGAGAAGAAATGATCTAGAAAGGCTTCGATTGATTCTTTCCAAGATGTAATACAACCAGGAGGAAATTCCTCCAACCACATTTTTGCCTCTCCTGTTAAGGAAAATGGGAAGACCCTTAGCCTGATAGACTCTTGACTTATGTTTGTGATGTTGAAAGGTTGGCATATCTCCATGAAATTTCTCAAATGACAATCTACGTCTTCATATGGTTTTCCCCCAAATAGCCCTTTCATTTTCGGCAAATGTAGCATTGTACTGGTGATGTGGAACACTGCATTCCCTACTGTAGGCGGTAAGCAAATGGCTCCCACCACTTCAGGCTTCAACGGGTTATCTTCCTCATGCTCCATATTTCCCTCCACTGAGCTATCTCATGCTTGTGAATGATGACTCAAATGACTTTATCCTAACAAGAACAACAAACTTTATAACACCTAAGATTCAAAACTAGTCCAAATTAACAATCAACTCAAGAGTATCAAGAGCTAGTCCCCGACAAAGGCATCATTTTTGATAATGTCCAAAATATGAATGAGTATAAACGGTCGCTATATTAAAAAAATATCCCAACGGATGTTGGGGTTGAGTCCACAGGGACTAGTGAATGATAAGTACGAGTGTCGTTTGAGAAATTGAAGTTAGCTTGCACCACTTAGGAATAACATGGAAATAAACATGTTGGTGGAGATTGAAATTTACAATAGAATATAACTTCTAATTTGGCTGACTACGATAGAAAAATTATCAAGATTATTTACCAGAATTTGAAAGACTAGAGGTGCGATGTAGATGATATGCTAACTAAATAGGGTCATGCTAGGTCATCTCATAATTTCAATTAGTGTAAATAATATCGGGAAAATGGGAATTTAATGCTTTTCATCCTGATAAATACCTCTTACTAGAGTTCTTTCAAACCTCTAGACACCATTAACTCAACCTGATTAGATTTGGATTAATAGCTGCACTAGTTTCTAGCTATTAGTTATTAATTAGGAGTGAGAATGTAATTTTGGTTATTTTTATCCCAATTTCACAATCTCTCATCCATACCCACCATTAAATTCTCTCCTAATACTCAATTCTTCTTTTGCAAGCGACAATCAAGTAAGAACAATTAGACCCACGTCAATATCAATGGAATTTTAATTATCGATTAAGGAGAATCTAACATACTTACACTTAATTAAACAATATTGAGATGATTCTAGCAATACCCACTTTAATTAAGAATTCATCATCATACTCTTCTAGTTAATGACTTAGCTACTCATAGTTAAGAAATTCAAAAGCATATTTAATAATAAACCGATTGATTTCAATAATAGGAGTAGCAAAATCAAATTCAACAAGAAGTCTTCAATGATGGTAGTACCTTGCAAAATAAGAAGAAGAAAAAGAAAATTAATTCTTTCAAATTAGACCAATCAACTCCTTACTTTTTTCTCTGCCAAGAGAATGTTCTAAAAGCTAAAATTTGAAATCTGATGAGTACACAGTACTTTTCTCTAGAATATATCCAAAAAATGGGGTATCCTCTATCTCTTTTTTTGTGCTATACAATTTTACCCCTGATCTGCATTCTGGTACCAATGGGAGTACCGGTTGTGCGCCGATTACATTTCGCAAACTGCTGGCTCTTATTTTTACCGCCTCCAGTGAATTCCAGTAGCCATAGGCGTTTCCTCCGGTGTTTCGATGGTCTCCACCCGTGTGGAGCCGATCCTTTACTCTTTGATCCATTCAGGGGTCAATCGGAGAAAATACTGGTGAGTCACCGGTTGAAGGCCACATTCATAGGTTTCTATCATTCCCAGAGGTAGTGTTCCTCATCTCTTGGCCAGTGTTTCACCGATCTCTTTCGGTGAAGCGCCTGTTTGCACCTGATTCACTTCTTTTTGCTCCCTTTCATGCTCTTTGCTCCAAAGTTGATATCTACAAACAAAAAAGGCAAAAAGGGCACAAAATCCATCTAAAAACATTTGAAAACAAGAGTAAAGTTTATCCTTAAGAGCCTAATGAGTTGGTAATTTACCAACTCATCAATAAGCTCGGATATCTCAGCTAAGCCCCGCTAGTAGCTAAACTCTCAGTTTTAGCACTTTTCAACCAGAGTTGGTGAGTCCTCATATTTTGAGGGCCCTTCTTTTAAGTTGTATTTAGTATTTTCAATTTCAAACTTTAGTGAGTTAAGTGGGGTCTTGTCCCATCAACTCATCAGTAGTAGAGGCTTTTCAAACATAGTATGTATTCAGTATTCAGCCTTGCGTTATGTATTTAGATGTTGTGATATTTTTAGATTTCTACTTTATTATATATGTTATACTTTCGCTTGAGTATGTTTATTTTAGATATCATGTTGATACCATGGGTCGATTTGGAGCCTCTCGAGATTCTTTGTCCCGTGTTTCAATCCAGGCCTATGTCTGGGTCGTGACAAACTTGGTATCAGAGCATTAGGTTTTGAAGTGTCCTAGGGTGTTTGAAAGCCGCGTTAAGTAGAGTATTTTTCATAGGTGTGAAGCGCGCCTCACTAATGACAAAGAGGCTACGAGACATTTAGGAAATGTTCCCTTCTTTCATGATCTATGTCGTGCGATAAAATCTCTCTCTATCCTTTTAACTCGTGCTATACGCGTTTTCAGAATCATTCCTCCTTGCCAAGTTAATGGAATAAGAAATAGGAATGGAAATATCCATGAGAATGGCAATGGGGATGGGAACCAGCAGGCCTCACCATCCCATGAGAAGAGTGTACCCGAGCAGGTTGTCCATGCAGAGTTCAAGGCAACCATACATATGCTAGCTCAGGCCTTGAACTCCCAAGTCAATCAATAGGTGGTAGAGCATGTCCCTCAAAAAAGTAATGTGGTGGCAAGAGTCAGAGATTTTCTGAGGATGAACCCTCTGAATTTTATTTGATCAAAGATGGACGAGGATCCACACGAGTTTATTGATGAGGTCCTAAAGATCACCCAGATCATGGGGGTGATTGGAGAGGAGTGCGCCGATCTAGCCTCGTATCAATTGAAAGGGGTTGTGCATATTTGGTTCAATCAACGGAGGGATAGTAGGGCAGTTGGAGCAGGCCCTATTGGTTGGGACGAGTTTCATATTTTTGGATCGGTTCTTCCCTCGTGATATGAGGGAGATTAAAGCAGCTGAGTTTGTGAACCTAAAGCAAGGGAAGATGACAGTTCAGGAGTATTCCTTGGAATTCACTCGTCTATCAAAGTATGCACATGAGATGGTGATAGATCAGAGAGCCTGAGTGAGTCGGTTCATGCATGGTATAACAGACTAGTTGGTCAAGGATTGCCAGACCATGATGCTTCATTAGGGCATTGACTTTACCCGGATAGTTCCGAATTCCCAGCAGATGGAGGTGGTACATGTGAGTGAGCGGGAGAGAGAGGCTAAGAGGCCAAGACCAATAGCATCAGATTCTCCCAAAAGAGACCTAGTGGGCATCGTCGCAGTTCCACCACAGATCTTCAGCCCCTGTGCTGTCAGCTATGATTGTGCCATGCAGATCCAGCTGCGATCAGAGGGGATGAGCATCAAGATCTATAGGTCAGGGTAGCAGACCCACAGAGTCTAGCATTCCAAAGTGTAGAAGATGTGGCTAGAGACACGCGGATCAGTGCTTAGTAGGTTCAGGTGCTTGTTTCAGGTGTAGGAAGCCTGGACATATGCTTAGGGATTGCACAACAACCAGATAGGGTCATGGTAGGGGCCGAGGCCCAGCATCCAGTTCCGTAGCTCCACCAGCACACCTAGCTCAGTAGGGGGAATATACTATTGCGGGTGGTGTTCAACGTCAAAATGGATTATATGCCCTCACATCTTGTTAGGAGCAGGAGGTCTCCCCAGATGTAGTTACTGGTATGTTACGAGTATTCCACCTTGATTTATATGCATTGTCAAATCCAGGGGCTACTTTATCTTTTGTGACGTCCTATGTTGCTAGTAGTTTTGGAGTCAGTCCCAAAATATTATTAGACCCTTCTCAGTCTCTATTCTAGTCGATGATTCAATTATAGCTCGACAGGTATATAGAAATTTCCCTATCACAGTTCTTCAGAAAGTCATCTTGGCAGATTTAGTAGAGTTATCCATGACCAATTTTGATGTTATCTTAAGCATGGATTGGCTACATGCATGTTATGCCTTAGTCAATTGTAGAACCCGTGCAGTAGAGTTTAGGTTTTCGGATGAACCGGTTTTAGAGTGGAAGGATAGTTCAGATGTGCCTGTAGGTGGCTTCATTTCCTACCTTATGGCCAGAAAGATGATTTCTAAAGGTTGCGTATACCATCTAGTCAGGGTTAAGGGTGCTACTTACGAAACCCTGACTATTCAGTCATCTCCTGTAGTGTGTGAGTATCCATAAGTGTTTCTAGATGATTTACTGGGAGTTCCTCCTGAGCGGGATATCGACTTTGGTATTGACCTTATTCCCGATACACAACCTATATCTATTCCTCCGTAAAAAATAGCTCTAGCTTAGCTGAAGGAGCAGTTGAAAGACCCTTAGACTAGGGTTTTATTCGACCTAGAAAATCCCCACGGGTTGCACAAGTTCCCTTTGTCCGAAAGAAAGATGGTTCTCTTTGTATGTGCACTGGTTATCGACAATTAAACAAAGTTACCATCAAGAACAGGTATACTCTCCCCAGGATTGATGATTTGTTTGACTAGCTTTAAGGTGGCAAGTGCTTTTTGAAGATAGACCTCAGATCCGGGTATCATCAGCTTAGGGTTCGGGAGAGTCACATCCCAAGACAACCTTCAGGACTTGGTAGGGTCACTATGAGTTTGTAGTTATGTCTTTTGGACTAACGAATACTCCTGCAACTTTTATGGATTTGATGAACAGGGTGTTTAAGACATACTTGGATATGTTCGTGATTATGTTCATAGATGACATCCTTATATACTCTCGGAGCGAGGGGGAGCATGCCGCTTATTTGAGAGTGGTGCTACAAACTTTTAAGGATCGCCGGTTGTATGCTAAGTTCTGTAAATGCGAGTTTTGGTTGAACTTAGCGGCATTTTTGGGTCATGTAGTGTCAAGTGAGGATGTATAGGTGGACTGTCAAAAGATAGAAGCGGTGAAGAATAGGACTAGACCAGTTAGTCCTTCGGATATCAGGAGTTTCTTAGGTTTAGATGGTTATTATTGAAGATTTATTGAGGGGTTATCATCTATTGCAACACTGTTGACTAGATTGACCCAGAAGAAAGTGAAGTTTCAATGGTCGGAGGCTTCTAAGAAGAGATTCCAAGAGTTGAAGACTCGACTCACCTCAGCACCCCTGTTGACTACTTGAGGGTATCGTGGGTTTGTGGTATATTGTGACGCTTCGAGGATCAGCCTTGGTGTGTATTGATGCAACACGATAAATTTATAGCCTATGCTTCCAGGCAGCTGAAAGAGTATGAAAAGAACTATCCGACTCACGACCTCGAGTTGTAGGCGATAGTATTTACCTTGAAGATTTGGAGACAATATTTGTACGGGGTCCATGTGGATGTGTTTACTGACCACAAAAGCTTACAATATTTTTTTACCGAAAAGGAACTAAATCTACGTCAGAGAAGGTGGTTGGAGCTTTGAAAGATTATGATATGAGTGTCCTCTATCATCTGAGCAAGGCTAATGTGGTGGTAGATGCTCTTATCAGGCATTCTATGGATAGTGTGTCCCATATGGATGAGGAAAGGAAACAATTAGTGAAGGATGTGCAACGACTTGCACGACTAGGAGTCCGTCTTGTTAACTCGACAAATAGTGGTGTCATTGTTCAGAATGGGTCAGAATCATCCTTAGTGATCGAAGTTAAAGCTAGGCAAGATGAGGATCCTATTTTGGTAAAATTGAATGAGGCCATTCAGAATCAGAAGGTAGAAGTCTTCTCCAAAGGGGGAGATGGTGTACTTCAATATCAGGGTCGCTTGTGTGATCTAGGTATTGATGATTTCAGAGATCAAATGTTGCATGAGACTCATGGTTCCAGATACTCTATAAATCCAGGTGCCACCAAGATGTACCATGATCTACAGAAAGTCTATTGGTGGAGTGGCACGAAGAAGGACCTAGAAAAATTTGTGGCTAAGTGTTCAAATTGTCAACTAGTGAAGGTTGAGCATCAAAGACATGGAGGTATGCTTCAAGATATTAGTGTCCCTACTTAGAAGTGGGATGAGATCAATATGGACTTCATTATGGGGTTCCCTCGCACTCGTTGACAGTATGACCCTATTTGAGTGGTTGTAGATAGGTTGACTAAGGCAACTCATTTCCTACCAGTAAAAACTATCAATTCAGTGGAGGATTATGCCAAAGTGTACCTTCGGGAGTTAGTTCGGTTGCATGGAGTGCCATTTTACATCATATCAGATAGAGGTACTCAGTTTATCTCCCAGTTTTGGAGATCGTTTCAGAAGGGACTTGGTACTCAGGTCAAGCTTAGCACCGCCTTTCACCCACAAAAAGATGGTTAGGCTGAGCAGACCATTCAAACTCTCGAGGACATGTTGAAAGCATGTGTGTTGATTGCAAAGGTTGTTGGGATGATCATTTTCCTCTCATTGAGTTTGCATATAACAACCACTACCACTCTAGCATTCAGATGGCTCCGTTTGAGGCTCTCTATGGGCGAAGATGTAGATCTCTTATTGGTTGGTTCGAAGTAGGTGAAGCTGCATTGATAGGACCATATTCAGTCCATGAGGCTATGGAGAAAGTTCAGCTTATAAAGGATAGGTTGAAAACAACTCAGAGTCGCCAAAAGTCTTATGCGGATGTGAGGAGGAGGGAGCTTGAGTTTGAAGTTGATGATTGGGTGTTTCTGAAGGTATCTCTCATGAAGAGAGTGATGAGATTCGGAAAGAAAGGGAACCTCAGTCCCCATTATGTTGGTCCATACCAAATTGTGAAACGGGTTGGCAAGGTAGCATATGAGTTAGAGTTGCCCTCAGAATTAGCTTCAGTTCATCTCATTTTCCATGTGTTGCCTTTAAAGAAGTGCTTGGGTGATCCATCTCTGGTTGTTTTGGTGAAGAGTGTAGGTGTGAAGGATAGCCTTAGCTATGCTGAGGTTCTGGTAGAAATACTTGATTGTCAGGTTTGGAAGATAAGAAATAAAGAAGTAGCCTCAGTCAAGGTTTTGTGGAGGAACCAACATGTTACGAGAGCTACGTGGGAAGCCGAAGAAGATAATATGGATAAATACCCACATCTATTCCCCTCCGGCTCATTTTCAGCTTGAGGTATCAGTTTTCTCAATAACACTCTATTCAATTTCATGTTTAGATCATGTGCCCCAATTTCTTTCATGTCAATGAATGTATGTGTGATTCATGAATTCAGTTCAGTCATGTAGTTCAGTTCGGACAGTCACTCCATTAGTTTTCAGCTTTTATGTTCAGTATTTAAGTATGATGATTGCATTTCTCTGCTTTTCAGTGTGTTTTCCCACATTCAAGGATGAATGTTCCCATGGGGGAGATATTGTAATACCCCAAAAACCCTAAGATCAGACTCAAGAGTTGAAATGGAGAAAATCGGATTTTCTGCACTAGGTCATAGGATGAGTCATCCAGTGACCTATTGGGTGCACCACGAGTCATTGAGTGACTCGTGGGGAGAAGTTTGGACTTGGTTGAGTTTTGGGATTCGAGGCTGACCACAGGTGGGACCACGAGTCGTGGTCACCACCATGAGTCGTTGGGTGGTCCGTGGTCAAGGGTTGAATAAAAGATGAAGAATTTGGGTAGTGCACCTAACGACCAGTCACCACGAGTCGTGGTATCCCTCATGGTAAACATTGTTGACAAGTTCTAGTGTAGGCAATGAGAAGCAGACCACGAATCATGGTGAAGGGCATGAGTCGTTCAGTCCCTCATTAGGACTGGCAGTTAGTATTTCTCTGCAAATTTATTAAGGGCTTTTACGTAATTTCTAAGTTCCTAAGGACTATAATACGTTGTTTTAAGCTCAGAATGGTGTGTTTTAAGAGGGGTAAGTTCATTCTAGGCCTATTCACTTCTATACATACAAGTCTAGAAGCTCCTTAGGGTGATCAAGTCTAGATTCATCAAGTTCTTTCCCAAATTTTCACTGGGAAATCAAGAGAGTTGTGAAATCGGATTTCTACATGTATGTAGGGTTATGAATGGGTGTATTCATCCATACCCATGCCCAATCCCTATTCAATTCTTGAAATTCTAGTTGATGAATCTATGGGGTTTTAACTCAACATGAGAATTCTGTACATTTCAATCATGGGTATCATCCAAGAATGTTTCTAATGTTGAATTATGATTAATGGTTATGTTTTACAATGTTTTCAATTATAAATTATGTTTTCAAGTTTTACAAATTATGATGCCCATCCATGAAAGTTTATGAAAGTTGAGATCTATGATATATGTATTCAAGCATGATGAGATATATATGAAGAAAGTATGATTTTGAATTACCCATGTCTATGTTCATGTTTTCGAATGATCAATTCTATGTCAAGCATGTATAAGTATTGGGAAAACCCATATGATCAAGTATGTTTCATGATTTATCTAAATTTGATGTTATTAGCTTACCACATGGATTTTGTAGTCTAGACTCCCACAATTTTCAACTTGTGGTATGGTTTGAGCCCAAGGCTCCTCATGTTATGATTTCATATATATGCATACATGTTATGAGTCAGCTTTGACACTAGATGATGGTTTAGCTTCGTTGAAAAATGATGGAGAGAATATGCATGTTTTTGTGAGTAGTGTCTAGCACCGAGTAGGCCAAGGGTCAGTCAACCCTATGCCTCAGATCTACGCACCAACATTGGTATGTTTAGATTATTTGGGACCTCCCTTGTGAACTTCCCCTGCCTCCAAGGGGCCTTCATCTTGATATCAATATCATGGTAGCGTCCTTAGCCCTGACAAGTCTTTGGACGGCTCTACCCACTTGAGTGTGATTGTCGGGATCACATAAGCTCTATCGTGGTAATGTCGGTTATATGACGAGTCTTCCATTGTTCCTCATGATTTCAGTTATGCATGTTCACCAGTCATGTTATTATGTTTTCGGTAGGTTTGACCCAATGTTCAGTTTTATTAATGATTATCAATTTTCAGCGTTGGTTCATTCGATTCAATTATGATATTTTTTTTGATACTCAGTTATGCATGAATCATGTTTTTAAAAAATAACATGCAGCCTTACTCTCAGAATCTTATCTTGATTGTTTTATGATATGCATGATTTATGATTTTATTTTCTTTGCAGTTTTACTTACCTTACATACTCGGTACATTCCATGTACTGACCACATACTCTATGCTGTATCTTTTCATGATACAGGCTAGGACATCCCGGCTCAGCCACGCCTGTAGCCAGACTCTCAGTTTTAGCACTTTTTAGCCAGAGTTGGTGAGTCCTCATCTGTTGAAGGCCCTTCTTTTCAGCTGTATTTAGTATTTTTAGTTTCAGACTTTAGTGAGTTAGTTAGGGTCTTATCCCATCAATTATTTAGTAGTAGAGGCTTTTCATACATAGTATGTATTCAGTATTCAGCCTTGCGTTATGTATTCAGATCTTGTGATATTTCTAGATTTACGCTTTATAACATATGTTAGACTTCTGCTTGAGTATGTTGATTTTAGATATCATGTTCATGCTATGTGTCGACTTGGAGCCTCTCGGGGTTCTTTGTTCCGTGTCTAGATCCGGGCATATGTCCGAGTCGTCACAGCTAAATCCTTAAATTATATTAGTTTCTTTGATTTGAGTGTATGGACTATTTATTCTTGTGAGAGCACTTGTTTCATGATATATAGGTGATATGGTTAGCTTGCTTTGACGACATAGGTGAACGAGCTTAAATTTGAAAAGCTAGAGTCCATCTCTGAGGTGAGGACGTTAGATGTTTATTGTTTTGTATATCTTGCATTGTAAGTGAGAAGTGCACTTAGTGTTGTGAATTGCTATATGGTCGACTTGTTTGTATCAAATAAAGTAGGTGTGTTCCTAAGCCTGACTTATTGAGAAGAGCATAAATGTTGGCTCGAGGAAGAGAAAAAGTATAAGTGTGGGTGGTAATGTTCGGGCAAAAATACATATATTTAGCCATTATTTACCTCACATTTTAGTATTTTTAATTTTCTGTTGAGTATTAGTTATATTGCTTTGTGCTAAGTTTTATATTTTATTGTGTAGGAATAAAGCATGGCAAGAATGAAGAAATCTGGAGCGAAAATAAATTATAAATGAAAAAATCATATAGGGAAATTAAGCAGACAACTTAATGAGGAAATTAATGTAAAAATAATATTATGTAAAGGACTGAAGGAAAAGGCAAAGTAAGAAAACTTATCTATGTGACATGAGCCAAACCAAAGGCAGCAAGCAGCAGCAACAACCACTATAGTCCTTGCGTCGCGACACTATTTTGACGCTGTGGACTTCATAATGAGGAGTGCCAATTTGAATTAAAATTGAATTTCCAATTTATTTTGTGCAAAATTTTTTCTACACTTATAAATAATTCTTAAGAATATTTTGGAAGAAAAATTTTGACCTAGGAAGAGCTAGGAGCCACCATGGAGGCCAGAGAAAATTGATTTATCTTTTTTTTCTCTGTATTATTTATTTTTATATTTTTCTTTGGATGATTTATTGTAATTAGTCCATGTCTATGTGGAGCTAATCTTCTCATTCTAGGATTATGATTTTTTGGTATGAACTTGAGTTAAATTGCATATTTATCATAGTAGTTGTTCTTATATTCTTGTGCTTACTACTTTGATACTTGATAACCATTAAAATAAATTTATATTCGTGTTGTGAACTCAGAAGAAGGATCAATAAGATAGACTGAAGAATATAGGGAGAAAGATCTTTTCTTGAAGTACAACTTAGAATTGATTTGAGGCTAGAATAGGAATATACGTAGAGTGCCTTTCTTATTTCTTGAATGGGAGAAGTCAATATCATTCGCATGATTTAATCTTCATCATAGGAATATAGCCATCAAATTGCATGTGAATAGGTGATTAGAGAGAGTGTTTGAATTGATGATTTGGTGCCACTATATCTATGGTGTGCACGTTAATGTGTTCATAGACTAGAAGAGCCTTTAGTATATTTTCAACCAGAAGGAGTTGAATCTCAGACAGAGGAGGTGGCTTGAGTTTCTCAAGGGTTATGACATGAGTTTTCTCTACCATCCAGGTATGAAATGTAGTTGCTGATGCTCTAAGAAGACTATCTATGGGAAGTACAACCCATGTTGAGAAAGAGAAGAGGGAACTAGCTAAGGATGTGCATAGAATATCACTCCTTGTAGTTTGTCTCCTAGACTTCGAAGAAGGTAGTATGCTTGTTCAAAATGGGGATGAGTCATCTTTAGTAGCAAAAGATAAAGAAAAGCTGGACAAAGATCCCCTTTTGCTCCAATTAAAGGAAGATTTCCACAAGAAGAAAGAGTTGGTCATTGCATAAGGAGGAGATGGTATATTAAGGTATCAAGGAAGGTTATGTGTCCCAGACGTAGATGGTCTGTCAAGACCCAAATGTATACCCGGATCGAAACACGGGATAAGAAACCCTGAGAGGCTCCAAGTCAATCCATGACATGAACATAATATCTAAACTCAACATCATAAAGCAGAAGATCAACAAAATTAACATAGTGGAAGTCTGCATACATATGTATCAAGATAAAAATGAATCAACAATGACAAGTTGATCTCTACATAACGTCTGAAAAGCCTCTAACATAACTGATGAGCTGATGAGAAAGCACCCCAACTAGCTCGACAAAGTCTGAAACTTAAAGCAACATTAAAAACCATAAATGAATGAACGTCCTCGAAGGACGAGGACTCACCAACTCCGACTGGATAGGTAAGAGAGGGAAGCAGGGGCTACTGATGTGACTAAGACTGATCCCTCGAACCTGTATCATGAAACGATATAGCCTAGAGTATGCTGTCAGTACTTGGAATGTATTGAGTATGCAAGGTAAGTAAAAAAAGACAGTTAAAATACATAAGAGTTCATATGAGTAGGCCAACATGATCATAAAGTAAATATAATTATGTAAACATAGGGCTCAAAGTTTTCAAAACATTCATATATAAGTTATAGTCATAATCATAGGAGAATGCTGCATTAAACATGACTTCAACCAAAGTAACATAAACTTAACCATGCATAAATCATGAGGAATAATGGGAGGACACATCATAACCGACACCATCATGATAGAGCTTATATGACATCACAACTATCTCGCTCAAGTGGGCAGAGCGATCCCAGGCGTTCCAAGTAAGGAACGTGCAGTATGTGATATCATAGGGATCCAATAACATTAATATTGGAGATATAAACCTATGGTGGCACGTAGTTCTGAGATACCTGCGTAGTCCTTTGAACGTTGGGCTACTCGGTGCTATACACTGCTCCAAAAAAGATGTACATGGCTCATATCATAATCATAAATCATTCATAAAGTACATGGACAATTATAACATAACATACTTGATCATACTTGAAATACATGATGGCCATGAATAAAGGCCCATAGGTTGGCCAAGAGTCACAAATCCATAAATCATGAAATTCATGCATACTTGTAAAATGTTTATATACTAGGTATTCATAAATTCATGATGAGTATTTTAAAGAATTCATATCATAAATCATAATTCATAATAGGCTAAAGAAAATCAAGATCATAATGAAATCATAACTTGACTTTTCATGAAATACACATAATTAGGAATAATTAAATGGAAATTGAAATAGTTATAAAATATGCCCATAAATCATAAAACATGATTTAATACATGAAAGAAATCGACTCATAGATAGATCATAGAGAAATTAACAAGAATTGGGATAAACCCCATAGATCATGAAACTAGAAAGTAGAATTTGAAATACATGGAATTGGGATGAATTTAGAGCATGAGAGTAAAAGGAGCTCTCATTCATAGCCTCACATAGCTGGATAATTCGATTTCATACTCCCACTTGATAGCCCAAAGGAAATTGAAGAGAATTTGATAAAATTCTTCTAACTTGATCTTCAAGGAAGGCTCTAGGTTGCATGCATGGAGTAGGGGTTCTTAGAATAGGTTTATCCCCCTTAAAACCCTGCTAACTGAGCTTAAAACAACGTAGTTTAGGATCCTAGGGCTTTGGAATGAAGAAAATACCCTTAGTGAAAAACCTAAAAAATCTGCACTGCCAATGACCACCACTGATCCAACGTGTCGTGGTTTCCTATCGTCGGAGCCACTGCTCACCTCTGAGTTTAGAAGTTCCCATGTACCACGCCACGACTCGTACATCTACCAACGGATCGTTGTATCCTTCCGTTTCCACGACTGGGAGAAAATCCCTGCTCCTTCTTACGGGTGGAAGTAACGACCCGTCATAACTCACCATGGGTCGTGCCTTAACCTGTACCATCCAGCTCTGCCAACCTAGCTCCCCACCAACGGATCCTTACCACGATATGTGGTTCCTCAGCATGGGTCGTACCACGAGTCGTACCTTCCCTCCTGACATTCCAGAACCAAACAATGACTCTGACCCATGACTCTTACATCAACCAACGGGTCATCCTGAGACCCATTACTTCCAAGCTTACTTTGCAGATTCTCACCATGGGCACCTCCAACAGGTCGTTATTCCCACCAACAACCCATAACACGACTCATTCTGAGAAGAAATCTCATATTTCTGCTATTGTTCATTTCAAATCACGAGTCTAGTCTTAGGAACTTTTGGGATATTACAATATCTCCCCCTTGGGAACATTCATCCTTTAATGTGGGTAAACATACTAAAAAGATGGGAAAAATGCAACTACCATGCCAAATACTGAACATTTAAGCTGAAAACTGATGGAGTAACTGACTCCGGACTAGAATACATGCCTGACTGAATTCCTAAATCACACATACATACATTTTCATGAAGGAAACTATGGGAAACATGAACTCAACATGAAACTAAATAGGATACTAAGGAGAAAACAGATACCTCAAGTTGTAACTAAGCCATAAGGGAATAGATGCGGGTATTTAGCCATCATATCTGCTTTGACCTCCCATGTAGCTCCATCAACATGCTGATTTCTCCATAAAACCTTGATTGAGGCTACTTCCTTGTTTCTTAGCTTATGAACCTGACGATCAAGTATTTCTACCGAAACCTCTTCATAACTAAGGCTATCTTTCACACTGACATTGTCCATCAAAAAAAATCAGAGCTAGATCACCCAAACACTTTTTTAAGCGCGATACATGGAAAACTGGATGAACTGAAGCTAATTCTGAGGGAAATTCCAAATCATATGCTACCTTGCCAACCCGTTTCACAATCCGGTACGAACCAACATAACGGGGACTGAGTTTCCCTTTCTTTCCGAACCTCATCACTCCCTTCATGGGAGACAGCTTTAGAAACACCCAATCATCGACTTCAAACTCAAGTTCTCTCCTCATCACATCCGCGTAGGACTTTTGGGGACTTTGAGCTATTTTCAATCTATCCCTAATAAGCTAAACTTTCTCCATAGCCTCATGGACTGAATCCAGTCCTATCATTCCAGCTTCACCGACTTCAAACCAACCAATAGGCGATCTACATCTCCACCCATAGAAAGACTCAAACGGAGCCATCTGAGTGTTGGAATGGTAGCTATAGTTATATGCAAACACAATGAAAGGAAAATGGTCATCCCAACTACCCTTGAAATCTATCACACACGCTCTCAACGTATCCTCAAGAGTCTTAATGGTCCACTTCACCTAACCATCTGTTTGTGGGTGAAATGTTGTTCTAAGCTTAACCTAGGTACCAAGTCCCTTTTGAAACGATCTCCAAAATTGGGAGGTAAATTTAGTACCTCTATCTGATATGATGGACAAGGGAACTCCATGCAACTGAACTAATTCTAAAATGTACAACTTAGCATAATCCTTCGCTTGAATCGATAGTTTTGACACGTAAGAAATGAGATACTTTAGTGACTATCCACAACCACCCAAATAGAGTCATACTATCAGCGTGTCTGAGGTAACCCCGTAATGTAGTCCATATTGATCTCCTCCCACTTCCAAGTAGGGATACTAATGTCCTAAAGCACACCTCCTGGTCTCTAATGCTCAACCTTCACATGTTGACAATTCAGACACTTAGCCACAAACACTGCTATGTCTTTCTTCATGCCATTCCACCAATAGACTTCCCATAGGTCACGGTACATCTTGGTGGCACCTGGATGTATAGAGTATCTGGAACCATGAGCTTCATGAAACATCCGCTCCCTCAAGTCACCAATAGTCTGTACACACAAACGACCCTAATATTGGAGCACACCATCTCCTCATTTGGAGAAGATCTCTACTTTCTGATTCTGAATGGATTCCTTCAACTTCACCAAAATAGGATCCTCATATTGCCTAGCCTTAACATCAGTCACCAAAGATGATTCTGATCCATTCTAGAAAATGACACCACCATCCATTGAGTCAACATACAAACTCCTAATCGTGCAAGTCCGTGCATATCCTTTACTAACTATGTAATACTGCGGGAACCCAAGGATTAGACCCGAGAGTCAAATGGGGAAAATATGGAAAATAATGCTTCAGTTGTAGGACGAGACGTTGGACGACTCATTAGGAGACCCCACGAGTTGTCAGTTGGCTCATGAGAAGGCCTGGATGAAATGAAGGTTCGAGGTCCCCATGGGCATGGGAACGACTCGAGGTCAGCCACCATGAGTCGTCAGGTTAACCGTGGGGTGAAGTTGAGAAATAAATGGGAGGATCGACCAGTATACCTAACAGAAGGGACCCCGTGAGTCGTGGTCAGTCCCAATGACTCGTGAGGTAAGTCGTGGGCAAGCATGTTGAACTTTATGTGAGAATGAGACAATGTACACGGCGGAAGGTGACCATGGGTCGTGGTCTCGAGGAACGAATTGTTAAGTCCCCTGTTACGAGCCCTAAGTGATCTATTATCCAGTGTACCTGACAGACGACTTGACGAGTCGTCAAGTCCCTCGTTGGGACCCCCCTAGCAGTTAATTCAGTGATTTTAGTAAGGGATTTTTTATAATTCCTAAATCCTAGGGGCCTATACTACGTTGTTTAAGACCCGTTTTAGCAGGGGAAAAACCTATTTTAAGTCATTCTTCCCATGCATGCAAGTTTAAAGGTTTGAAGAGAGGATTCAAAGCAAAATCTCAAGGTTTTCATTGGAACCTCAACTTGGGCAATTAGAGGGTGTTAGAATTCACCATTCCTAGGTATGTAAGGCTATGAGTGAGTGCCTCCTTCCACACCCATGCCTAATTTCTATCAAATCATGAAAAATTGTCTATGATCAAGTATGGAGTTTTCACCAAATTGCATGATTCTTCAATCTCTTTACATGGTTATGGTTAGATTATGTTTTATTGGTGAATTGTGAAGCTTGGGCAGATTTTAAATTATTTTCAATCCAAACTGTGATTTCTAAATTATGAAATTTAATGCCCATGGATGGGAAGTTCATGAAAGAAGAGAATGATTTTGAATGTATGATGATGAGATTTGATGATGAAAAGCATGTTTCGAAAGATGACTATGATGTTGTTTTCAAAATGAATTAAATAGATCTAAGTTTGATAAAGCTTTGGGAAATGCCCACATGTTGATCTAAAATGTTGATTTTTTTGAAATAAGATTACCACATGGTTTGGAGCGAAGTCTCCCAAATTTCAAAATTTCTAGCTTGTGGTATGTTGAGTTAGATATTCCTACATATAGTTTACCACATGATTTGGAGTAAATTCTCCCATTTATACTTGAGCTTGTGGTATGTTTCGAAATAAAGCTTCTCATATGCATGAATTTATAATTAAGATGTATGTCATTTTGATCTTTGTCAAGGGACAACGTTGAGCTTCATATTCATATGATGTCTAGTCTATGCATGATTTCATTATGAGGTTTTTCAATAGACAATGTCGAGCTTTGTTTCATATGATGTTGAGTTATGCATGATTTCATCTTGAGCTTTGCCATCAGATGATGTTGAGCCTCATGAATAGACGATGTTGATTCTTTTTTATATATGATGTAGAGCATTGCATGTTTTGGGAGATGAATCTAGCACCGAGCGGGTTAAGGGTCGATCACTCTATGGCCCAAAAATACGCACCAATGTAGGTTGATACTATTATATTGTTGGGACCTCCCTTGTGAGCTATCCCCGGCCCGATTGTCCCTTTAGCTTGATATCGATATCATGGTAGCGTCCTTAGCCCTGGGAAGGTTTTGGATGGATCTGCCCACTTGAGTGTGATAGTCAGAACCACGTAAGATCTATCGTGGTATGTCGATTAAGTGACAAGTCTCCCACTGTCTATACTATTCAGATTTGCATATGCATTGTTCATGGAAGTTATCTTACACATGCATGTTCTAAAAGTAAGGTTTGACACATTGTTCAGCTTTTAAAATAAATGTCATGTTTCAGCTTTGAGTCATTCGAGTCAGTCATGATGATATAAAGCTATGCATGGTCATGTTATGATAAGATTATGATTTCAGAAGGAATGCATGTAGCCTTTCCTCTCATATTTGAAAGCTTATGATATGTATGAACTATTTTAAATGATTTACTTTATATAAGAGGTTTTACTTACCTTGCATACTCGGTACATTCCACATACTGACCACATAATTTCTATGTTATATCGTCTCATGATACAGGACCCTGATCACAGCTTCAGCCCCCATCTTAATCAGCTTTCCAAAATCCTTATCAGCTCAAGGTTGGTGAGTCCTAATCTTTCGAGGACAAGACTCTCAGTTTTCATTTCATATTTCAGATTTAGTATCATTGAGTTAGATAGGGTCTTTTTCCATCAACTCGTCCAGATTAGAGGCTTTCAGACTTATGTATGTGTAGCTTCGGATAGTATTATGATGTGCTATTTTATGAGACTTCAGGTGAGTTTATATTTATGGTATCTTAATGTTTATTAAATGAGTTAGTTGAATGCTTATGCCATGGGTTGACTTGGGGTCTCTTGGGGTCCCTTGTCCTGTGTCTACAATCCGGGCCTCCATTTGGGTCATGACAAACATGGTATCAGAGCCATAGGTTTGATGTATCCTAGGGAGTCTGGAAGCAGCATTAAGTAGAGTCTTTTCATGGGTGTGAAGCACGCCACACTTATAACGAAAAGGCTACTAGAAGTTTTAGGAAATGTTCCCTTCTTTCATGATCCATGTTGTGCGATAAAAAGTCTTTCTATCCTTCTAATTCGTGTTATTCGTGATTGTAGAATCATGGGACCTTGAAGAACGAAGGGAAGAAGGAATGGAGGTGGTGAAGGCCACGAGGATGGAAATGGTTATGGGAACCAACCAGCCCCACCAGTTCAGGAGCCTCAAGCACCAGAGCCAACCGCTCATGCTGAGTTACGGGACGCTATCCAAATGCTCGCGCAGGCCTTGACCGCTCAGTTCAATCAGCAGGTCGTTGTCCATGTTCCTCGAAATGGAAATGCAACGGCGGCCAGGGTCTGAGACTTCTTGAGAATGAACCTGCTAGAGTTTTTGGGGTCCTAGGTAGATGAGGACCCATAAGATTTCATTCATGAGATTGTCAAGATCACCCAGGTTATCGGGGTGAGTAGTGTTTAGTGCGCAGAGTTGGCCTCCTACCAGTTGAAGTGGGTTGTGCATATTTGGTTCCGCCATTGGAAGGACAGCAGGGTCGCAGGAGCAGGTCCGATCACATGGGAAGAGTTTCAGGTTGTATTCCTAGATCAGTTCTTCCCTCTAGAGACGTGGGAGTTGAAAGTAGCTGAGTTCGTGAATTTAAAACAAGGAAGGATGACTGTTCAGGAGTACGGCCTTGAGTTCACCTGCCTATCTAAGTATTCCTTGGAGTTGGTGGCCGACCAGCGGATGTGGGTGAGCCGATTTGTGCATGGCATAGCAGGTTACTTGGACAAGGACTACAGGACAACTATGCTGAACCAGGACATGGACTTCCCTCACATAGTGTTGTATGCCCAATAGATGGAGGCATCACATTCGAGGGAGAGGGATGCCAAGAGGGCCAAGACCGAGGACCACAGGTTCTCCCAATAGAGGTACGGTGGTAGGCATTGATAGCGGACCCACCAGAGATCATTAGCCCCAGCATCTTCACCTCAGAGTGTGCCATCTAGGCCAAGACATGATAATAGAGGGCGAGCGTCAGGCTCGAGGGGTCATAGAAGTAGGCCCGCAGATTCCAGCATTCCAGATTGTTACAGGTGCGACTGAGGACACATGGTCCAGTGCTTAGCAAGGTCAGGAGCTGGTTTTGGATATGGGTAGCCTGGACATATGCTCAGAGATTGTCCAGCTGGGAGACAAGATTAGGTTTGGTAGCGAGGCCCAACTTCTAGTTCAGCAGCCCCTCCCCCATGCTCAGCACATTAGGGGGCATCTACTAGCACAGCTGGCAATCAGTGCTAGAACGGATTCTATGACTTACCTACTCGTTAGGAGAAGGAGGCCTCACCAGATGTAGTCACCGGTATGTTGAGAGTTTCTCATGTTGATGTATATGCATTGCTAGATCCGGGGGCTACCCTATCTTTTGTGACACCATATGTAGGTAGTAGCTTCGCAGTCAGTATCGATGTCTTGTCAGAGCCCTTCTCGATTTCTACTCCAGTAGGTGACTCAGTTATAGCTAGACAGGTGTATAGAGGATGCCCAGTCTCTGTCCTTCATAAGGTCTGCTCAGCAGACTTGATAGAGTTATCCATGACCGATTTTTTTGTCATTCTCGACATGGATTGGCTATTCACCTGCTATGCTTCTGTTAATTGTAGAACCCGGTTAGTAGAGCTCAAATTTCCAAGTGAGCCAGTGTTAGAATGGAAGGGTAGTTCAGTTGTGCCTGAAGGTCAATTCATTTCCTACCTTAAGGCCAGAAAGATGATTTCCAAGGGTTGCATGTAACATCTAGTTAGGGTTAAGGACGTCGAGTCCGAAACCCTGACTATCCAGTCCGTACCAGTAGTGAGTGAGTATCTAGAGGTCTTTCTTGATGATTTACTAGGTGTCCCTCCCGAGGGAGAGATTGATTTCTGTATAGATCTTCTTCCCGGCACGTAGCCTATATCTATTATTCCTCACAAAATGGCTCATGCCGAGCTAAAAGAGTTAAAGGATCAGTTGAAGGACCTGCTAGATAAGGGCTTTATTAGGCCGAGTAAGTCTCTATGGGGTGCACCAGTGTTATTTATCTAGAAGAAAGATGATTCCTGTTACACCCCATAAATTTTTGACTTTTAATTGGCCTATTCGCATGTTGGTTAAGAGTTTTAGAATGCCATACATGCTATTAAAAGGCCTGGGGGAAGATCGGACAAGCGTCGCGTTGAAACAATGCAAGAGGAGGCCGGGCAGACCCCCTCCGCGATGGCCAACGTGTCATACAGGGCTCACCTCCGTATTGGCCGGTGTGTCACGGAGGTGGGGTTCAGCCCCAAGTATATAAATCCCCCACTTCGTTTTTATTTTCATTTATTATCATTTCATTTCCAAAAAACAGCCAGCAACAGTTAGGGACGAGCGATTGAAGTAAAATTCCTTCCGTTTACGCTATTAAACACGGTCCAAACTCAAATTAACTCCAGATACCAAGGTATTAAGCAGCAAGGAGCATTCCTACGGATTTAGTTTCGTGAAATTCGGCCAGCGAATCGTCTTGCTACCGAGTTAAGGTAAGTGGAATTGCTCCAAATTAGTGTCAACATACTCCTAGCCCTAAAGTGAGTATTTCTCCCTTCTGTACTTTCGAGAAATAGC
>JACEIK010000796.1:16390-133255 GCA_018107945.1 Datura stramonium
ACTAGACAGCATGGTGGCCTTGTCGGCCCGCATAGGTTCCCTTATATTGATGCGATTCGGGTTAGCTGTTGTTGTTGTACAGGTGGCTATAGGCCTAGTCAGTCGAGGGATGTATTTACAATCGTTATATAGCCCGTTGATCCCATGAATTAGAGTTAGAGCCAGCCAGGCACTAGAAGTGGTTAGGCTCAGCAATTTAGCAGTTAAAGTCCTAGTAGGGCACCAGGTGCTAGTCATACCCCCCAAGGAGGGGCGTGACACCTGGGATGGCTCTGGCCACTTGAGCAAGATAGTTAGGGAATCTTGTAAGCTCTATCATGATGGTGTCGGTTAAGACGAGTTCTCCTATTATTCGTCATGATTTATGCATTTTCATGTTTATGTTAATCTGGCTCAAGTTATATTTTTTATATGGTATCTCTTATGACTATGATTATGACTAGATTATGAATGGTTTGAAAACCCTGAGCCCTCATGTTTATATTATGACATTTACTTCATGTTCATGTTTTCCTACTTCTATGAACTCTTATGTATTTTAACTGTCCGTTTTACTTACCTTGCATACTAAGTACATTCCAAGTACTGACCACACACTTTATACTGTATCATTTCATGATATAGGTCCGAGGGATCAGTCTTAGTCGCATCATTAGTCCTACTTTCCCCTCAGGCCTATTTAGCCAGTGTTGGTGAGTTCTCATCCTTCGAGGACATTCGGATATCCATTGTTATGTTATTTCAGTTTTATACTTTTTTCGTGCTGTCCCATCCGCTCATCAGTTATGTTAGAGGCTTTTCAGACAATATGTAGAAAATCAGCTTGTAAGTGTTGATTTTATTTTAGATTGATATGTATGCAGACTTCCTCTAAAGCATGTTTTGTTATTTTAGTTTCCGCTTGTTTTATGTTCTTGGTTACTATGTTCATGCCATGGCTCGACTTGGAGCATCTTGGGGTTCCTTATCCCGTGTCTCTATTCGAGCCTATGTTCAGGTCGTGACATGTTATGGCTAGCGCGCCGAGCCAACCCTCAAACTTTAGAGAATTGTACTTCAAAAATTTGGCGAGATGAGTGGTGCCCCACGCCAGAAGTGTCCAGACTTAGAGAAATTTGATGAACACTCTGGCGAGATGAAGGGGGCAGCGTGCCAGACCCTATCTAGAGCTAAAATTGATGGAAATTTGACTAAGTCTGTGATGAGATAAGAAAGGTGGCGCGCCAGAGCCATTCCATGATGAAAAATGCTGATTTTAAAGCAGAGTCTTAAAAGGCAGTAAGGTCATTTGAAGGCTCATCTTAAATATAAGCCTTAGGTCATTTTTTTACGTAGTTTTGGACTTCTTTAAAGTAGTCTTTACTCATTTTTATTCCGTAGTTCATTCATGGAATCGTGTAAGCCATTTGGAAGGAAGACAAGGTTCCACAACTAGGTTTTCTCTTCTTTACTTCGTATTTTCACATGATGATGACTAAGTATTTGTTTCTCCGCTTGTCTATGAGTGGCTAAATTCATATTCTAGGGTTGTGGCCATGGTGAATGGTTGGTTGTTTGACAGACTAAATAAATTTAGTTTTGATTCTTCTTTTGTAACTGATTGTATTTATTTGTGTTAATTTATTATCTATGAGATTGATCACCTTGTAAGTAATCCATTGGCTTTCGATTGAGCTTGGGAAAGGGAATCAAAAGGGTTAAAAATATATATAGAACGGGAATTCAAAGACCCTTAAACCCATTGGTGATAGGATAGAAGTTGTTGTTGAGGATAGGGATATACCCTTCAACCCTGTTTAGTTGAAATATAAATAGGCATAACCGTCATTTCATTGTTCTCCTGCGACCATAGGGATATAGGCATTAGGGTTAATGAAATAGTTCTTGGATGCTAGGGATAGTGGCAAAAATGGGATAGTAACTTGCAACTAATAATCATAGGAAGAGTCATGCTAGTTTAGTTATGTCTGGAAATCTTAACTTGAAACCAACCAAGTGTCATTTCCCTAGTCTGTCATCATTGTTGAAATACAATCAAGCTTGCATTCGTCTTATTTAATTTTACATTTGAAGTTTTAGTATTTTAATTTTCCAAACCAATCTTCATTTTATTTGTTTTGTAGATTAATGAAAATAAAGTGACAACCTTATAACCATTAAATTGACAAGTCCTTGTGGGTACGATATCTGTACTTAACAATCCTATATTACTTAACGACCATGTGCCCTTGGGTGCGCATGGCGACATTAAGTTTTTGGCGCCATTGCTGGGGACTTGAATATTGTTTAATTATTTTGTAGGTTAGAATTTTATTTCACTAGTCTGTATATATTGTAATAGATTTTTATTTTTCTTTTTTCTAGTATTATACCACTTTTCTTAACATGACATATTGGTATATAAATGAGTTGAATGATGGGTATTCTTATTTTAGTGATCCTTGTCTAAATTGTTGAGGACCCCACTTGTGGCAACACTGTCATACTTATGGTGTATTATGTGGTTTGGATGGCCATTGGAGTGGTTGTTCAAATTTTTATTCCCTTTTCCTAAGCCCGTATTACGATCCTCCTATTGTTTCTATGCTTACAGGAATAATGAAGAGGAGGAACATCATGCTCCAATAAACAATATGGAAAAAATGATATTGGAACATATGAAGGTAATGAGGGAGTAACTTACTAAACAGGGAGGAGCCTTAAAAAGGTTGAGTGCCAAGATCACAGAGATGATGACTGAGACTATAACTTGTAACAATTTGCAAATCACAGTCTTAGCCAATACTCAAGAGGAACCTCAAGTGAAAGGGAGAATGGAGATCAGATAAGAGATGGATCAATTTGGCTCAAGTATCCATGACCTGCAGGGAATTCTGAATGAAAAAGTTGAGGCATCTAAGGCCCAACTACCAAGTGTTGTGGATAGTAGCCAATGCATGGAACAATAAGAAGAGTCCCAAATATTAGATGATTCTTTTGTGGTGGATGTGGATGTTGAGGAGGTGAATAAAAGTAAGTATATCAAGCGTAATGAAGAAATGTGTGGCATAATCTTGGAGTTAAGGCATATTGGTCCTCATTCTAAATAATTTTTGACATTGTGTTTGGGTGGACACTTAAAATAAAGCCATCCAAGCCTATGGAGAAATGTGTCAATGAGGAACAACAATCCTATATTCTAGAATTTATTATGTCGACGACGCATTACAACATCCCTCACTTAAGGGCCAAGAAAGGAAAGATGCAATATCTATTACTTGGTCCCTTCATGTTTATACCACTTCCCCTTGAGCATAACAGAAAATTGGAAAAGAAATTACGGGCAAAATTTGTAAGCTCAAAATGGAAGAAAAAGTGGTGAAACTTGATGGTGTCATGTCGCAATGTTAAGTCAGGCGCTTTTTGGGAGGAAACCCAATTTATAGTAGTGTCATTTTTATTATTTTATATAGTTTCACTTTTGGTTTTTTTTCTTTTGCAGATAAGAGGAAATTTGAGTACCCGGAATAAAGCTAAGGAGCATGGTCTGAGCTTAAGTGCGGGGTCTTACGACCCGTGAATCGAAGAGACATGCTGCTAGCTAGGCCCTAGAGGGCCTCAGGGAGAAATTTCTCACTCTAATATGAACTTTAACTTTAGTTTCTCCAAGGACAGAACAAGGCCTTAAGTGTGGGGTGAGGGTGTGTTTCCCTGAATTTTGTTAGTCAAGGGTGAGTATGTCTCTTGAGCTTTATTTTAAAATTTTTGAAAATTGGCATGTCTCATCTACCCTTCAGTTTTTCTAATGTCCTTGGTTCTTTTCTGAAGAAGGGACCTTTGAACCGGGTAGTTTTTTTGTATTTAGAAGTTATTGTAGTCGTAGAGAAATGAAGTTTACCTTTCATAGATGGATGGAAACCATCTTAAGGAAAGTTTCGTCACATGTTTCTTTAGGATTAAGTCATAGATCATCTACTTGTATGCTTGTTGATATTCTGGTTAGATGCTACACTAGAGTAAATAGAGTGGTCATCTTGATTGCATGAGTTAGAATCCTTGAGAGACGAACATATCTCTTTAATTTGACTCAGCATATCCTTAGGGATTAATTATGACTTTAACTTGACATTCAATATGAGTGTGTGAATGTGTAGCTGTAGAAACTGATTAGATTCTTGTTGCCATGAGAGATGAGCTGAATTGTTTTGTATGTATATAATGTAGCATCTAGACCTTGCCTTGGTGTATGTAGGTGTAACACCCCAAAAGACCTTTAAACCAAAAATTTAAAATGAACTCAGCAGAAAGGTCAGCATAAGTATAAGAGGATGGCTCACCTAACGAGCCGTTACAGGTACCAACGGGTCATGGAAGCTGTCATGGGAAGTGCCTTGGGAAACAGTTTTAAGGCCTGGTCAAGTCCAATGGTAATAGAAGACCTGACATGCCGTCTTGCTTAACAACGACTCGTTAGGTTGGTCGTTCTGTGGAGGTTAGGATCCCTGGGTTAAGTCTCAGAAAGTGTGGTTAATGAAAGGAGGTGACGAGTCGTTAGGTGTGGCAATGACTCATCATGCCAGTCGTTAGATAGGAGAAGTAGTAGTCGTGAAGTGATTTCCAGTGTACTTGACGAGTGGGTCTAACGAGTCATTAGAGAAAGTAACGACTCATTTTGTTGGTCGCGTTTGAAGGATGCTGAATCTATGTAATTTTTATAGTGTACCTAATGGGTGTGACGACGTTTCGTTTGAGGTGATGACGACTCGTCACATGAGTCATGGCTCTAAATCGGGATGTTTTTTCCAGTTTCCTCTAGGGGCATTTTTGTAAACTCCTATGTTTAACTTCAAAACTATGTCATTTTGAGTATTGTTTGGGGACGTTTTAAGTATTTTTCATGCCTAAACCCTCATTTTCTCAACTATCCTTCCTCTCCTCTCAATATCAAAGTTTCCCCCAAGGTTTTCAGCAAAGCTTCAAGGTGCAAATCCGAGAGGGATTTCGTAAGGTTTGCGGGTCTTCAACAAGGATATTCTTCCATCCTTGTGCCCCAAAATGTTTTATTAAAAACCCCTTTTCAACTAATCTATAAAAACATGATCTAGGTTTTTTGTTTGATGGGTAATTTCTTTTACATATTCTTAAAATGCCAAAATCTACTATGATTATGAATTAAATTGGGATATAAATTAATGGGTTGTCTTGAATTGTGGATTAGATGATGGAAATACATGAGTGTGGAATGTTCTTCATAAATTGGCTTGAGTATTGAATGAGACTTGTTTATGGTTCACTTAATTATCGTAGTAATTCATGTCAATGATTAGATTGTGTGAATATTGTATGATTATCCCTAATAACCCGAACATGCCATTAATAGCTATGTTGGGATGAGTTGGAGTTTATGGTATTGAACAATTGAAAGTAAATCATGGATTATCACTATGATTTCGATTAAATTGACTGGCTATGAGGTGAATCTATGAAAATGGCCTAATTATTGCATCTATCTCATGAATTAGAGTAAATTATGAAATGGGTCTTATGAAATGAAAATGGATGCTTCTCTAATGGTTTTGTTGTAATGATGAGGTATGAGTTAAGTGTATAGGTTGTCCGTAAATCTAAATAGATGAAGCCATGTATCTTTGTTAAAGAAAGAATTTTTGAACCTATATATCATGCATGACCCTATGCTATATGTTGAATGAGATGAATTTGGAATTAAAATGTTGTAATAGTAAAGTGCATAATGTGAATCTATGGCATGCTTGAGAGTGTAAGATGTTTAAAGAAAATACTGAATTGGTCCTATTATTAGGTGAACTATGATGATAAAGCACATGAATAATATGCCAGACTATTGAGCCTATTTGTATTAGAAGGTAGCTCTAATCCTTACAAAAAATGAGTATTGCATGATGAAAGTGGTGAATGTTCTTGTTTCTAATTAGTTGTATTAATTTAGACTAGCTCTATCCTGTCGGGACTCACATCCCTAGTCACCAGCTAAGAACATTTTCCTTTAGTCTGTCGGACTCACATCCCTAGTCACCAGTAAAGCATGTTTCCCTTAGTCGGTCGGGACATACATCCCCAGTCAGTCAGTGACTCTATATATATCATAGCATACTCTCCCTTCGATAGTCAGGGATTGTCTCTAGCCGAGACGTTTCTCTTTGATAGTTAGGGACGCTCCCTTTGACAATCAGGGACTCTCCCCTTGGACATTCAGGGACCCGCTTGATATCAGTCATGACATCGTACTTCTATATTGTTCTGGTTATTATATTTTGCACACCAGTTGATCTTATGATAATGCATGTTCTTATAAAGTGGTTTGTTGATATGTATTTGTAAATCTCATATAAGGTTGTCGTATCTCCTTTCAGTTACATTAATATTAATGTGTGTATACATTAATTCCTTCTTGTATATTTTTATATTTAATTTATTTACACTTCCTGCATACTCAGTACATTCCAAGGACTGACCGCACGCCATCTTGTGCTATATCATTTCGTGATATAGATTCAGGTCATCAGGCTCAACCTCGTGGTTAGATACGCTCAGCTCTCTCTCAGCTGCTAGTGGTGAATCATCATCTTCCGAGTATGTGATTTATGTTCGTATTTTCTTATGTTTTAGTTTGCAGACTTTAGGAGTTAACTGGGAGCTTGTCCCAACAACTCATCAGTTGAGTAGAAGGCTTTCGGACTAGTTTAGACAGATTTAGCATTGTATCTAAGTGTTGTTAAATTGCTCTTATGGTTTCTATTAGATTCTTGTTATTAGCTTATTCTTATTCATGTTGTTGGTCATTTCTAATGTTAAGTGTTGTGCTATGATTATTCCATGGGTCGACCTGGAGCCTTTCAGGGTTCGTTGTCCTGTGTTACGACTAGGGTGTGAACTCGAGTCGTGATAATAGTATAACTAATTGATAGGGAGTTGAGAGATGATCAAGGCATTTCTTTGAAGAAGCCATTTTTTCCTCTAATTATTTCACCTTCCTAGTCATTATCCCTAGTCACCCCCTTTGAGCTTAAAAACGTTATTCTTTCTTAGCCTCAATAGTAGCTTAATCCCTCTTTTTTGTGAGACCTCAGACTTATTGATCCAAAGTAGTCTTAGGCTCTTTGAGACTTAAATGTTAAGGTCCACTGCAGTATAATATTAAGGGAAGAAGAAAAAGTTGTGGTAAGGAAAGAAAAGTGAGAAGAAGGGGTACCCATAAAAATTATGTGTTTACTTGCTGCTAGGGAATTGAAAAAGAGAGCTTTAATTGCAAAATTTTTAGTTATTCTATGATTAGAAAACTAGCAGCCATGTAGTGAAAAAATGGGGCATGAAAAAATGGGGCATGAAAAGAAAAGACAAGGGAGAGTAGATGAAAGGTGAACAAGCAAAGAAAAATGTGGTGGACAAGTAAAGTGAATTATGTCTTAAAAGTACTTAGGGTGGTAGTCACTATAAAATGAAATATCAATCGTACCTATACCTTAGCCAAAATTACAACCAAGAAAATTCCTTGTGATCTTAATCTCTTGAAGAAATTAGGTAGCCTTAACGTACGTGAAGGGAAAGACTATGGTATGTTGCATATGTGCATTACATCATTTGTGAGTGTGAGCGCGCCTTACTTATTGTGTGTCATGTCTTATATTGATGAAGTTGAGAGAGGAACACCACTAAAAGTGAGGGGCACAAGAGGTCTAATTCGGTGTACTACTTTTTGCAAGTGTCATATTTAATCATGTTGGCCCTTGTGTTGAAAAGATGAGTCATTTATAGAGGTTGTATGTTCTTGATTGTAAAATATTTCTATGTGCTTCTTTGAGAATTGTTGTATGATGATAACCACTTTATGTATGCTCCATGCTAGTTGGTTGAGTATGAGCTGATAGAGGTGTCAAGTGTGAAGGATAAACATGAGTTTAGGTGTGTTTTAGGGATTGATCGAGGACAAATAATGGTTTAAGTGTGGGATGGTGATGCTGGACATATTTTTATGCTTATTTGCCATATTTTTACCCATATTTGATCATATTTTGAGTTCATAATCCTTAATTTACGCATAAATTCATGTATATGTGTGTTTTATGTGCTAACAAACGATTTGAGTTTATTTGAGCAAGAAACTAGGGAAAATGGGCTCAAAATGATGCAAGAAATGAAGATTTGAGGATCTGGCACCCGCACCAAGTCCCAAACTTCTAAGAACAAAATTTCAGTCTGGTGCTATGCGACAGCCCTCAAACTTCAGAGAATTGCACTTCCAAAATTTGGCGAGATAAGTGGAGCCTCGCACCAGTAGTGTCCAAACATAAAGAAATTTGATGAACACTCAGGCGAGATAAAGGGGGCGGAACCCAGGCCCTCTCTGGAGCTGAAATTCTTGGAAATTTGACTAAGTCTGTGATGAGATAGGAGGGGCGGCATGCCAGAGCTATTCCATGATGAAAATGATAGATTTAATGCCAAATCTTGAAGGTCATAAAGGTCATTTGAAGGATCATCTATAAATATAAGCCTTAGGTCGTTTGTTACATAGTTTTGGACATCTTTGAAGTAGTATTTACTCATTTTTATTCTGTAGTTCATTCATGAAAGCTTATAAGCCATTTAGAAGGAAGACAAGGTTCCACAAGTAAGTTTTCTCTTCTTTACTTCATATTTTCGCATGATGATGACGAAGTATTGGTTTTTCCACTTATCTATGAGTGGCTAAATTCATATTCTAGGGTTGTGGCCATGGTGAATGGTTGATTGTTTGACAGAATAAATAAACTTAGTTTTGATTCTTCTTTTATGGTTGTTTGTATTTATTTATGTTAATTTATTAGTTATGAGATTGATCACCTTGTAAGTAATCCATTAGCTTTCGATTGAACATGGGAAAGGGAATCAAAAGGGTTAAAAATAAATATAGAATGGGAATTCTAAGACCTTTGAACCCATTGGTGATAGGATAGAAGTTGTTGTTAAGGTTATAGATATACCTTTCAATCTCGTTTAGTTGAAATACAAGTAGGAATAACCTTCGTTTCATTGTTCTCCTGCGACAATAGGGATATTGACGTTAGGGTTCATGAAATAGTTCTTGGATGCTAGGGATAGTGGCAAGAAATGAGATAGTAACTTGCAAGTAAGAACCGTAGGAAGAATCATGCTAGTTTAATTACGTCTGAAAATATCAACTTGAAACCAACCAAGTGCCATTGCCCTAGTCTGTCATCATTATCGAAATAAAATCAAGCTTCCATTCGTTTTAGTGAATTTTTACATTGAAGTTTTAGTATTTTAATCTTCCAAAACCAATCGTCATTTTACTTGTTTCATAGATTACTGAAAATAATGTGACAACCTTATAATGATTAAATTTACAAGTACCTGTGGGTACGATATATGGACTTAACAATCCTATATTACTTGACTACTATGTGCACTTACATATGCTTGGGCAACATCATTGTGTTTTAGGATTCAAATATTCTAGACGAAATCCTTCTAAAGACTCTTAGTTACAAGTTACAAATTTACTTCTCAACTATTCTCTCGAATATCCAAAAACTATCTCATGAACTCTAACACCTATATCCCTATAGTTGCAGCATAAAACATGAGATGATGGTTAAAGATACTTGACTCAATTGTGAAGGGTTGCAGGGTATATCCCTATCCTCAACAATGAAATCAACTCTTGAACTTTTTGACAAGATACTGAAACATACACTATGCTTCTTTTAACCCTTATTTGTTCCCTCTCCTGAGTTCAACCAACGAGCCAATAGATAATATTCGAAAGGTGATGAAGCTAACGAATAAGCATGAAATCAAGTAAGCATAAACAATCTTGAAAAGAAGAATCTAATATCTGGAATAACTGAATATTCAAACTACAACATCAAGCCATGTCCAAAACCCTAGAATAGGGAGTTTAGTCACTCATGTTCAAGTACAAACCCAAAGAAATCATCATTCGAATCAACCAAGATAAAAATAAAGAAGAAAATCCTAAGAAGAAAATGGACTTCTTGTATCTTCCAAAAAGACTGCGTACATTGATCAATTCCCCTTAACAAATTTCCTAGCAATGTATTTATAGGCATGGAAACAAATTCCCTTTTCCCCTTAAGTAACTCAGCTTTTGGAGTTAGAAAAATAATTCCCGGACAGGACCTAGTGCTCTACTTCACCCATCTCGCCATACTTGGCTTGAATTTCTTCTAATGTTTGGCTTATGGAGCGCCAATTCTTCTATCTCACGAAGGTGTTAGTCAAAATTCTATAGTTCGGGACCTAGCGCGTAAGAATATGCCCAACATCAATCATCCCACAGGAGCTCACAAATGTCCTATGAAATAAATTCCACATAAATCAAAGAGCTCAACTTCGAAGATTGGGTAAGAGGACACACATACTTCTTTGATATACCCCCTTGGCTTTGCCATTGGTCACAGGCCTTCACATAGTTTTAGGAATCCTGATGAATTATGGGCTAATATTACTCGTACTGAAAGATTTTCTTAGCTATGTGAATGCCACTATAATGACCCCCAACATTGGATGAATTGAATGCCTTCATGATAATTGTCAAACCACACCTCCTACCTAAGTATGAAGCGGACGTTATCAATAAAGAACCCCATAAAGAGGTTGGGGTCGAACACACAGGGAATATGGAAGAGCTAGACTAAATCAAATAAGTGAACTCATTGGTTAGTTACTCAAAATTGGGGTTTCTAAAGAAAGCAATAATTAAAACAACTATTAAAATTTTGGTTGAAATCAAGAATGAAGGATAACTAGGTTTTGTGTTCCCCATGGGTTCATAACTGCTTCGGGTATACATACGTGATCATCACTAATGCTTACTTATAGAACTGACAACTAAAGTTCATCTAAATGACTAGTTCATCCCTATTGGATGACTATACTCAAAATCGGGTCAGGACTCATGAACGAAAGAAAACTAACCATTATCAATATGTCCCAAATTTAACTATCTTGTGACCACATCTCAAGTTAATATAATGATCATCAAGATCAAGGCTTTGTTGTAATTCTCTTTTCCTAATCTCTACCTCTCTAGGCAAGTCCTTACATTGTACACCGTTAAGAAATGTTTAAGCATGAAGAAAACACAATACAAGTGTTTTACATTGGTTGTGAATCACTTTTATGTACCCCTAGCTTGTTAATCCACCATGGCTCCCACAATCCTAGCTATGGTGGTTTTAGCCTCTCACAGATGCAAAATTGTGATTTGCATTCATAATTAAATACATAAATCAATACTTACAATCGCAGATGAGAGAAAAACTTCTTTAAATATATTAGAAAAATCCTCAATAACAAAGTATGAAGATCAAGAAGAAATCACGAAAAGATTGATCACAAGTCAATCAACTCAATTCTCTATTTTTCCTCACTTTCTAACCTTCTCTAACTACTTCCAACATTCCCTCATGAAAATAAAGCATAAAACATATTTATACAGACATAAAAATCCTTTTCCTAGTCTAACAGGGTGAATTTCCATAACTGGTGCCGCCTGTGCCACTATCGATCCTACGACCCATAGCAGGTTTGTACGGGTCGTACCTGCTTCCCGTATGTTCTTGACCGGCTGAATTTTAACTAAGTGTTGTACCTTGGTACGACTCGTGCATACTTCCTACAAGTCATACTGTGCTTCCATTGCTTAACTCTAAGAATTCTCAATTTTTATGAACTTCTTCATGAGTGTGATGGTACAACTCGTAACTTCACGCCACAACTCAAACTATCTATCTGTGTTAGGAGTCAACCTCTTGTGCAAATCTTATGAATCTTTCCACGACTCAATGCTATGGCCACATACAAGTGTTGTACAACTTGTACTGAGATTCATAGGACGCACTCTTCATAATATAGCCATCTGAAAATTTTCACAATCTTTAGTAGGCTCGTCGCATCAACGTACGACTCGTACTGAGACTTGTGGCTTAAGCCCATTTTCTAAACTTTAAGGCTATCTTCTGCACATTCTTGCTCCAACACCTATTATCCTGTAACAATAGAAAAAGTTCCTTATATCCATATAAACACACCTCCGTGAATGCTACTTTCTCAGTTTTGAGCGTCGAAAGTGTTGTAAACTCATAGCATATCACTTAAGAATTCTCATTATCTTTGCTTATGGGAAACACCTTCAGATCATGTAATCTTCACAGACCCTAAAATAAGTATGACTCATACCAGAAAACATCGTTACATCATGCAAGAATTTCTTCCTTTGATGGAAGTTCAAGTCTTCAAGCACTATACCACTAACCTAGAAATTTGCATATTCTACAAACCACAAAAACAGATCATGAGATGCAGTTAAGAATTATTCATCAAAAAATGAGTCATTAGTCTCTAACTCATTATTCAGCCTTCATTCATCATCCATCATGGACAAGTGATCAACTATTTGGTTTTTAGTACCCTTTCGGTCTTTAAATTTAAAGTCGAATTCTTACAACCATAATACCCACCAAATAAGCCTTGGCATAGCATAATTTTTTTCCATTAGATACCGAATGGCTAAGAGGTTTATGTGAACTATCACATTCGATCCCAACATGTATGCTCTGAATTTCTCAAATGCATAGAATGATGCTAGCGACTCTTATGCAATTATTGTTTAATTATTTTGAGCTCCGTTCAAAGCTTTTCTAGTATAGTAAATGGGACGAAATATCTTTTCTGGGCTCTAACAAAAAACTACTCCCAAAGCTACCCCACTTGCATCACACATAACCTCAAATGGTTTGTTCTAGTCTGGTGCAACAAGAATAGGAGCAGTGGTAAGCTTCTTTAGGAATTCAAATTCCTTGAGGCATGTTTCATCTAACACAAATTTCATCTCCTTCTCTAATAACCTGCACAAGCGGTAAGCAATTTTAGAAAAATCTTTAATGAATGGCTAGTAGAATCCGACATGCCTAAAGAAGTTTCGAACACCGTTAATAGAGATGGGAGGTGACAGTCTAGAAATGACCTCAATATTTTCTTTGTCAACATTGATCTCTTGATCATAAATCTTAAGCCTTAGCACAATGCCCTCTTTAACCAAAATGACACTTTTCCTTGTTCAACACTAAATTTGCTTCCTCATAACGCTTCAATACCAAAGCTAAGTAAACTAAATAGTCTTCAAATAAATCATATACCATTGATAAGCCACCCATAAATACCATAATAGTTTCCTCCACTATGTTTGTGAAGATAGCCATCGTGCATCTTTGAAATGTGACAGGAGCATTGCATAATCCAAAGGGTATCCACTTGAAAGAAAATGTCTCATAAGGACATATAAAAGTAGTCTTCTCCTCGTCTATAGGAGCAATGGAGATTTTACTATAGCCAAGGTATCCATCAAAAAAGAAATAATAAGCTCTACCTGCAAGCCTGTCCAACATCTGATCCATGAAAGGCATCGAAAAGTGGTCCTGCATCGAATTAAACCACATGCTCCACCGCTTGTGCGGGCCCCCATCAATTCCTTTGAGTTTGGGTCCAGCGGTTTAAATTGTGATAGTTCGTACACACCCTCCAACTGGTCATAATTCTAGTCAATACAGTTTCATTCTTCTCATAAGGGACTACAGTTATCCCACTTTTCTTGGGCACGCACTGCACAGGAGTAACCCAGTGACTATCCAAAATAAGGTACACCACTCCTACGTCTAACCACTTAATTAGCTCTTTCTTGACCACTTCTTATATTGGAGTATTTAACCTCCCCTGTGCTCAATTCTTTAAATATAATCATTCTTAAGATGAATCTTATGGGTGCAAATACTTGGAGAAATTCCTATAACGTCTGCGATAGAACGACCAATAGCCCTCTTATAAGTTCTAAGAATAGAGATCAAGGCTTTAAAATTCCACTCTAATAGCCTTGCAGAGATGATCACAGGAAGTATGTCATGTGGCCTGAGGAATACGTATCATAGATGAACAATATGAGGCTTGAGTTCCAATACTGAAGGCTACTCAATTGGCGTCTTAGCAAGAGGACTCTCTATCACACTCGAGTCTACACCCTGGACGAGACACAGTAGTTGGAGTCACAAGTAACCCTAAGCCAACCCCTGGTCTATCATACACTAGTACTCTGAGTAACATATAAATTTAGTGGAAGCTTTAAAGTAAAAATATTAAACATTCATGAAAATGGAAACTAAATCATAAAGTTTAAAACATTCGAACAAAACTACAAGTCTGAAAACCAAGTTTGTGTCTAAAAACCACTACAACTACTGAGTTGCTGGGACAAGCCCCCATCTAACTTTAAGTCTAAATAGAAGAAAATGGAACTTAATCAATGATCTTCATCCTCGAAAGATGATGACTCACCAAGTAGTGCAGCTAGAGTTTTCTGAGAGCGATCGTCTAGCGAGGCTGAGACAGTGATCCTATAGCTATATCATAAAATGATACAGAATAAAAGGTATACGTCAATACTTTCAATGTACTGATTAAGTCAGAAAAACCAAACACAATAAATGAAAATACTGAATTAAAAGGACATGCAATGACCAACTAAAACTGCTGAACTGAATACCTATAACAACTGAGATGGTCTAAAATGACCATGTCTGATGGTCAAGGACATGCCCTAAATCTGAGGTACTAATCTGAAATATTGTATTGAATTGACCTGAACTAACTAATCTGAGACTGAACTTAGCTGACTAGTGGGAGAGTCTATAACCGACATATAACAATGTGAGCTAGACGTGGAGTCCTATGTATACACCCATCAGTAGCACCTAACATACCGTGCTAGGGTATAAAGGAATGAACTGAGTGATCACAGGTATGGGGCCATGAGGCCAATAAAATATAACCTACGGTGGCAACATAGTTCTGGAAACCTAGGTGCACTGGAACCTCGATCTGCTCGGTGCTAAGTCCTACTCCCACTGGATAGTCCTAGACTTACTACTAAGCTGATAGCTCAAAACTGGGGCCCAAGAATAAGTCAGGGACACCTATCTGGAAGTACCCTGAGAGTCTTATCGGGCCGAATTCTATAACTGGTGTTCTAAGACTGTTCAGAGCTGCTTATCTGAAAGCGTCATAACTGTCTAAAGGACAATCTGTAATCTAAAGTTGGGGTCCTAAGGCTGGACATAGATTCTTATCTAAAAGTGTCATGACCGCCTAAAGAACCACTAAAACTGACACTAAGTCTAATTCTGATAACTGGGAGGCACTACTGACACCTCGAGAATTTCTATAGCCAAATTGATCAGCTGACATTTCTAAATGGCACTGAGTATTCTAACGTTTTGACTAAAATTGAACTAACAATAATCTGACCTAGTTCAATAACTAACAGCATGGGAGTCCCCAGCACTGATAGAATCAAGCAAAATTTTAATGTTTAATCACTATTGCATGATTCTGGGTTTTTTTTTATCTTCAAGGACTAGGAATAAATTTCACTTTACAAGAACAAGCATCATCTTAGTCATAATCTGGTGGAAATTATCTACAATTAACATAAAATAATATTCCACATGAATTAAACAAAGGTTGACTGATAGTTTCTTAACATTCGATAGTTTCAGGGCTAGAATTGATAAGGAAAAATAGGAAGAATTTTGGGAACACAAGGGAAGTACTATTCCCTTGTTGAATTCCCACATACTTGGTTATTAATTTCTTGGAAAAGAAAACTTGAATCACTGCAATAGACGAGAAGCCCCATTCTTGCTTGAGAGTTCTTGAGAGGAAACTTATGCTAATTTTTTTGGATATTTGAGTGGGAATGAGGGGAAAACCACTTAGCCACTCTAAATTCCCTTAAAATAATCCAAAACGATGTAGTTTAGAGTCTAGGAGGTTATGAAATTACTGCAACACCCTTAGGAAATTCACAGGAAAACTGTCTGCCAGTGCACACGAGCGACATAATGGGTCGTGCCCAGCGACCACGACTCGTGCTCGCAGTCATCGAGTGCACTGCCAAAATTCCCCCTACTGGTCACCACAAGGCACTCCATAAGTCCTTAGGTAAGGGAAAACTCGTGGGGTCTAGTCGTGATGTGCACTAGACGTTTTTTCCTCAAATTCAATAGCTTTCCAACAACTAACCTCACGAGTCGTCAGGCGACCTAACAACTCGTGGTCACCTCTCGTCAATCTCACTGCCAAAAATATCCTGGAGTCACCACGGGCAACACCATGACTCGTGGTGTCCCAAAGGAGTCATAGTGAGGACCCGTTGAGTGCACCTGCTTGACTTCTCCAACTTTCAGTAAACCCCTGATCACAACTAACCTAATGGCTCGTGGTGTTGACCATGACTCGTGGTCACACCCGTGGACACTAAATTTTTCCCCAAGTTTAACCAAGTATGAACCCTTCCCCATGAGTCACTTCACGACTCATGGCTTACCCCATGGATCACAGGACGACTCGTTATGTGATCTGGTGCAGAAAATTCTATTTTCTCCGCTTCAACTCTCGGGTCTGTTCTTAGAGTTTCCGGGGCATTACAATATATCTCCCTTGGAAAAATTCATCCTTGAATGTTGAAAAACACATAGGAGATCAGAGAATTGCAATCATTAATACTTGTCATGTACGCTAAAAACTAACGGAATGACTACCTCCGAATTGATTTACATGGCTGAACTAAATTCACTAATAATACACATATTCAATTACATAAAAGAAACTAGAACACACAAACTAAAAAGGATTTTAAGGACGAAATTGATACCTTAACCTGAAGCTAAGGCAAAAGAGAACAAATGTGGGAATCTATCAATCATATCCGCTTCGGCCTCCAACGTAGATCCCTCAACCTACTGGTTCCTCAACAAGACTTTGACTAAAGCTACCTCCTTGTTTCTCAGCTTATGAACCTGATTGTCAAGGATATAGACTGGTACCTTTTCATACGAGAGACTATGTTTCACTCCCGCACTGTCCAATGGCACAACTAAAATTGGATCTCCGATGCACTTCTTAAATAGTGACACATGGAATACTGGGTGCACAAATGCCAACTCTGATGGTAACTCCAGCTCATATGCTACCTTGCCATTTCTCTTCAGAATTCTGTAGGGTCCCACATATCTCAGACTGAGTTTTCCTTTCTTCCCAAATCTCATCAACCCTTTCATGTGGGGAATTTTCAGATAAACCCAGTCATCCACTGCAAACTCCAACTTTCTTCTCCTCAAATCAGCATAAGATTTCTAACAGCTCTGAGTGGTTTTTTTTCAGTCTTTCTCTGATGAACTGTACCTTTTGTATAGCTTCAAACACCGAGTCTAGCTCGATTAAAGTAGCTTCACCAACCTCAAACCACCCAATAGGATATTTGTACCTCCTACCATAAAATGCCTCAAAGGGGGCCATCTGGATACTGGAGTGGTAGCTATTGTTGTATGCAAACTCAATGAGAGGAAAGTGATCATGCCAACTGCTCTTTAAATCGATTACACAAGCTCTGAACATGTATTCTATGGTCTGAATAGTCCACTAAGCTTGTCCATCTATCTGAGGGTGAAAAGTTGTGTTGAGCTTGACTTGGGTACCGAGTCCCTTCTGAAAAGACTTTCAGAAATGCGAGGTGAACTGGGTACCTCTATCTGAAATAATGGATAAGGGAACCCCATGAAGTTTGACCAACTCCCGGATATAAATCCTAGAATAGTCCACAACTGCGTTTGTAGTTTTAACTAGGAGAAACAACTGGCTCCCAGAAGTTGGTTGAACAAGTTGTCAATTTTGGGTAGGGGATAACTTTTCTTGTCTAAGACCTTATTCAATTGACGGTAATCGATTCACATTCTGAGGGTACCCTCTTTCTTATGCGCGAATAGTACTGGAGCATCCCAGGGAGAGATGTTGGGTCCGATAAAACCCTTATCAAGAAGGTCTTTTAGCTACTTCTCAACTCCTTAAGTTTAGCTGGAACAATTCTATAAGGAGGGACAGAGATGGGCTGAGTATCTGGGAGAAGGTCTATACCGAAGTTTATTTCTCTCTCAGGAGGGACTCTAGGAATATCTTCGGGAAACACATCGGGGAACTCGCTGACAAGTGGGACTGACTGGATAGTTGGGGTCTCAGAGCTTGAATATTTGACCCGAACTAGATGGTAAATTAACCTTTTGGAAATAAGCTTTTTGGCCTTAAGGTAGGAAATAAACCTACCCTTAGGCACTGAACTATTGCCCGTCCATTCTTGAGCTGGCTCATTAGGGAACTGAAACCTGACAACCCTAGTTATGCAGTCGACTGAGGCATAACCAGAGTGTAACCAATCCATGCCAAGAATGAGGTCAAAATCAACCAAGTCTTTCTCTACAAGGTCATTTGGAATGACTTTATTGAGGATTGCGACTGGTTAGTTTCTATACACCCGTCTGGCTCTAACTGACTTGCCAACTTGGGTTGATACTGAGAATGGTTCTGAGAGGACCTCTGGACTGACATCAAAATGGACTGCTACATAGGGAGTCACGAATGAAGGTGTGGATCCCGGATCTAGTAGGGCATACACGTCTAGATGAAAAAGGCATAACATACCCGTGACCACGTCAGGTGAGGTCTCTTGATCCTGACGAGAAGACAATGCATAAAAAATGGTTTTGGCGTTGGCCGCCATCCGTACTTGAAGTGTTTGCCTGCTGAGCTGGTTGGCTTAATAGAGCTGCTGAGGTAGTGGATTGTGACCTTCACAGTCCTGCTGACAAATACTTTTTAAGCCGATGACCAAGCTATCCGCAACCAAAACAGCCCTCTCGACCCTAAAGATGCTCTCCTGGGTAGTTCTTGCAATATTTAGGGAAAGATGGATACCTGTTACTGGTACTGTAGCTCTGGGACTGAGAACCAGATGCTCCGCCCCTCCGATCCTGGCAGGACTGAAAGGTAGGGGCCCTAGCTAAGATGGGTGTTGGAGCCATCTGCTGCTGCTGCTATGGGCGACTACTACCGCCAGACCTTTTGTGGCCATAATCTGATTGTCCAGTCCTTGCCCTCTTATCTTACGCTCCATGTCCTTTATATTTTCTACCTCAAGCTGTTGGGCATGAACAATAAGGCTGGAGAGGTAAATATCCTTAATCAGTATCGCGGTCTTGCACTCTTTGAGGATCGGGTTTGACACCCCATTAAAAAATTTCAGCATGCGAGCCCTTGGCTCAACCACAATCTCTACAACATATTTAGACAACCTGGTGAACTCCAGAGCATATTCTTCTACTGTTCTGTTTCCTTGTTTAAGATTCATGAACTCCTCAACTTTTTCCTCCTTGGGCTCCCGAGGGAAAAATCTGTCTAGAAAGGATGTAGTGAACTCCTCCCATTCCACCGGTCCTTCTCCCACTAGTCTCCCCTCCTTCCATTGTTCATACCAAATCTGGGCTACCCCTTTCAGCTAGTAGGCAGCCAAGTCGGCACTCTCTAAGAGACTTACACCCATAATTTGGGTGATCTTTCTAATCTCGTCCACAAACTCCTTTGGGTCCTTTCCCACCTTAGATCCATGAAAATCTGGAGGATTCATCTTAGTGAAATCCCGAACTTGGGCAGCTGTTGCGGACCCATTATTGTTGATTGGAACCACTTGCTGGTTCACTTGGTTGGTAACTATCTGAGCGAGCAGTTGGATAGCCTCCTTGAACTCTGTGGTGGACATTGAGTCGTCTGAGGGGCTATTGGAGATGGTGGGGCAGGTCAGTGAGCGTTACCGGCCCTTCTTTAGTTACCATGTCGTGGAGGCATAATTCACTGAAATGAAACAGAGCACGAGTTAAGAGGACGATTCTGGAATTGAAATTCAACGCATGATAAAGAGTATGAACAAAAGGAAGTTTTCCTAATAATATCTCGTAAAATCCCTGTCATAAGTGTGGCGCACTTCACACCCATTAAACAGACTCTACTCGATGCGGCTTTCAGACATTCGAGGATACCCTAAACCTAGTGCTCTGATACCAAATTTGTCAATGCCCCGAGTCTACACCCTGGACAGGACATGGTACTTGGAGTCACAAGTAACCCCAAGTCAACCCTTGGTCTATCATACACTTGTATTATGAGTAACATATAAATATAGCGAAAGCTTTAAAGTAAAAATATAAAACATTCATGAAAATGGACACTAAATCATAAATTTTAAAACATCCGAACAAAACTACAAGTTTAAAAATAGAGTATGTGTCTGAAAGCCACTACAACTGATGAGTTACTGGGACCAGCCCCCAGCTAACTCCCGTATAAATAGAAGAAAATAGAACTGAATAAAATGATCTTCATCCTCGAAAGATGAGGATTCACCAAGTAGTGCAACTGGAGTCTTTTGAGAGCGAATGGCTAGCGAGGCTGAGAATGTCATCCTGCAGCTGTATCATAAAATGATAAAACATAAAAGGTACACATTCGTACTTTGAATGTACTGAGTAAGTGAGAAAAACCATACATAAGAAATGAAAATATTGAACTGAAAGGACATGCAATGACCAATTGAAACTGCTAAACTAAATAAATGTGACAACTGAGATGGTCTAAATGACCTTGTCTGATGGTCAAGGACATGCCCTAAATCTGAGGTACTAATCTGAAATGTTGTATTGAATTGACCTAGACTGACTAATCTAAGACTGAACTGAGCTAACTAGTGGGAGTGTCTATAACCAATATATAACCACGTGAGCTAGACGTGGAGTCCTATGTATACACCCCATCAGTAGGACCCAATATACCTTGCCAGGGTATAAAGGAATGAACTGAGTGATCATAGGTCAAGGTCCATGAGGCCAATAAAATATAACCTATGGTGGCAATGTAGTTATGGAAACCTGGGTGCGTTGGAACCCCGATCCGCTCGGTGCTAAGTCCTACTCCCACTGGATAGTACTAGACTGACTACTAAGTTGATAGATCGAAACTGGGGCCCAAGACTAAGTCAGGGATACCTATCTGGAAGTACCCTGCGAGTCTTATCAGACCGAATTCTATAACTAGTGTTCTAAGACTTGTCAGAGCTGCTTATCTGGAAACCTTGTAACTGTCTAAAGAAAAATCTATAATCTGAAGCTGGGGTCCTAAGACTGGTTATAGCTTCTTATCTGAAAGTGTCATGACCACCTAAAGAACTACTAAAGTTGACACTATGTCTTATTTTTATAATTGGGAGGCACTACTAACACCTCGAGAATTTATTTAGTCGAACTAATCAGCTGACATTTTTTACTTACACTGAGTATTCTAACATTTTGACTAAAACAGAACTGACAATAATCTGGCGGAGTTCAATACAACTCACAACATGGGAGTCCCCAGCTCTGATAGTATCTAGCAAAATTTTGATGTTTAATCACTATTGCAAGATTCTGTTTTTTTTCTATCTTCAAGGACTAGGGATAAATTTCACTTTACAGGAAAAAGCATCATCTCAATCATAATTTGGTGGAAAATATCTATAATTAACATAAAATAATATTCCACATGGATAAAATGAAGTCTGACTGATAATTTCTTAACATTCGATAGTTTTAGGGCTAGAACTAATAATGAAAAATAGGAAGAATTTTGGGAACACAAGGAAGAACTATTCCCTTGTTGAATTCACACATTACCTGGTGACGAATTTCTTGGGAAAGAAAACTTTAATCGCTGCAATAGACGAGAAGCCCTCTTCTTTCATGAGAGTTCTTGGGAGGAAACTTAAGCAATTTTTTCTGGAAATCTGAGTGGGAATGAGGGGAAAATCGTTTACCCCCTCTAAATTCCCTTAAAATAATCCAAAATGACATAGTTTAGAGTCTATGAGGTTAGCAAATTACTGAAACACCCTTAGGAAATTTGCAGGAAAAATTGTTTGCCAGTGCCCATGAGAGACATAATGGGTCGTGCCCAGCAACCACGGCTCGTGTTCGTAGTCGTCGAGTGCACTTCCAATATTCCTCATACTGGTCACCCCGAGGCACTCCTTGAGTCCTGAGGTAAGGAACAACTTGTGGGGTCCAGTTCTGATGTGCCCTAGAAGTGTTTTCCTAAAATTCAACAGCTTGCTGACGACTAACCTCATGAGTCGTTAGGCGATCTAATGACTCGTGGTCACCTCCCGTCAATCTCAATGCCAAAATTCTCCTAGAATCACCATGGGCGACACCACGAGTCGTAGTGTCCCAAATGAGTCATGGTGATGACCCGTTGAGTGCACTACCTGACTTCTCCAACTTTCAGTCAACCCCTGACCACGACTAACCTAATGGCTCGTGGTGTTGACAACGACTCGTGGACACACCCGTGGTCACTAAATTTCTCCCCAAGTTAAACCAAGTCTGGAACCTTCACCACGAGTCACTTCATGACTCGTGGCCTACCACATGGATCACAAGACGACTCATTCTGTGATCTGATACAGAAAATTCTTTTTTCTCCGCTTCAACTCCTAGGTATGGTCTTAGAGTTTCCAGGGAATTACACTCTCTCTATTCTTCAAGTTAAGATCAGGATTTTTAGGGCCAAAAGTATAAGACCCCATGCCCATTATCTCCGAAAACCCTTCAATATTCTCATCAGCAAAATTTATGATCACTATAAGCAATGCCTCGGCCATGAACTTTTCCTCAGCGAGAACCTCAACTACCTCATCAGTAGTGTCAACTGTAGAGATTACACCCATATCTCTAGTCTACTTCATTAATTTTCACACATTAAATATCACTTCGTCATTGTTCAATTTATGCTTCAGCTTGCCACTCTTAACGTCCACTAGTGGTCTATTGGTAGCCAAAACAGGTCGTCCCAAGATGATAGAAACTTCAAAGTCAAACTCACATTCTAAGATGATGATATCAGTTGGGAAGATGAAATTATCCACTTTAATAATAACATAAAATTATATGCCCACTGGTTTCTTCATGGTGCGGTCAGCCATAAGTATTCGTATTGTCATCAATTTGGGAGATCCTAAGCCTAACTATTTGTAAATTGCAAGCAGTATCAGATTGATGCATGCACCCAAATCACACAATGCCTTGGAAAAGTTAAATGCTCCTATCTTGCATGGTATGGTGAAGGCCCCAAGATCTTTTTTCTTATGGACTAAGGAATCAGAAGGAATTGCACTACAATAGTGCAAGTCATTAGGTGGCTCAAAACTCACTATTATCTTCTTTTTTACCAGATCCTTCATAAACTTTGCATTGTCAGGAATTTTCTCAAGTTCCTTGACCAATGGGATATTAACTGACAACAACTTTAGTTTGGATATAAAATTTTGGAACTTGTCTTCTTCCACCTTCTTCTTAAGACCTGAGGAAAGGGAGGAGGCGATCTTAAAATAGGAGTCAATAACTTTGGGACCTCCTTTTCTTTTCCTTTCTCTAAACCTGTTATTTATGCATTGACTGTAGACTTCTCATCATCTTTGTGCTCATCAGTAATAGTAACCAACCTATCATATTCAACAGACTTCCCTTTCTCTCTGGTCTCATTGACAACGACCCATGAATATGAAGCAGAATATTCTCTTTCATTATCCATAATAGGTTTGGGCTCTTTAGTTGTTGTTTTCCCACTTCTAGTTGTGACAGCCAAACACTGACCAGCATTTCATAGATTTGGTACTCTGTCACTTGGCAATATACCCTTCTGTCTTTGGTTTAATGCTGTTGATATCTATCCCATTTGTTACTCCAACTGTTTAATAGTAGTTGAATGTGAATCTACCAGCTAATTACTATTTAATATATATCCTTGCATCTCTTTGATACCGAAGTCTGTGGACTCTACCTTTTTTTGGACCCTTGCAAGAATGTCCTCCTTCTTAGACCCATTAATTGTCATTACCAGCTTGTTGGCGGCACATATGGACCACTTTTGTGATTCTTATAAACATCACTATTCCTCCAGCTTCCCTGATCTCTCTCTGTCTCTCCAACCCGACAACTCATAGTTTTTATTCCTAAAAGTGTTTCTAAATCATAGTTCCCAGCTATGGCACCAAAATTTGATATGCCTAAATTACACCTCTTAATGAAATATAAAAAGATTGATATCAAATATAGAATCCAACTAGATTGGGGTCGAATCCCATAGGGTATAAGGCGAGAAAAGTGTCCAAAGTGAGTATTAAATCGGTAGATGATATTTCGAGTGGGGTTTGTAACATGAAAATAAAAGAATTAAAGAATTGTAGTATTAGTAAATAATGATTGAAAACATTTTGATTATATTCAATATCTGTGTACCAACTAGGACTGTGTTCCCCATGATTTGACAACTGTAATAGGTCTATTGTAATAGTGATCTATCTCGGTGTTATTCATATAAAACTAACAATTTAAGATTCATCTGGTGTCTTTTGACTCACTATAATGACCCCTAAAAGTCTATAAGATCAGACCCTATACATAAAGCAGAAAACCAGCTGAAACGAACAAATCTTCAGAAAATGGATCACATAACAATTTGTGGTGAGGTACCACGATTTGTGACATGATCTATGACAATAACACAAGCTTTCCTAGTCCTATTTCCAATGAGCCAAATGACTACTTGTTACGTCATGTAACGACTCGTACTAATGAGCCATGGTGTGAGGTTCAAAGAAGGTGGAAATTATTCCATGGGTAACAGGAAGAGACCACTAGTCCTGGTCATGAACGATTTTTTACCACAATTCATAAGAGGAGAATTAGAGACTGGCCAACTTGACTCCAATGACCATGAGGGGTCTCCACGAGTCTTGGTCATCATCATGACTCGTGTGATGACTTGTCGTCACTAGTCGAGTAATTTTACAGACGGGAATCAAGGTTATTTTAGTAATTTTCTATATTTTTATTACCTAAATCAGAATATTTTGGGATTCCTAAGTAATATATTTAAGATTGTAATTAGTCTAAATTCTTATTCTCTCTCCTAACAACATAAATTCAAGAATCATTAAGCTCTCAAGCTCTCGAGAAAGGGTAGAGTTCATCTTCTTCATCCTAGGGTTTCTTCAAGCTTGAGTCAAGAGTTCATCTATTCATGTATGTAAGGCTAGACTAAGTGAGGACTTCTATTCTTCCTCATGCCCTACATCTATGTAAGAGTTTGTTGAGATTAAAGCTAGAGTTTTTACCCAATTCTTGATTGAATTCTTCATATTGAATTGTATCTCTTGGTTGTTGATGATTATTCTCTTGATATTTATTGATGATTTTCTTGATTGGTTGATGATGGTTCATGTCTCTTATCCCATGAACTCAATTGCATAAAAATCAGTATTTTTTAAAGTATTTTAACTTTAGATAAACGCATTGTTTTCATAAAGTTGATTAGATTTTCAAGAGAGTTTTCACAACGAGATTTTGAGAAATAAAGTACAATTTATATCCTGATATTTAAAAGAAAAAGTAAAGTCTTATTTTTTAAAATAAAAGGTTGTGAACATAGAAGCTCACAAGTTTTCAAATTATAGCTTTGAGCCAAGATTCATGAGTAAAGTACAGAGATTTTGAACCAAGGCTCAACAAGAGTTTCTAAACATCTATTATAGTTATAGCTAAAGTTCATTATAAAAGTTGTTTTCAGCAGCCTCAGATAGGCATACTTATATAAGCATAGTTTTTGGAAGCATTATTTAGCATCGAGTTGGGTGAAGAGTGTTATACTCTGGAAATTTTTTTATTATTATTTGATGTTTGTATGCTATGTTAAGGAAAGTACAAGCTATATCTTGGCTGTTGGTGAGGAGTAAAACATGTAGAAAGGGAAGAACGAAGAGTATGAAAAGTTTATCAATTATGGTCAATATTAAACTACCATATCTCCCAATCTATAATGGGTTAGAAGTCCTACTATCTATCAAATTAAAGTTATTTGTGTCTAGTTTACATAACATAAAATCTCTCATCAATCGGAGTTCATAATAAAATGTTATAGCCATTTTACCGAGGCACTGTCAAGCAGGTGATGTGGCCACCGCCTTAAAAACATCCACTGCCCCACTTTTTAATATATTAAGTTGTTCTTTGTGGAAAACACTCCCATATTCATCCTATCGACTTGATTTCTCAGGTAACCCATTTTCTGTCTATTTTTATCCAAGAAGTAAGGCAAAAACAACTATTAAAGTTCACATCAAGAACTAGCGAATTCCGGGTAGAAGACCATGGAGCTTCTAGACTCATTTCTACTAGACTATTTTGATGGGTTCCTACATTTTTGTACATTTCTGGGCAGTGGAGCCTGGTGAAAACCTCTTCAATCTCATCTAAGAACATATCGAAGAAAGGATGAGTAATTCTCCCTTTTTTCTATGGAATTTGTGATGGAAAACTTGAAGAAAGTTATGGTTTGTACATTCACTTGTTATAGTTGTTGTGTTGTTATGTTGCTGCATTTTGGAAAGAAAGGTTGTTGCATTTTTAGGAAGTGAGTTGGAGGAAAATACTCCTATTCTAGCAAAGGATAATCTCAAGCAAAGGGTAAGTGTTTCTAATTACTAAACTTGCCTAAAAATCCTAGCTAAAGCTAGAAGTTGGAGGCTATGTTGGGCTGCCCTTTTTGGTATGTTGTTGTTTAAGTTTCTGCTTCATTTTGAAGGTTGGAGCAGCTGTGTTTTGTTCATAATGTACTCTATATCTATAGGAGTTGGTCATCAGGAAAGTTAGGTAATTTCATACTTCTATTTCCTCTCAAAGTTGTGGAAATAATTTGAAGTAAGAAATGCTAAATGTTGTCTCGTTTGTTTGTGTTGTGACTGCCTATTAGTGTGAAGTTTTCACTGGATAAATTCTTTTAAAATAGTCTTGTCCCTTGGTTATAAACTCAAGGAATTAAATAGGCTAAGTCTGGTTGTTGAAGGAAAAAGTCAACTAAGGAAAATTCATTGGAAATAAGGTATGTAAGGTTGAATGAGATAGAAAGATTCTTATGTTTATTGAGGCAGTATTTTAAGCTACATTTATGTTTTAATTTCCATGTTTAACTAAAGCTAAGTGTTGGATTTATGTCTAGTCCAAAGAGGAGTTTAAAGTGTAATGTTGTGTCCATTGTTGTCATAGCTTTACATCAAGTTGAAGACATGAAAATTGTTATATGATCCTTTGAATTATGTTATATATGTATGTTGATCATATTTGAATTTTTGGAAATGAAGCTAAGACGGCGACATAGGAATAACATACGCTAAGAAACGAGTTTTAATTTAGAAAGTATAAATGAGGGTACCAACACAACGAATATTTAATATGGTAACCTACCTTCATATGCATATGTTTTAAAGTGAATTAAAGCCTAAAAGAGATCCCATACCCTCGGTTCCTACAACTAAAGGCAAGTTATCAGGTTACTGAGTTCCAAGTTAAATGAATATCGATTCTAAGTATCTAGAATTAAGTCCAAGTACTCTAAAGCATGTTAAACTACCTTAAGTTATTCCAAGAACTCTAAATGAGCCTAAGTACTCTATGTTAATTTTTGGTTGAGCAAGCTTTTAAATTTAATCCAAGTATTCAAAGAGGAGTTCAAGTAATCTGAAGTTGGGTTTGACTATCTAAAGTTTATTTTAAGATTTCGTAAGCAAGGTTTAGTGTAATAATCCTTGAGTCTCAACTTTATGTTAAGCTTTTGAGTCATGTTATTCTTTATGTGCCCTTCTATTAGGTGCTAAGGGTAAGGTATTCAGTTGGTCCTCTGAGTTGGACCCGTTCTCCGAGTCAGCTATATATGCATTATTCAGTTGTTGGTCCAAGTACCAATTTAGTATATATTGCTTATTATTGCATTGTTCAATTTCTGGTCTATAGTTTTTCTCATGTGGCATAGTTCACTTATTAATTATCGTACACCCTCTCTAGTCCCAATATAAGATGGCTGATTATGCGACGCCGCACACCCTCTTTGGTCCCAGTATTGGATGGCTGATTGTGCAATGCCTCACGCTCTCTGTGGTCCTAGTATCAGATGGCTGATTGTGCGAAGTGCTATATACATGAAAGTCCTAGCCCAACTATATTGAAACTCTTAAGTTCTGGTCTAGGTATTGAAAGTGTCTGCATATGAGTCTATTGAGTTATGCTTATGCAAAGAATTTGCATATGGGGTAACAGGTTACTGGGTTACAAATTATCTCTCCCTACCCTGTCTTTGAGTTATGTTCAGTTGTTATTTTTCGTGGTATATGTTTATAGGTTCCAAAGTGTCAAGTTGTTGCTATTCCCTCCTCTAGTTCAATTTATCTTTGACGTTATTTTCCTTACAGCTTTCAGTCTTGCTACCAGTGCATTTCTTTGTACTGACATCCCTTTGTCTAGAGACCTTTGCAATTATGCTGCAGGTGTAGGTTGGGGCTCAGATCAACATTTGTAGTAGGAGTCCAAATTCAACCGAGAGTTGGTATGCTCCTTTCTTTAAGTAGCCATATGTATGGTTTTGGTTGTCTTGATTTTTGTGTACAGTATAGGTTGGTCAGGGCTCTATCCCATGCTTTTTAGTTTGCTTACTCTTTAGAGGCTTTTGAGGCCCGTTGTACAGTTGTATAATTTTAGTTCGGCATGTGGCTTTGCTAGCCTTCCGCAGTTCTCTTTATTTGTTATTACAATTGTGTTAGTATTATATCTTTATCTATGGATGTTGAGACCTGGTTGGTCCATTTCTTTGTTACAGTTGGTTGTGATAGGTGGCCTAGTTGTCCTAAAGGTTGTAGTACAGATGTTATACAGTGAACTTCTCCATCACTTTGGAATCGAGTGCTTGTCATGCCCTATCCTAGTTTTGGGGCATGAAATAGAGTTCAGATAACTCATAAGCCCCAGAACTACGTAGCCAGCGTAAGTTAGGTTCATTCTATTGATTTGGGTGACTCCTAAAATAGCCCTTGCTAAGGGCTCAGTTATGGATCCACAGTTTAGTTTCATCCTCTACCTTGGTAAGGCTTTCGCTGGCTCTCCCAACTTGGGCAAAAAGCTGGACATAATGCACTCATTCATGGTGTATGTCAGTTATGAGAAACTTACAACTAAATTCATACATATATACATATATTTTTCGGAGATTGTTTTGATACACTATTTTAAATGCATAATTGTTTTACAAATCTTTATGCATGTGTTTTATGCATCATTCAGAGCTTCAGTTTCAATCAGTTTATTCTTTTAGCTCATATACTCTTGCTTAACTGTTATTTTATTTAGCCATTTAACATATTGTACATTCCACGCACTGATGCCACTTGGCACTATATCTTATTGTGATGCAGATTTAGGAGAAAGGATCAGCAGCAGACGCTTCATTAGGATCTCAATTCATTCTACTTTGTTGTGGCCTCCTACCTTTGGAGAGTTCTGGTCTTATTAAGTTATTTTATTTTATATATCTTGAGGTAGCAATGGAAACTTCATCCCGACACCTATTCTGCAATTATAGAGGCTTCATAGATTAGTTAGAGTTTAGTCAATAATGTTTGATTTTAGTTACAGTTAATAACTCTTTATTTATTATATTGAGCTCCCTAGTTTAGCTTTTGCATTACTTTATTATATTCTCAGCTAGTAGTAAGCTTGGCCAAGGGTTCGCTTGGACAACTAGGTGGTTTGAGTGTCGGCCACGCTCAAGGTGTAGGCTTAGGGCGCGACAAGCTTTGTATCAGAGAGTTAGGTTTGAAATGTCCTAGAATGTCTATGAAGCTGTGTCTGGCAGTGTTTTTCTTATAGGTGTGAAGCGTGCCACATCTATAATAAGTAGACTACATGGAATTAGGAAATACTTCCCTTATTTCATACTCTAAATGGTGCAATAGAGTTTAACTCTATAAATACTTCCTCCTAACTCGTGCACTTATGTGTTTCAGATCATGCCTCTGAAACATACTGCCAGCCAATGGAACATGGCTAACCTGCCTCTATAGAATAGGATGCAGACCCTGAACAGTTCACGCACTCCAGTTCTAGGAACTAGTGTTGGAGCCCAGGATGCACCAACTACCAGTGGAAAGGATCCTGAGAAACCAGTTCCTCAGCCTCCTAGCATTGGTACTTTAGAGGTAGAGTTTAGAGGGGTTATTTGGATGCTCACTCAGTTGGTGGTTGCTCAATCAAACTATCAGAACTCAGCACTAGCTAGTTTCAGTTCTCATGATTCAAGAGCATCATGGATTATAGAGTTCTTTAGGATAAATCCTCCAGTATTGATGGGGTCTAAGGTTGATGAGGACCCCCAAAACATTATTGATGAGATCTAGAAGATTTTGAAGGCAATACATGCGACAGAGATAGAGGGAGTTAGAGTTTGTTTCTTATCAGCTCAAGGATGTGTCTAATGTATGGTATGATCAGTGGGAGCAAGGACGAGGTAAGAATACAGCTCCAGAAATTTGGGATAGTTTTGAGAAGGCATTTTTTAACCACTTCTTCCTTTAAGAGATGAGAGAGGCGAAGGTAAAGGAGTTTGTGAACTTGAGGCAAGGCACTATGAGCGTGAAGAAGTATAGCCTTAAGTTCATCCAGCTATCCATATATGCTCTAGAGATGGTACCGGATGAGGGCAAGAATGAGGAAATTCGTGTCTGGATTGGGCAAGCACGCGAAGAAGGAGTGCAAGGACTCTTTGTTGATTAGTGATATTGATATTTCTAGACTTGTGGTGTATGATTAGTAGTTATAAAAAGATAATAAGAAGGATAGAGAGGAGCACCAGAGTAAGAAGGCCAAGCTAACAGGTAATTAGACCATACAGTAGAGGAACGGAAATAGAAACAGGTACATTTTCAGGAAGAGGCAGTCAGTCGCTAATGCTCCAACCCAGGTAACAAGAATGATTAGAGGTCTACAATGCATAGTAACACAGTTTATGGAACCCCTCGACACCTACCTTATGGCTAGTGTGGCAGGGCCCACATGGGTGAGTTTCGTTTGGGTCAAGATGGATATTATGAATGCGGCCAACAGGACCACTTTCTGAGAGATTATCCCTCACGGTAGGGAAATGGGGGCAACAGAGATTAGTCTACCTCTTCATTATATAAAGTTGCCCAAAAGTTCACTACTTCGGGAGAGTGTGGAGGTTAGAATCATCTTTATGCTGTGTCTAGTTACCAGGATCACGAGAACTCCCTAGACATTGTTACTGGTATGTTAAAAATATTCTCCATTGATGTATATGCTTTACTTGATCCAGGTGCTACTTTATCTTTTTTGACTCCTTACGTAGACATTAAGTTTGGGAGTCTTAGGTGAGAGAAACTATAGAGATTTTACAATTTCAGTCCATCACAAAGATGCCACAACTGACTTAGTAGAGTTAGACATGGTGGATTTTGATGTCATTCTAGACATGGATTGGTTGTATTCCTGTTATGCCATGGTTAATTGTAGGGCCTGAATAGCAAAGATCCAATTTCTAGATGAGTCAGTCTTAGTTTGGGAAGGTAGTCTCGTTATGCCTAAGGGTCATTTCATTTCATACCTTAAGGATAGAAAGTTAATATGTAAGGGATGTGTTTATCATTGGTGAGAGTGAGAGACTCTAATGTTGAGATACCTTGGACAAAAAAAAGATTTTTTCAAGCGATTGTGTGATAACTTTTTCTTCTTCTCAGGAAATCAAACCGAAGTCAATTCATTCAACAATGCCCCATCGGGACATTCTGTATTGGATTTTGCCAACATCTCTTCAGTCAGTTCTAGTTGTAAATGAGTTTCTATAGGTCTTTCCAGAAGATCTTCCCAAAATCCCTCCCGATAGGGAAGTAGATTTTGGAATAGATGTTTTTCCTAATACTAAGCCTATATTTATTCCACCATACAGAATGGCTCCAATAGAGTAAAAAGAGTTAAAAGAGCAGTCAAAAGATCTTCTAAATAAGGGTTTCATTTTCCCTAGTGTTTCACCTTGGGGTGCTCCACTTCTCTTCATGTGAAAGAAAGATGGTACTCTTAGGACGTGTATCAATTACCATCAGTTGAACAAAGTTACAATAAAGAATAATTATTCTCTTACTAGAATCAATGACTTGTTCGACCAACTACAGGGTGCCACTTGTTTCTCAAAGATAGCCCTCATATCGGGGTATCATTAGTTAAAGTTTAGAGAGTGTGATATTCCTTACACAGCTTTCAAGACCCGCTATGGTCATTTTTAGTTTATTATTATGTCCTTTGGTTTGACTAATGCTCCTGCCACATTTATGGATCTCTTGAACACAGTGTTTAAGCAATATTTTTACATGTTTATTATTATGTTCATTGCGGACATCTTGATTTATTCAAAGAATGAGGAGGAGAAAACTAGTCATCTTAGAATAGTCCTACACACACTTAAGGAATGGGAATTATTTGTCAAGTTTTCTAAGTGCAAAGTTTGGTCAAAGTTAGCTAGATAACTCATAAGCCCTAGAACTACATAGCCAGCATAGGTTAGGATCGTGTCGTTGATTCAGGCAACTCTTCCGATAGTCCCTGATAAGGGCTCAGTTATAGATCAACAATTTAGTTTCGTCATTTGCCTTAGAAAGGCTATGGATGCCTCTCCCAACCTGGGCAAGAAGTTGGACATCATACGCTCATTCATGGTATATATCGGTTATGAGAAACTTCTAACTAAAGTTATATATATACATGTAATTTTAAGAGATTATTTTGATACACTATTCTAAATGCAGAATTTTTTTATACATCTTTATACTTGTGTTTTATGCATCATTCAGAGCTTCAGTTTCTGTCAAATTATTTCAGTTAGTTTATTCTTTCAGTTCAGATACTCTTGCTTAACTACTATTTTATTCAGCTATTTTACATGTCGTACATTTCACGTACTAATGACACTTGGTGTTGCATCTTTTTATGATGAAAATTTAGGAGACAAGTGATGTGCTGTGAGTTTACAGCACTTTCGATGCTTAAAATTGAGAAAATAGCATGGGCTTAGGTATGTTTATATGGATATGAGGCACTTTCACTTTGATTTCAGGGAAAATAAGTGTTGGAGCAAAGATGTGCAAAAGAAGCCTTAAAATGCAAAAAACATCCAAAGTACCAGTCTCAGTACGAGCCGTACCTTGATTGTACGAGCCATACTGAGAACTGTGATGAAAGTCAGAAGGCTAAAGTTTGAAGAAGGAAACATACGACTCTCAATACGAGTCTTACCAAGATGGTACGAGCTGTAACTAGAGTCGTGGAATTATTAACAAGAAATTGCACAAAGGGAAAACTCTTGGTACGGATGGACTCATAAATCGTGGTATCAATGTACAAACCATACCAAGAGCTGTGGTGAACTTGAGAATCTTCTTTAGTACTTGGAAGAACTTAAGACAGTACAAGTCATAGCAAAAAGGTACGAATCGTGCCATAACACTCATGAAGAATTCCAGAAGATGTCAGAGTTCTTAGGGCCAACTCACGGAAGCATTGTACGACTCGTAGGATGAAGGTACGAGTCGTACCAGCCTGCCAACACTAAACCAAATACGTAGTAGCTAAGAACTTAGGAAAGCAGGTACGAGCAACACTCCTGCCATAAGTCGTAGGTCCAGTCGTGACACAATTAGCGCTAGATATGGAAAAATCTCTATTAGCTTAGGAAAAAGTTTCTAATGTCTGTATAAATAGCTTTTGTATTTTATTTTAGTTAGAGAAGGACATAATTGATTTAGTAGAAGTGTGAAGAATTATTTTTGTGAATTTTTATCAAGTTTGGAGGAGCAATTCTTTGGATCAACTTCTTCATTTCATACATTATTCTTGAGATTGTTCTTTGATATACCAATCGTCTTTTCTTCCTATTGTAGCTGTAAGTATTTAATTATGTGTTTGTCTATGAATACAAATTATAATCTTACGACCATGAGAGGCTAACACCTCCACAACTAGGGGTTGTGGGAACCCTAGTGGATTAACAAACTAGGGTTGCATAAAGTGATTCAAAACCAATGCGAAAAGCTTGTATTGTATTCTCTTCATGTTTAAATATTTCTTAAGGGTGTACAACGTTATAACTTTCCTAAATTCTTTACTTTCTTGATCCTAGAGAAGTAGAGACTAGGAAAAGAGAATTACAATAAAGCCTTGATCTTTATGATTATTATATTAACTTGAGATGTGGTCAAAGGATTGTTCATTTGGAACATATTGATAATGGTTAGTTTTAAATCTCTTATGAGACCTGACCCAATGATTGAGTATAGTCATCCAATAGGAATGAACCCTAGTTATCGGTTCTACAAGCATTGGGATTGATCACGTATGTATACCCGAAGTAGTTATGAACCCATGAGGAACACTTACCCTAGTTGTTTGCAAATCTTGATTTAAATCACAATTACAATCTTTGTTTTAATATTGTTTTACTTTAAACCCCTAATTTGGAGATAACTCACCAATAAGTTCAATTATCGGCATTAGTCTAGATCTTACCCAATTCCCTGTGGGTTCGAATCCAACTTCTTAGTTGGGTTCTTTGTTGATAACGACTGCTTCATACTTTGTTAGGAGGTGTGAGTGTTATTAGAAAGTGGCTCCGTTGCCGGGGAATACGGCTAAGATTAGATTAATTTCTTTTATTTGACTTTTGGTTGTTATTTCCCCATTTACTTTTTCGTTGTTTTTCTTTTGTGATTCATTCAGGCTAACATCAAGGGAACGACCCTTTGCAAACAGCCAGATGGACCACAAGAAGTTGCTAGTTCCTATGGAAGAGATGATGACTATTAACACATTAGTAGCTGTCTTGATGAATTATAAAGGAGATGGGGTACCAGTGTACACGGAGATAGTGAATGCCCTAGATGCAATGGTAACTTCAGACCAAAGAAGTTAGATCAATGTGTATGATGTTGTGGACTCGTGGTATTGATTAATTATTATAAATGTCATTTATGCTAGATTCCCTACAAATTGTGTTGAGGTATATGAAATTTTTGATAAATAATTATTTGAAAAGTTGCTGGGTATCATATTATGATATAATTTCTGTGGAAAAATATTCATGTGCTTGTGGTAAGTTCTTATATTTTTTAACACTTGTTCCAGGGGTGTTTAAAGTGGTAGGTCAAGGATATTACTGAGTTATATTTATATATAGATCACTCCTTACTTACTTGTCTATGCAGAACCATTGCAGAGCATGAGACTAGTGGCTGACGAGTTCGAATTTTGTTACTGAGATGAGCCTTCACATAGACTCATGGAGGATTTCATTTTAGTGTCATCTATTTTATAGATACATTTTATTTCTTGGAGATTGCATGCCCGATAGTTTTAAACTCATTTAACTCTATTAGATGCTTCATGGTCTTATTGTGGGATTTGGGCTAGAAACTTAATTATTTGAGTATTGTTGAACTTGATAGATTAATTTTCGATTTTGTTGAATCACTATTTCTATTTATGAATTATAAGTGTATTTTGACACGCACATATTTGCTCTCAGTGCATTTATAAATGAGAAAGTGAATGGATAAAATGGTTTGCCTGCTGGGTGATGTTAGCGGGTGACAATAATACCTAGGGGTACTTTGGGATGTGACAATGTTGGTATCAGAGCATAGACTTTAAGTCCCGTTGTCATGGAGAAGTATTTAGTAGATTCTTGTTCATGGGTATGTAGACACCCATACTTATGACCTTGAGGCTACCTAACATTTAGGATGTTTTCCGTTCCTTTATTCCTTATTCATCCGTTGAATTAAATCTAGTCTAATCATTAAATATTTGTTTTCTAGATGCCTAAGAAACATGCATCTTCATCTGCTAGTTGATCAAAGGCACCTGTTGGATATAGTCCGGGGCATGGTACTACCTGCAGTGGTAGTCGAGTTGGGGCCCATCAAACTAGGGCTCAGACTAGGGTACAAGCAGATCCTTAGCCTAAAGTTTTGAATAGGAGTCATCCCTGAGTTGTTTCTCATGAGAAAGTGCAAGAACAGGTTGTTTGAGATGCTCTATCAATAGTGCGAACTATTGCTTTTCCTACAAACATAGTGATCAGACTGTTGAATGTGTTAGAGGAATTGGTGCCTAATCATGGTGGACTTCTAATTCCTCAAACTACTTCACAAACTCAAACACAAGTTCAGTTGAGTGTTGCAGCTACACAGACACTTCAATTAACCCCTCAGCCGGTTGTTCATTCAGTTACAATTACTGGGCAATCAATAGATCTTAAGAATTTCATGGATCTTAAGCCACCAGAGTTCAATGCAACACCAACTTCTATTAAACCTCAAATTTTCATTGATCGCTGTGAAAAAATACTGAATACATTTAGATTGAAGGAGACTCATTGTGTAGAATTTACTACTTTCCTATTCCCAGGGTATGCAGAGGCATGATGGACTTCAATTCAAAGAGGTAGACAAGCGGGGTTACGACTTGTCACTTGGTCAAAGTTTTCTGTTATGTTTAAAGATAGGTTCATTCCATTAAGCAAACAAGATGACATGAGATGCTAGTTCAATAACCGCTGTCAGGGCTCTATGACAGTTACAGAGTTTAAGGCTAAGTTCACTGATTTATCCAGGTATGTTCCATTTTTAGTTGAAGAACCGAGGGAGAAAGTGAGATGTTTTGTGGATAGAATTGAACATCATTATCATGGTCCTGTGATACGAGATATACGAGGTGGTTCCTATTTAGATGTACTTGATACTGCTCTCCATTTTGATTCCTACTTAGAAATGGAAAGAGTTGAGCGAGAAAGCAAAAAGGCGCATAAATAGGCAGATTTAGCGGTGCTCCATTTGGGGGCAAGAGTCATTTCCATTGGGGGCAATCCAGGCCTACTCAATCAGAGTCGGTGGTGCAGTATTCTAGGAATGGTTATCCAACTACACAAGGTCAGCACCAAATGCAGAGGAAGGGCTACAACTCCTTTCAGTTTAGACAATATTCAAGATATTCTAATTATGGTAGATTTCACATTGGTCATTGCCTTGGATCAAATAGGTCTTGTTTTACTTGTGGTGAAAAGTTTCATATTTATAAATATTCTCCCCATTAGGTAATGATACATTTGCACGGAGCTGCTATAGATACACCACTCAGGCTTAGCCAGCTTGGGCTACTTAGTAAGATGCTCATGGACAGGATCAGCAAGGTGCACAAGTTGCAGAGGGAGTGGGTAGACCATCGAGATTCTTTGCTATGGCCAGACAATATATTGAGGCATTTAATGTAGTAGTCACAGGTATTATCATTGCCAACTCTCATGGGGCATATGCTTTTATTGATCCCGGTTCTACATATTCGTATGTATCTCCATCTTTTGCTATATTCTTATAATGAAGAGTTAAGTCTCTTATTGTGTCATATATGGTTATGACTCTGGTAGGGGAGACTTTGGCAGTGGATAGAGTTTATAAATACTGTGTAATATCGGTTCAGGACAGGGACACCTTAGTTGATCTATTAGAGTTACCAATGTCTGACTTTGATGTGATTATGGGAATGAATTAGTTGTCATCATGTTATACTTTGGTTGATTTCTATGATAAGCTTATACGTTTTTATTTTCCTGGAGAGCCACCTTTAGTGTTGAAAGGCATGACTTCTGTTACCCAAGGAAAGATAATATCTTATGTAAAGGAACATCGAATAATTAATCATGGGTGTTTGGGATTTATTTTTATCATTCATGATACTTAAGTGGAGAGTGTTACTATCGACAGTATTCCTATTTTTCGAGAATTTGCTGATGTGTTCCCAGTAGATTTGCCTGCGCTACCTCCAGTAAGAGAAATTGAGTTCATTATTGATTTAGTTCCAAGGACTCAACCTATCTCTATTCCTCCATATCGTATGGATATAGTTGAGTTGATAGAATTGAAGGTTCAACTTCAAGAGCCACTTGATAAGGGGTTCATTAGGCCTAGTGTATCGCCTTGGTGTACACTTGAGTTATTTGTGAAAACAAAGGATGGTACAATGAGGCTGTGCATTGAATATAGACAGCTAAATAAGGCAACAATATATAATAAATATATGTTGCCTAGTATTGATGATTTATTCGATCAGCTATAAGGTGCTACTCACTTTTCAAAAGTTAACAAAAGGTCGGGTTACCATCAGTTGAGAATTAAGATCCACAATATCTCTAAGAGAGCCTTTGGGACAAGATATTGGAACTTTGAATTCTTGGTGATGTCTTTCGGGTTGACTAATTGTAATACCCCGAAAACACTAAGATTAGCCCTGGGAGTTGAGACAAAGAAAAATAAATTTTTCTGCACCGAGTCACAAGGCGAGTCGTTCCATGACCCATGGGGTGCACCACGAGTCATGCAGTTGCTCGTGAGTAAAGGTTTGGCTGTGATTGAAATTTTATGTTTCGGGGTGACCACGGGTGTGACCACAAGTCGTGGTCAGCACCACGATCCGTTAGGTCACCACGGTCAAGGGTGGTCTAAAGGATGAAGAAATTTGACAGTGTAAGATGAAAAATGGCAGTGCAGGTAACGAGAGGTGACCATGAGTCGTGGTCAGTGGGCACGACTCGTTCAATCTCTCATTGGGACGGGCAGTGGGAAATTTCCTGTGAATTTATTAAGGACTTTTCCATAATTCTCATGTTCCTAAGGCCTAAACTACGTAATTTTAAGCTCAGAATATTATGTTTTAAGAAGGGTTAAGTCATTCTAAGCCTATTCTAATTCATGCATGCAAGCTTAGAGGTTTAATAGGTGATCAAGCCTAGTCTCTTCAAAGTTCTTCCTCACTTCTCATTGGGCAATCAAGGAAGTTCTGAAATTAGATCTTTTCAAGTATGTTGGCTTATGAATGGGTGTAATTGTCCACACCCATGACCAATCCCTCTCTATTTATTGAAATATTTATTGATGAACCTACGGGGTTTTAACCCAATATGTAAATTCTCTAAGTTTCTATCATGGGTATGATCTAAGCATGTTCGAAATGTTGAATTATGATTCATGGGGAAGTTTTACAAGGTTTTCAATTACAAATTTATATTTTCAAGTTTTACAATTTATATTGCCCATTCATGGAAGTTCATGACAAGTTGAGATTATGATATATATGTTCAAATATGATGAGATGTATATGATAAAAGCATGTTTTCAAATTATCCATGTCTATGTTCATGTTTTCAAGAGAATCAAGTTGATTTCAAGCATGTTAAGTATTGTTCAAGTCCATATGATCAAGTATGTTTTATAATCTCATGTTAATTAGCTTACCACATGGTTTTGGAGTCTAGACTCCCAACTATGTTCAGCTTGTGGTACGGTTTGAGCCAAGGCTCCTTATATTATGATTTCTAATTTATGTATATATGTTATGAGTCAGCTTCGTCACTAACTGATGGTTCAAGTTCATTAAAAATGATGGAGAGCATATGCATATTTTTGGGAGTAGTGTCTAACACCAAGTAGGCTAAGGATCAGTCAACCCTATGCCTCAGAACTATGCGTCAACGTAGGTAAGATCAAATTATTTAGGACCTCCCTATGAGCTTCCCCTGCCCCCAAGGGGCCTTCAGCTTGATATCGATATCATGGTAACGTCCTTATCCCTGGCAAAGCTTTGGACAGCTTTGCCCACTTGAGTGTGATAGTCGGGATCATGTAAGCTCTATCATGGTAATGTCGGTTATATGACGAGTCTCCCATTGTTCCTTATGATTTCAGTTATGCATGTTCATCAGTCATGATATTATGTTTTCAACAAGTTTGACCCAATTGTCAATTTTACCTATGATTATTAGTTTTTAGCATTAGTTCATTCGATTTAGTTGTGATGTTCAGTTATATTCAGATCGTGATTTCAGATAATAACATGCAAGCCCTACTCTCAGAATCTTATCTTGATTATGTTTTATACTATGCATGTTTAATGATTTTACTTATTTAGTGTTTTTACTTACCTTGCATACTTGGTATATTTCACGTATTGACCGCATACTCTATGCTATATCATTTTATGATACAGGCTCCGATGTCCAGACTCAGTCCCACCGCTAGCCAGATTCCAACATTAGTACTTCCCGATCAAAGTTGGTGAGTCCTCATATTTCAAGGGCCTTTCTTATCAGATATGTTACGTATTTTCAGATTCAGACTATAGTGAGTTAGTTGGGGTCTTGTCCCATCAAATTTTTAGTGTTAGAGGTTTTTTAGACATAGTATGTATTCAGCTTTAGCCTTATGTATGTGGTTAGATGTTATGTTATGTTCACACTTAATCTATGTTAATTATGTTGATGTTCCAATTTATTTGAACAAGTTAGATATTATGTTCATGACATGGGTCAACTTGGTGCCTCTCGGGGTTCTTTGTCCTATATCTCGATCGGAGCCTATGTTCGGATTGTGACAAACTTGGTATTAGAGCATTAAGTTTTGAAGTATCCTAGTGGGTCTGAAAGCCGCGTTAAGTAGAGTCTTTTTCATGGATGTTTTCATGACCCGAACGGAGGCCCGGATCACGACACGGGACAAGGAGCCCCAAGAGACCCAAGTCGACCCATGGCATAAGAATACATCCAACTCAATCAAGAACTGAATAACCATCAATACAATCATAGTGGAAGTCTATCTTGACTATTGAATCAAAATATAAATCTGAAGTTGAATACATACATATGTATGAATAGCCTCTAAACATGACGAGTTGATGAGACAAGACCCCAACTAACTCAACAGACTTAAAACTAAAATACATAAAGAAAAGATAGATAGTATGGTCCTCAAAAGATGAGAACTCACCAATAGGCGGATGCTAACTCCGATAAGCTGTCGAAGAGCGAGGATGCACTTGAGAGTAGGGTCATGTATCATGAAATGATACAGCATAGGAAGTATGCGGTCAGTACGTGGAATGTACCGAGTATGCAAGGTAAGTAAAACCGCTAAAGTAAGTAAAGTTCCTTTTAAACACAATAAGATAATTAAACATAAACATTAGTAAACTGAGAGTACTTACATGCATTCTTTTTGAAATCATGATCTTTTCATAACATGAAAATACATAGCTTTATAACATTAAACTAACTCGAATGACTCAAATCTGAAATATGACATTTATAGAAAAGCTGAACATTGAGTCAAACCTTACTTTCAGAACCTGCATGAGTATATAATAGCCATGAGTAATAAATATGCATAACTGAATCATATAGAACAATGGGAGACTCATCACTTAATCGACATACTACGATAGACCTTACGTGCTCCCGACTATCAAACTCATGTGGGAAAATTCGTCCAAAGTCTTTCCAAGACTAAGGACGCTACCATGATATCAATATCAAGTTGAAGGGCCATTAGGGTCGGGGATAGCTCATAAGGGAGGTCCCAATATCTTAATAGTGTAATCCTACGTTGGCGCATAGTTCTGGGGCCTATGGTGATCGACCCTTAGCCCGCTCAGTGCTAGACTCTTCTCCCAAAATCATGAAATGCATTACATCATATATAACGAAGCTCAACATAGTATATTGACGATGCACAATAATCAAATACATATAAAATACGAAATCATGCAAATGAGAAGCTTTAGTTCAAACCATACCACAAGCTGAAAACATACTTGGGAGCCTTTTCTCCAAATCCATGTGGTAAGCTATGCATAGGAAGGCTTAACTCAAAACATACCACAAGTTAGAATATAAAATTTGGGAGTCTTCGCTCCAAGACAATGTGGTATGCTTAGTTCGGGAAAATCATCATTTAAACTTAACACGTGGGCATTGCCCAAAGCTTTATCATACTTAGAAATACTCAATTCTCATCAAAAACATAATTATAAACATAGGTATCTTCAAATCATGCTTTTCGTCATATATCTCATCATTAACATTTATGCTTCACAAATCTCACTTTTCCTGATCATATCATCAATGGGCTTCAACATTCATAAGGCATAGAAACATAATTTAATTGAAGTCATAGAAAATTATCCCATGCTTCACAATTCGATAATAAAATCGTAATCAATTCATACCCATTTAAAGAAATTGAACATTCATGAATTTGGGTAAAAACCCCATAACTTGTTCTTAGGAAATTCTCATATTTAGGTATAAATTGGGAATGGGTGTGGAAGGAAACACCAACTCATAACCCTACATACCTGAAAGGGATTAATTTTTACCACTTCTCTGATTGCCCAAGAAGGATTTGAATGAAAAGCTTGAAGACTTGCTCTAGATCACCTCCTCAACCTCTTAAGTTTGTATGCATGGAAGGAAATAACATAGAATAGGTTTTCCCCTCCTTAAACCCACTAAAACGAGCCTTAAACGATGCAGTATAGGTTTTAGGAACTTAGAAATTACAAAAAGGCCCTTACTAAATTCGCAAGAAATTACTGCCAGGTGGTCCTAATGGACGACCTGACGACTCGTCATTAGGGAAAACGATTCATTACCATGCCCGTCAAACACACTGCCTCCTTTGATCTCCTAGGCTCATAACGATTTACATAACAACTTGTTAGGGTGACCACGACTCGTGGTCACCAGTCATGGAGTACACTATTCTTCTTCCTTTCTCTTTTCCTTTTCCCCACCCCACGACTAACCTAACGACTCGTGGGGTATGACCACAAGTCGTTGCCATGCCCGTGGGGACCCTTTTTCTTCCAACTTTCCAAACTCCTCCCTGGCATCCCCACGAGTCACCTAATGACTCGTGGGCTATCCCCATGAGTCATCTCATGACTCTTCTTGATTCTAAAATATCAAATTTATATTTTCCCTGTTTCAACTCCCCGGTCCGATCTTTGAGCTTCCGGGATATAACAATATCTCCCTCTTGGGAACATTCATCCTCAAATGTTGAAGGAAAGAAGAAAACAAAAACATGCAATTATCATATTAAAATACTGATCATTTAAACTAAAACTAATGAAATGACTACCTCCGCTTAAAAATATACAGCTGAACTGAATTCAAAAATCACATACACACCCATATACATAAAAGAAACTTGCGGGTATGAACTGAACATGAAACTAAATGGAGTCCTAGAGCAAATCTGATACCTCAAGTCAAAACTGAGCTGGTAGAACATAAATATGGGTATTTAGCCATCATATTTTCTTCGGCTTCCCTCATAGCTCCTTCAACATGCTGATTTCTCCATAATACTTTAACTACAGCTACTTCTTTGTTCCTCAGCCTCCGAACCTAACAATCCATTATTTCAACTGGGACTTCCTCATACCTAAGGATATCCTTTACTCCAAGGCTATCCACTAACACTACTAAGGCTGGGTCTCCTAAATATTTCTTCAAAAGAGACACATGATACACAAGATGCACGGATGATAACTCTGAGGGTAGGTCTAACTCATACGCTACCTTACCAACTCTTCTCATAACCCGGTAGGGACCAACATAGTGGGGAATGAGTTTCCCTTTCTTCCCAGACTGCATGACTCCCTTCATGGGAGATACCTTCAGACATACCCAATCGTCCACCTCAAACTCCAACTCTATCCTCCTCACATCAGCATATGACTTTTGACGACTCTAAGAGGTTTTCAGCCTAACCCTTATTAACTGAACCTTCAGTATAGCCTCATAAACCGAATCTATACCTACATTTCTACCTCACCAACCTCCAACCAACAGATGGGTGATCTACACCTCCGCCCATAAAGACCCTCGAATGTTGCTATCTAGATACTAGAGTTATAGCTATTATTATAAGAAAACTCGATCAGGGGCAAGTGATCAGCCCAACTACCTTTGAAGTTCATCACACATGCTCTCAACATATCCTAGAGAGTCTAGATTGTTCTTTCCACTTGTCCATCTGTATGCGGATGGAAAGTTGTACTGAGCTTAACTTGAGTCTCAAGCCCATTCTGAAAAGACCGCGAAAACTGGGAGGTAAACTAAGTACCTCAGTCCGAAATAATGGACAAGGGCACCCCATGTAGTCGAACCAACTCTCAGATATACAACTTGGCATAATCATCCGCTGAGTCTGTGGTTTTCACCGATAGGAAATGTGTAGCCTTGGTCAACCTGTCTACCACCACCTAAATAGAATCATAGTGTGGACGAGTACCACGTACGCCTGTAATGAAATCCATGTTAATCTCTTCCCACTTCCAAGTAGGAATACTGATATCCTGAAGTACACCTCTCGGCCTTTGATGCTCAACCTTTACTTGCTGACAGTTCGGGCACTTGGCTACGAATTCTGCAATATCCCTCTTCATGCCATTCAACCAATATACTTCTTGCAAGTCATGATACATCTTGGTGGAACTTGGATGAATAGAATACCTGGTTTCGTGTGCCTCATGCAGTATCCGGCTCCTTAAATTATCCACGCCTGGAACACACAAATGACCCTAGTACCGCAGCACACCATCCCCCCCTTCAGAGAAGACTTCCACCTTCTGACTTCGAACGGCTTCCTTCATCTTTACAAAAATCGAATCCTCCTCTTGTCTAGCTTTCACGTCAATCAGCAACAACGATTCTGATTCGTTCTGGACAATAACACCGCCATCAGTTGAGTCGACCAACCTAACTCTCAACCTTGCGAGTCAATTCTTCTTTCCTTCATCCACATGGGACACACTCCATAGAGAGCCTATTAAGTGCGTCCGCTACCACATTAGCCTTTCCTGGATGGTAAAGGAAGCTCATATCATAATCCTTAAGTAGCTCCAACCATCTCCTTTGCCGAAGATTGAGATCTTTCTGCGTGAATACATATTGTAAACTCTTGTGGTCCATAAACATATCCACATGGACCCCATATAAATAATTTCTCCATATCTTCAAGGCGAATACCACCGCAGCCAATTCAAGGTCATGAGTCAGGTAATTATTCTCATGGACTTTCAACTATCTTGATGCATATGCTATCACTTTCCCATGCAGCATCAACACATATCCAAGTCTGATCCTTGAAGAATCACAGTACACCACAAATCCATCGGTACCCTCGGGTAGGTTCAACAACAGTGGTGAAGTGAGTCGAGTCTTCAACTCTTAGAAGCTCTTCTCACAAGCCTCCGACAATTGGAATTTCACCTTCTTCTGAGTCAACTTGGTCAATGGTGCTGCAATAGATGAGAAACCCTTAACGAATCTCCTATAGTAACTAACTAAACCCAAGAAACTCTGAATATCTAAAGTATTCACCGGTCTAGGCCAATTCTTCACCGCCTCGATTTTCTTAGATCTACCGTTATGCCCTCACTGGATAACACATGGCCCAAAAATGCCACGGAGTCCAACCAAAACTCACACTTGCTAAATTTGGCATATAGTTGACGATCCTTGAGAGTCCGAAGCACTATTCTCAAATGAGTGGCATGCTCCTCCTCGCTCTGCGAATATATAAGGATGTCATCAATGAACACAATCACGAACATGTCCAGATGTTGCTTAAACACCCTATTCATCAAGTCCATGAAAGCTGTAGGAGCATTTGTTAGTCCAAAAGACATAACTACAAACTCATAATAAGCGTACCGCGTCCACCTGAACTCTGAGCTAATGATATCCGTACCTGAGATCTATCTTGGAGAAACACTTGGCACCCTGAAGCTGGTCAAACAAATCGTCGATTCTGGGCAAAGAATAACTGTTCTTAATAGTGACCTTGTTCAATTGTCGAAAGTCAATGCACATCCGAAGCGAACCATCCTTCTTCTGGGAGAATAACAACGGTGCACCCCATGGAGACTTTCTTGGTTGTCATGACTTGAGTTCACACCCTAGTCATAACACGGGACCAGGAACCCCGAAAGGCTCCAAGTCAACCCATCGTATAATCATAGAATAACACTTAACATAAGAGACGACTAAAAACATGAATAAGCGGAAGCTAACTACAAGAATCCATTATAAAATCCATAATCATAAATATAATACACTGGATACAATGCTGAATCCATCTAGACAATGTCTGAAAGCCTTCTACTAAACTGATATGTTGTTGGGACATGCCCCAGCTAAATCCTAAAGTTTGAAACTAAAACATAAGAAAATAAGAACACAAACCATGTCCTCAGAAGATGAGGACTCACCACTATCAGCTAAGAGGATGAAGCGTATCTAACCACGAGGCTGAGTCTAGCAACCTGAATCTATATCATGAAACGATATAACACAAGAAGGCATGCGGTCAGTACTTGGTATGTACTGAGCATGCGGGAAGCGTAATTAAACTAACCATACAAATATACAAAGAAGAAGTAATTTAAACACACATTAATAGTAATATAACTGAAAGGAGATACAACCATCATATATGAGATTCACATATTCATGTCACCATGACTACTTTATAAGAACATGCATTATTATAAGATCAATTGATGCGCAAAAGTAGTAATCGGGAATAATACAGAGGTACAATGTTGTGACTGATATCAAGAGGGTCCCTAACTATCCAAGGGGAAATCCCTCACTGTCAAATGGAGTGTCCCTGACTATCAAAGGGAAACATTCTCTCTAGAGAGAATCCCCAACTATCAAAGGGAGGAAGATGCTCTAATATAGAGAGTCACTGGCTAGCTAGGGATATTAGTCCCAACCAACTAAGGGGAAACATGCATGACTAGTAACTAGGGATGTGAGTCCTGACCGGCTAGGGATATGAGTCCTGACTAACTAGGGATGAGAGTCCCGACCAACTAGGGGATGCGAGTTCCGACTAACTAGGGATGTTTTAATTAGTACAACAAATCAAAAACAAGGACATTCACCACTTTCATCATGCAATATTCATTCTGAAAAGATCAGAGCTATCTTTTAATAGACACAAGCTCAACAAGTTAACATATTATTCACATGCTTTATCATCATAGCTCACGTCATCACAGAACCAATTTAATATTTACCCTGAACATCATACACTAACGGGCATGCTATAGATTCACATTATGCACAATACTGTCACAACATCCCAATTCCAGCTTCACCTCATCCAACATGCGGCATACGGTCATGCATGATTTATAGATTCAACCCATACATTATCAAAGATGCACGATTTCATTTATTTAGATTTATGAACAACTTGTACATTTAAATCGTACTTCATCATTTACAACAAACCATGGAGAGAGCATTCATGTTTATTTCATAAGATCCGTTTCCTAATTTATTCCAATTCATGAGGAAGATAAAGTAAATAGGCTATTATCATAGATTCATCTCATACCCATTCAATTTAATCAAAAATGTGATGATAATACATAATTTACTTACAATTGTTCAAGCCCATAAACTCCAAACTCATCTCAACATAAACATTAATGTAAAAATCGGGTTATTAGGGTTAACCATACAATATATCCACAATTTCATCATGATCATGAACTGCTACGATAATCAAGTGAGCAATAAACAAATCCCATTCAATACTTAAGCCAATTTATGAAGGACATGCTACACTCTTGCATTCCCAACATATAATCCACACTTCAAAGCAACCCATAAATTTATATTCCAATTAAATTCATGATGTTATAAGACTTTAGCATTTAAGAAGAATATAGAAAAATATAGGAAAATTTCCTCATCATACAATCCCTAGGTCATGCTTTTCTAGATTATTTGAAAATGGGTTTTTAATAAAACATTTTTTGGGCATAAGTATTGAAGGTTATCCTTGTTGAAAGACCCACATACCTGGTAGAAGACACCCTGCTCGAAATTGCACTTTGAAGCTTGGAGGAAAAACCTTGGGGAACCTTGATATTGTGAGAAGAAGAAGGAGAGTTGAGAGAATGAGGGTTTAGGCATGAAAAATCCTTAAAAAGTGCAAGGTAGTACCCAAAATGATGTAGTTTAGAAGTTAAAAGCGTAGGAGTTTACAAAAATGCCCCTGGATAAAACTGGGAAAACTGCCCGAACTGAAGCCACGACTCACGTGACGAGTCGTTTTCACCTCAAACGACTCGTCGTCATGCCCGTTAGGTAAAATGGATAACTTACACAGATTCATCATCCTCCCAACCACAACCAACTTAGCGAGTCGTTACTTGCTCTAATGACTCGTTAGACCCACTCGTCAGGTACACTGGAATTCACTTCACGGCTTCAACTCCTCCCATCTAACGATTGACGTGATGAGTCATTGCAACACCTAACGACTCGTCGTACCCTTTCGTCAACTACACTAGCTCCTCAATTGGTTCACCATTCAACGACTGGCATGAAGAGTCGTTACTTGATCCAACGACTCATTAGTCCATCCGTCAACCCCAATGGACCAACCTTATATCCCATCGAACGATCGCCACCACGGGTCGTTACCAACTCCAACGACCCGTTCTGACCATCCGTTGCCACTGACTAGGAACCCTTTTCCCCATCTAAGGACTACTTCCACAACTCGTCAGAGGGACTAACGACTCATTAGATGAGTTGTTTTGAGGCCATTTTGCAGATTTTACTTTTGAACTCATTCAACTCCATGTTTTAAATCTTGGGAACTTTTGGGGTGTTACAATATCTCCCCCTTGGGAACAATCGTCCTCGAATGTTGGCTAAATATACTTAGAAGGTAGAGACAAAACTTAAATCCAAACTCAATTAATCACAGCTAACACAAACGGAGTATCTAACTCTGGACAAACCTTACACACCCAAAACTGAGTATCCACATTGAACATGCATACCATGGAATAAAAGAAACTGAAGAACATGAAATCATCATAGAACTAGACAGAACGCCGAAAAGAATTCTTTCCCCTTTTTATCTGGCACAGAACTAATACAGACTGATACATCGTTCTCAAATAGCTTCTCGATAATAATCTAGGACTCACAATATCTAATCTTGCTGAGGATAAGGAATTCATGAGCACGAGTTAATACGACATCTAAAACTAAGCACATAAATGAGATAGTCTGACTCTACTGAGTTAATAAACCACTTCTAAAGTCTAAGTTCAAGCTGACCACACTGGAAAACATAAATCAACACACATAGAGGATTAATAACACGAAAGTAAGCATAAAGGGCTCATAGAGAAAGACTGACATCACTGTCTGAAGCGGTTACCTATAAACCTTGGGAATCTACACATAAGGATAGACACCATTTTAACTTCAACTGAATCATAATGGAAACTACCTGAACCTTGAAGGGATCGATATTCTACAATTGCTATGGCTGAAACTTCTTTATGGGCATTCTCAAGGTCCAACTTACTACGCATGCTCACTATCTCCCCCTTAGCTTAAAGTCATCATTATAAGGCTCCCAAATCTTCCTTAAAGTCAAGCTAATTTACAAACTCCTAGCTTCTCTTCCACCGCTAACCTTCTCTACAAGCCTCACACTAACAGCAGTTCATATTACCCATCAAAAATCTTTTTCCCACTCACAACAAAGATTCTTATTCAATACTGAGGTTGGCAATGCATAAGGGATAACTCAAGATTCACAACATACCTGCAACTACTCCTGGGGTTGGCTTGCCACCTGCTCTAGGTAACCTATGCTGCTGAGATGAGCGGGTTGTGGACCTATTAGTCGGGGCATGGACCTTTCGGCCATCCCTCTTGGCTAATGGGGAATCCCTGTGTCTATCACCGGGTTGGCCACAATAGAAACAAACATCTAAACCTGCCAAGCACCTTCCTAGGTGGTTATTCCCTCAATGCCCACAAACTGGATAAATAATCTCCCTCACCCGGGGCTGATATCCCCGAACCTGAGCTAATGACCTCTATTGGGGTTGTGATGACTCCCACTACCTGGCCCCTATCAAAAACATTCAAGGGTTTTGGTCCTAGGCTTTTTGTTATTCCTTTATTCCCTCTTAGACTCCCCCTCCAAATCCGAACCACCAACCTTAGTCAGACTCCTCATCATGAAGTCTGGGACTTTAATAGTTGTCACCTCCCTAGTAGGGTGCGCTGATGCGATAGTCATCTGGTTGGGCTGGGTGATCATGTCCCACATCAACACTCGAACTGCGGCCCCAAGTTCTATGTCTATAAATTGCTCGTACACGGGATCTATTGGAGTTGGTGGAGCTGACTGACTTCTGTTAGTTCCTTGGGGAGACATGTTTCTGCACATGCGTATAACACGAATTAAAGGAATTGAGAGACATTTCATCGCACGACTCGGATAATAAAAGAAGGGAACATTCCTAAAATGTCTCATAGACTCTTCTTCATAAGTATTGCGCGCTTCACACCCATGTAGATGACTTTATGTAACGTGGCTTTTAAATACCCTAGGACACTCTAAACCTTTGCTCTAATACCAAGTTTGTCACGACTCGAGTTCACACCCTAGTCGTAAGACGGGACCGGGAACCCTGAAAGACTTCAACTTAACCCATGGCATAATTATTACATAACACTTAACATAAGAGACGACTAACAACATGAATAAGCGGAAGCTAACTACAAGAATCAATTATAAAATCCATAATCATAAATATAATACACTGGATAAAACGCTGAATCTATCTAGACAATGTCTGAAAGCCTTCTACTAAACTGATGAGTTGCTGGGAGAAGCCCCAAGCAAACTCCTAAATTCTTAAACTAAAACATAAGAAAATAAGAACATAAACCACGTCCTCGGAAGATGAGGACTCACCACTCTCAGCTGAGAGGATGAAGCGTATCTAACCATGAGGATGAGTCTACAAACCTGAATCTATATCATGAAATGATATAGCACAAGAAGGCATGTGGTCATTACTTGGAATGTACTGAGCATGCGGGAAGTGTAATTAAACTAAACATACAAACATACAAAGAAGAAGTAATTTAAACACACGTTAATAGTAATATAACTGAAAGGAGATTCAACTATCTTATATGAGATTCACATATTCATATCACCTTGGCTACTTTATAAGGACATGCATTATTATAAGATCAACTGATGCGCAAAAGTAGTAATCGGGAACAATAAAGAGGTACAATGTTGTGACTGATTTCAAGAGGGTCCCTGACTATCCAAGGGGGAGTCCCTGACTATCAAATTGAGCGTCCCTGACTATCAAAGAGAAACATTATCTCTAGGGAGAATCCCTGACTGTCAAAGGGAGGAAGATGCTCTGATGTAGAGAGTCATTGATTGGCTAAGGATGTTAGTCCCGACCAACTAAAGGAAAACATGGATGACTAGTAACTACGGATGTGAGTCCCGACCGGATAGGGATACGAGTCCCGACAAACTAGGGATGTGAGTCCTAACTAACTAGGAATGTGAGTCCCGACCAACTAGGGATGTGAGTCCCGACTAACTAGGGATGTTTTAATTACTACAGCTAATCAGAAACAAGGAAATTTTCCACTTTCATCATGCAATATTCAATATGAAAGGATTAGAGCTATCTTCTAGTAGACACAGGCTCAACAAGTTAACATATTATTCGCATGCTTTATCATCATAGCTCACGTCATCACAGAACCAATTTAATATTTACCCTGAACATCATATACTAACGGGAATGCTATAGATTCACATTATGAACAATACTTTCAGAACATCCCAATTCCGACTTAATCTTATCCAACATGTGGCATATGGTCATGCATGATTTATAGATTCAACACAAACTTTATTTAGATTTATGAACAACTTGTACATTTAACTCGTACTTCATCATTTACAACAAACCATGGAGAGAGCAGTCATGTTTATTTCATTAGTCCCGTTTCCTAATTTATTCCAATTCATGAGGAGGATAAAGTAATTAGGCTATTATCATAGATTCATCTCATACCCATTTAATTTAATCAAAAACATGATGATAATACATAATTTACTTACAATTGTTCAAGCTCATAAACTCCAAACTCATCTCAACCTAATCATTAATTATAAAATTGGGTTATTAGGGTTAACCATACAATATTTCCACAATTTCATCATGCTCATGAACTACTACGATAATCAAGTGAGCAATAAACAAATCCCATTCAATACTCAAGCCAATTTATGAAGAACATGCTACACTCTTGCATTCCAAACATATAATCCACACTTCAAAGCAACCCATTAATTTATATTCCTATTAAATTCATGATTTTTGAAGACTTTAGCATTTAAGAAGAATATAGAAAAATATAGGACAATTTCCTCATCATACAAGCCCTATGTCATGCTTTTCTAGATTATTTGAAAATGGATTTTTAATAAAACATTTTTGGGGCACAAGGATGGAAGATTATCCTTGTTGAAATACCCGCATACTTGGTAAAACACACCCTGCTCGAAATTGCACCTTGAAGCTTGGAGGAAAACCTTGGGGAACCTTGATATTGAGAGGAGAAGGAGAGTTGAGAGAATGAGGGTTTAGGCATGAAAAACCATAAAAACGTGCAAGGTAGTACCCAAAAACGACGTAGTTTAGAAGTTAAAAGCGTAGGAGTTTATGAAAATTCCCCTGGAGAAAACTGGGAAAACTGCCCGAACTTAAGCCACGACTCACGTGACGAGTCGTTCTCAGCTCAAACGACTCGTCATCATGCCCGTTAGGTACACTGGGTAACTTACACAGATTCAGCATCCTCCCAACCACGACCAACATAATGATTCATTACTTGCTCTGATGACCTGTTAGATCCACTCGTCGGGTACACTGGAATTCACTTCACGACTTTAGATACTCTCATCTAATGATTGACGTGATGAGTCGTTGCCTCACCTAACGACTCATCGTACCCTTTCATCAACAACACTAGCTCCTCAACTTGTTCACCATCCAATGACTGACATGACGAGTCGTTACTTGATCCAATGACTCGTTAGTCCATCCGTCACCCCCACTGGACCAACCTTATATCCCATCCAATGATCGCCTCCATGGGTCGTTACCAGCTCCAACGACCCGTTATGACCATCTGTTTGCACTAACTAGGAACCCTTTTCCCCATCTACCGACTGTTTCCACAACACGTCAGAGGGACTAACGACTCGTTAGATGAGTCGTTCTGAGGCCATTTTGCAGATTTTACTACTGAACTCATTCAACTCCAGGTTTTAAATCTTCAAAACTTTTGAGGTGTTACATCGGTCTAATGGTGCCCTTATCTAGTAGGTCCTTCAACTTTTCTTTCAACTCTTTTAGCTCGACTGGGGCTATTCTGTAGGGAGGAATAGATATAGGCAGCGTGCCAGGAAGAAGGTCAATACCGAAATCAATCTCTTACTTAGGCGGAACACCTGGAAAATCATCGGGAAAGACCTAAGGGTACTCACATACTACTAGAACTGACTTGATAGTTGGGTCTCGGACTCGACATCCTTAACCCTAACAAGATGGTACATGCAACCCTTAGAAATCATCTTCCTGACCTTAATATAGGAAATGAATCGACCTATAGGAATAACTAAACTACCCTTCCATTCTAAGACTGGCTCACCCGGAAATCTGAATTCTACAGCTCGAGTTCTACAATTAACTGAAGCATAGCATTCAAATAGAAAATCCATGCCAAGAATAACATCAAAATCGATCATGGCTAACTCTATTAAATCTGCTGAGGTGACCTTATGAAGGACTGAAACTAGGCAACCTCTTTACACCCGTCTAGCCATAACTGAGTCTTCTACTGGAGTGGAAATTGAGAAGGGTTCTTACAAGACTTCGGGACTGACTCCAAAGCAACTGGCCACATAAGGTTTCACAAAAGACAAGATAGCCCCCAGATCTAGCAAAGCATATACATAAATATGGAATACTTGCAACATACCAGTGACCACACTGGGGAAACCTCCTACTCCTAACAGGAGGCTAAAGCATAGAATCTATTCTAGCGCTGATCGCCAGCTGTGTTAGTGGATGCCCCCTGATGTGTTGAGTGTGCGGGAGGGGCCGCTGAGTAAGAAGCTGGGCCTTGGCCCCCAACCTGATCCTTTCCTATAGTTGGACAATCTCTAAGAATGTGTCCGGGCTTCCCACACCCGAAACAAGAACCTAAACCTTCCAAACACTGCCATGAGCGCCCTCGACCATATCTGCGACAAGTTGGGATGCTGGAATCTGCGGGTCTGCTACTCTGACCCCTTGAGCCCGATGTTCTCCCTCTCTGATCATGTCTAGGTCTGGATGGCACAATCAACGATGAATATTCTGGGCTGATGATCTCTGGTGGATCGAATGTCGGTACCTACCATCGGACCTCTGTTGAGAGAATCTGTGGTTCTCGGTCATGGACCTATTGGCCTCCCTCTCCCTCGAGTGTGTTGACTCCATCAACCGGGGTATACAACACTATCTGATGAAAGTCCATATCCTAGTGAAGCATTGCATTCCTGCAATCCATGTTCATATAACTCGCTACCCCATGGACGAACCTACTCACTCGCATCATCTAAGAGGCTACCAATTCTAGGGCATATTTCTATTGTCGAATGAACTCAAGGGCACACTCTTGTATAGGCATTCTCCCTTGCTTAAAATTCACGAACTCAGCTTCCTTCAGCTCCCTCATCTCTCGGGGGAAGAACCGATCAATAAATGCAACATGGAACTCCTCCCAGGTGATCGGACCTGCTCTTGCGACCCTACTATCCTTCCATTGGCGAAACCAGATGCGTGCAACCCCTTTTATTTGATAAGAGGCCAACTCAGTGCACTAAAAGCCATTCACCCCCATGACTTGGGTGTTCTTAACAATCTCATCCACGAACTCATGTGGGTCCTCATCCATCTTGGACAAAGGAACTCCGGAGGGTTCATCCGTAAGAAGTCTCTGACTCGAGCTGCTGCTGCGTTGCCATTTTGCGGAACATGCACAACAACCTGCTGATTGATCTGAGCAGCCAAGGCTTGCGCAAGCATCTGAATAACGACCCAGAACTCAGCATTGGTAGCTGGTTTTGGTACCTGGGACTCCTGAACTGGTGGGGCTTTATGTTTCCCATGACTATTTCCATTCTCGTGGCCTTCACCATCTCCGTTCCTCCTTCCATTCATTCTTCGAAGAGCCATGATTCTGCAATTGCAAATAGAATGAATTAGGAGGAAAGAAAGACTTTTCAACGCACGACATAGATCATGAAAGTAGAGAATATTTCCTAAAATTCTCGTAGCCTCTTCATCATAAGTGTGGCACGCTTCAGACCCATGAAATAAACTCTACATAACGTGGCTTTCAGACACCCTAGGACACTTCAAACCTATGACTTTGATACCAAGTTTGTCACGACCTAAATAGAGGCCCAGATCGCGACACGGGATAAGGAGCCCCGAGTGACCCCAAGTTGACCCATGACATAAGCATACATCTAACTCAATCAAGAACTGATAACGAACAATACAATCATAGCGGAAGTCTAGCTTGACTATAACATCAGAATATATATCCGAAGCCAAAAATATACATATGTTGGAATAGCCTCTAAACATGACGAGTTAATGGGACAAGACCCCAACTAACTCAACAAGTTCAAAATTGAAATACATAAAAAAAGATAGATAGTCTGGTCCTCGGAAGATGAGGACTCAGCAATAGGCAGATGTTAACTCCTATAAGTTGTCTAAGAGTGGGGCTAAATCTGAGAGCTGGGTCCTGTATCATGAAATGATATAGCATAGGAAGTATGCGGTCAGTACGTGGAATGTACCGAGTATGCAAGATATGTAAAACCCCTAAACTAAGTAAAGATCCTTTTAAACACAATGCGATAATTAAACATAAACATCAGTAAACTAAGAGTAGGGCTTGCATGGATTCTTTTTGAAATCATGATCTTTTCATAACATGACAATACATAGCTTTATAACATCAAATTGACTCGAATGACTCAAAGTTGAAATATGACAATTATAGAAAAGCTGAACATTGAGTCAAACCTTACTTTTAGAACCTGCATGAGTATATAATAGCAATGAGTAATGAATATGCATAACTAAATCATATAGAACAATGGGAGACTCATCACTTAACCGACACACCACGATAGAGCTTACGTGGTCCCGACTATCACACTCAAGTAGGCAGAGCCGTCCAATGCCTTGCCAGGGCTAAAGAAGCTACCATCATATCAACATCAAGTTACAAGGCCATTAGGGCCGGGGATAGCTCACAAGGGAGGATCCAATATTATAATAGTGTCATCCTATGTTGGCTCATAGTTCTGGGGCATAGACGCTTCTCACAAAATCATGTAATGGTCTACATCGTATTTAATGAAGCCCAACAACGTCTATTGACGAAGCTCAATAATCAAATACATCTCAAATAAGAAATCATGCATATGAGAAGCTTTAGTTCAAAACATACCACAAGCTGAAAACATACTTGGGAGCCTTTTCTCCAAATCCATGTGGCAAGCTATGCATAGGAGGACTTAACTCAAAACATACCACAAGCTAGAATATAAAATTTGGGAGTCTTCACTCCAAAAAAATATGGTAAGCTTAGTCCGAGGAAATCATCATTTAAACTTAACATGTGGGCATTTCCCAAAGCTTTATCATACATAAAAATACTCAATTCTCATCGAAAACATAATTATAAACATAGGTATCTTCAAATCATTCTTTTCATCATAATATCTCATTAGTAACATTTATGCTTCACAAATATCACTTTTCATGATCATATCGTCAATGGGCTTCAACATTCATAAGGCATAGAAACATAATTTAATTGAAAACATAGAAAATTAGCCCATTCTTCACAATTCTATAATAAAATCATAATCAATTCATACCCACGTAATGAAATTGAAGATTCATGTATTTGGGTATAAACCTTATAACTTGATCTTAGGATTCTCATATTTAGGCATAAATTGGGCATGGGTGTCCAAGGAAACACCCACTCATAACCCTATATACCTAAAAGGGATTAATTCCTACATTTCTCTGATTGCCCAAAGAAGGATTTGAATGAACAATTGAAGGATTTCTAGATCACCTTCTCACCTCTTAAGTTTGCATGCACGGAAGGAAATAACTTAGAATAGGTTTTCCCCTCAAACCCACAAGCCTTAAACTACGTAGTATAGGTTTTAGGAACTAAGGAATTACAAAAAGGCCCTTACTAAATTTGCGGAAATTACGCTAGGTGGTCCCCAGGAGACAACTGACTTGTCACTAGGGCCAAGCGATTCGTTACCATGCCGTCAACCACCCATGCCTCGTCGATCTCTGGGCTCATAACGATTAACATAACAACTCGTTAGGGGTGACCCGACTCATAGTGTCAGTCATGAAGTACAACGTTACCGTCTTCCTTTCTCTTTCCTTCTCCCCACCCCGACAACTAACCCTAACGACACAAATTGGAGTTTGACCACGTAAATTCCCCGCTACTCTTCCGTGAGGGACCTTTTTTCCAACTTCCCAAACTTCTCTGGCCTCCCCACAAGTCACCTGACGACTCGTACAGGTTGTCCTCACAGACATCTCTTGACTCATCCTGATGCATAATTTCAAATTACATTTTCCTTTGTTTTAACTCGGTCCGATCTTTGAGCTTGAGTATAACAATATCTCCCTCTTGGGAACCATTCATCATCGAATGTTGAAGACAAGCGAGAAAACATAAAATGCAATTATAATATTCAAATACTAATTATTTAAACTAAAACTAACTAAATGACTACCTCAGCCAAAATATACAAGCTGAATTGAATTCGCAAATCACATACACACCCGTATACATAAAAGAAACTTACATGCATGAATAGAATGTGAAAATAAATGAGTCTTAGAAAATATGATACCTAAAGTCGAAACTAATCAGGTGAGAATAAGTATTTAATTGTTATCCATCATATACGCTTTGGCTTCGCACGTAGCTCCTTTAACATGATGATTTCTCTATAATACTTTAGTGAAGCTACTTCTTTGTTCCTCGGCCTTCGAACTTTGATGATCAATATTGCTTGGAACTTCCTCATAGCTAAGGCTATCCTTTACTACAACGCTTTCCACCGAGACTAATGTCCCCGCAGAATTAATGCGGGTCGTACAAGTAATATAGTGGCCCTTTTTGCAAGAGCCGGATGTCGAACCCACGGGGGCTGGACCAATTCGGCTAACTATCAAGTTCCAAGTGTGATATTAAATGCCGCAGGTTGATTATAGAAGTTTTCGGTCGAGTTAATTAAGTCTAAATATGGTCAACGAAATACTCTGAATTAATTCAAGGAGCAACATAGAGTTAAAGCCGTATAATTATGCGTCTACGTTTTGCAATGGTTTAAGTATGAAACTATGTTTACTCGTCTCACATAATTAAAATTTCATGTTCATGGTCTTCCAAACCTCTAAACACGAAAAACTAGTCTCACTACTACATTGTGAGCGAGGATGCTAATTCTAGTTCATGGTCAATTAACTACGTGGATGTGGTTTATGGGGTTATGCCATTGATGAGGTACTTTAATTTTCCTCAATCATTTAACCAAACGCTTCACAACTACTTAACTTCCTAGTGGTGGGTAATAAATCTAAACGACTTTCACTCTTCCCATTTTATCAACCATACAAGGTATTAGGTATATTTCTATCCACGACCACAAAAATCTTACTCCAGACAAGAACTTTCTTCTTACATTCTTATGTTCTTCCCTAGGATTGCTTTCTTAAGCTTTTGCCTAAGTTTAACGTGTGGGTTTTTATGGTGATCAATCATAAAAGCAGCTTTATAATTAAGATTGCAAGACAAAACAACAATCAATAACTTAAAACCAAAACAAAATTGCAACATCACAATCATATCTTGTGGCTTCTTCCCTAGAGGAAGGGTTCTAGCCACGCGTGTTGATATATTGCAGAAACTATAATTAAGGTAACATACCTAGAGGTGGTAAGAAGATGAAATTTATGAACCACTAGGTGAGTTCTCCCTTCTCCCTCACTCCTTGGAAGTTTTGAGGAAAATAAATGGTGACTTCGGTTTTAGGAGCTAAGGGACCTATTTATAGTAAATGAGAATTGTGAAAAATTATACTCATCGTGGGGCAAACACGTGGCACGGAGCGTATCGGCGGGCGCGCCTCCAGTGACCGCGGAGTGTATCACGGAGCTGCTTTACCTTCATGACATAGAGTGCTCCTTGAGAGCACTTCCACCGTGACACGGAGTGTCGTGGAGCAGCACAGCCATAACGGAGGTATCCAGGAAGCCCTCTTAAATCGCCCAATTTATTCCAACTTGGGTGTTCGCTCCCGATATCATTCCTCAAGTTCACCAAATCATAGATTGGATCCTCCAATGCATTATTTCCTTCAAAAATATGGACTAATCATGTTGGTTAGTATATATTCACATTTACATAAAATCACATGAAAATGTATATAAATAAGAGAAAAACAAGACTAAATTGAGTTATAAAGTAGCACTTGGGCATGCAATTATGCCCAAGATTAGAGACTACTAAAGTGGTCTCCCAAACATTTCTTCAAAGAAACACATGAAACACGGGATGCATGAAGATAAATGCGAGGCTATGTCTAACTCATATGCTACCTTACCAACTCTTCTCCTTAACCGTAGGGACCTACATAAACGGGGACGGGAGGTTTCTCTTTCTTATGATAGCATGACTCCCTTCATGGGAGATACCTTCATAGATACCCAATCGTCCACCTCGAACTCCAACTCTCTCCTCCTCGCATCCTTATGATTTTGATTATTACGAGTGGCTTTTAGATTATCCCTTATCAACTAAACCTTCACTATAGCCTCTTGAACCGAATATGGCCCTATCATTTGCCTCGCAACCTCAAACTAACCGATGCCATGGGCGATCTACACCTCCGCCCATAAAGAGGCCATGAATGGTGCCATCGAGGATCTTTGGAGTGATAACTATTATTATAAGCAAACTCGATCAAGGATGGTAGTCATCCCAAATACCTTTGAAGTACATCACACATGCTCTCAACATATCCTCAAGAGTACGGATTGTTCATTCCACTTGGCCATCCGTGCGGATGGAAGGTTGTACTAAGCAACACGAGTCCAAGCCCCTCTGAAAAGACCACCAAAAATGGGAGGTGGGCTCAGTGCAAGAATAAAGGACAAAGGGGTACCCCATGTATTTGAGCCAACTCTCGGATATACAACTTGGCATAATCATGTTGCAAAGTCGTAGGCTTTTTCACCGGTAGGAAATGTGCGGCCTTGGTGAACTGTCTACCACCAACCAAATAGAATCATAGTGTTGGCGAGTATGAGGTAGTCCTGTAATGAAATCCATGTTACTCTCTTCCCACTTCCAAGTGAGATCTTGATATCCTAAAGTACGCCTCTTTGCCTTTGATACTCAACCTTTACTTTCGCGGTTTAGGCAGCATCTACAAATTACGCAATATTCCTCTTTCATGCCATTCCACCAATATATTCCTCTGAAGTCATGATACATCTTTGTGGCACATGATGAATAGAATACCTAGTTGTGCCTTATGCGGTATTCGGCTCCTTAAGTTATCCACATACGGAACACACAAATGACCTGGCACCACATCACACCATCTCTCCCTTAGGAAGACTTCCACCTTCGACTTCGAGCGGCTATTGACTTTACCAAAATAAGATCACTTCCTCCTTATCCACAGCTTTCCACGTCGGTCACCAACGATGATTCTGATCCATTATGGACAACAACAACACCATCGATCGAGTCAACAAAGCCTAACTCCCGACCTTGCGAGTGATGTACATATTTCACCAACTCCTTGCTCAGCCACATCCACATGGGACACACTCTCCATAGAGAGCCTACTAAGATGTGTCCTCTACCACATTAGCCTTACCAAGATGGTAAAGGGCTCGTATCATAATCATGGTGGCTCAAAGAACTATCTCCTTTGCCGAAAGATTGAGGTCTTTACGTGTTAGCCATATTAGCTCTTGTAATTAATAACTGCATGGACCCGTATAAATAATCTTGCCATATCTTCAAGGCGAATACCTTACCTTGACCAATTCAAGGCCATGAGTCGGGTAATTCTTCTCATGGACTTTCTACGGTCTTGAGGCATATGCTATCCTTTGCATCAACAAACACCCAAGTCCGATCCGCTGAAGAATCACAGTACACCACAAATCCATGTTTCGAAGTAAAAGGTCAACAGGTGAGGAAGTGGTCAGTCTTCAACTCTTGGAAGCTCTTCTCCACAAGCCTCCAATCATTGGAATTTCACCTTCTTACGAATCAACTTGGTCAAGCGTGTTTGCAATAGATGAAAAACCCTCAATGAATCTCCGATAGAAACTGACTAAACCCAAAAAGACGTACGAGAATATCTTAAGGTTTCACTGTGGCAAATTCTTCCGCTTCAGTTTTGGAATCTACCAGTTCCTGTATGCTTGATACCACATGGCCCCGAAAATGCCACAGGTCAACCAAAACTCACACCTGCTGTTTGAGTGTTGGATCTTGAGAGTCGAGAAACCTTTATTATCAAATGTGTGGCATGCTCTTCCTTGGTTCGCAAATATATAGGATCGTTAATGAACACAATCATGACATAATAGATATATTTCTTAAACACTATTTGTTCATCAAGTCAAATGAAAATTTGTGAGGAGCATTCATTAGTCAAAATACATAACTACAAACTCATAATGACCATACTGGGTCCTGGAGGCTGTCTTGGGATATCACTCTCTGAACTACGGCGTGATATCTGGGACTACAGAGATCTATCTTGGGCTGCTGAACCCTAAAGCTTATCAAACAAATCATCGATTAGGAATAGGATACCTATTCTTAATTAGACCTTGTTCAATTGCCAATAGTCAATGCACATTCAAAGTGAACCATCTTTCTTGGACCGGAATAACACTTTGGTGCACCCCATGAGAGCTTGGTCAGTCTAATGAAGCCCTTATCTAGACGGTCCTTCCTTTGTTCTTTCAACTATTTTAGCTCGCTTGGGGCCATTCTTTGAGAGGGAATAGATATAGGTTATTGTGTCGAAAAGAAGGTCCAATGAGAATTAATCTCCCTCTCGGGACGAACACCTAGCAACTCATCGGGAAATACCTCGGGATACTCACATACTCACGGCACTAACTACATAGTGAGGTCTTGCACTCTCAAGAAATCCTTGCCCTAACTAGATGGTACATGCAACCTCTGAAATTATCTTCCACAACCCGAGGAAGGAAATGAATTGAGCCTACGAACCAAGCGGAACTACCACATATCATTCTAAAGTGGCTCACTCGTGAAATACGAACTCTACTACCTATAGTGCCCTTCAATTCTTAAGAATAGCATACAAATAGCCAATCCATGCCGAGAATAACATTAAAATGAACATTCTAGCATCTATTAATCTAACTGAGGTGACCTTATGAAGGACTTAGACTAGACAACCTCTAATACACCGTCTAGCTATAAGCGAGTCACCTACGGGTAGAGCGAAGGATTCGACGGGACCCAGGTTCACTACAGTTATTGGCCACATAAGAATCTATACAAAACCCAAGGTAGCCCCCGAATCTAGCAAAGCATATACGTCAATATGGAATACAAGCAACGGTGACCACATCCCGGGAAACCTCCTGCTCCGATAGAGGATGTTAAAAGCATAGAATCTATTCGATGCGACCGCCCCGGTGTGCTAGTGGATGCCCCCTTATGTGCGGAGTGTGCGGGAGGGGGGCAGCTGACTAAGCCTGGGCCTTGGCCCCAACCCTCATCCTATCCGTAGGCGGACAATCTCTAGCAGCATGTGTCCGAGCCCCATACCCGAAACAAGCACGAACATGCCAAACACTAGCACAGTACCTGGATATCGACAAGTACAGGATGTTAGAATTATCGGGTATCTTTGCTCGACCTATTAAGCATGGTTCTAGCCTCTAATCATGTCTAGGTAGGGATGGCACACTAAACATTGAAGATTATGTGGCTTGTGATCTCGATGGGTCGGCTATGTGTAGACCATGAACCTTTCTTTGAGAGAATCTATGGTTTTCGTCATGGCCCTCTTGGCCTCCCTCTTCCTCCAGTGTCTTTTGCCTCCATGTATTTGGGCATACAACACTATTTTATCCAAATGTCCATATCCTGGTGAAGCATTGCAGTCTTCCAATCCATGTCCATATAACTCGCTTCCCATGGATGCACCTACTCACCCGCATCCTCTGATTGGCTACCAATTCTAGGGCATTTTCGATTGTCAGTGAACTCAAGGGGATACTCTTATGCAGTCATTCTCCCTTGCTTCAATTCATGAACTCGGTGCCTTGACTCCCTCATCTCGGGGAAGAGCAGGTCTAGAAATCTGACATGGAACTCTTCCCAAGTGATCGAGACCTGCTTTTGCAACCCCACTATCCTTCCATTGGCGAAACTAGATGCGCGCAACCCCTTTTAGTTGATAAGAGACCAACTCGGTACTCAGCCCCATTTACCCACATGACTTGGATGATCTTAACAATCTCATCCACTAACTCATGGGTCCTCATCCATCCTTTGACCAGAAACTCAGGCGGGTTTATCCGTAGAAGTCTACGACTCGAGCGTTCTTTGTGTTTCCATTTGTGGAACATGCGCAAGTATTGATTGACCCAAGCGGTCAAGGCATGCGCAAGCTCTGAGATAGCGGCCAGGGCTTCCCGGCATCGAGTGGCTCTAGTACACGGGGCTCAGAGGCGCGGGGATTGTTGATGCCCATGATCTCTCTGTGGCCTTCACCATCTCCATTTCTCCTTCGGATCATTGTTCGAGCCATGATTCTTCAATCGCGAATAGCACGAATTAGGAGGGGATAGAAAGACTTTTCATCGCGCGACATAGATCATGAAAAGGAAACTTCCTCGCGTCTTGTAGCCTCTTCATCATAAGTGTGGCGCGCTTCACACCCATAGAAAAGACTCTACTTAACATGGATTTCATACATCCTAGGACAACTTCAAACCTAGCAAGCTCATCAAGTTTTTCGGCCGAACGGTGGCCCGAATCGTGACACGGAACAAGGAGCCAGGAGACCCCAGAATCAGCCCATGGAATAAAGACCATCTAACTCAATTCAGAACTGAATAACCAACAATACAATCATAGAGGAAGTCTAGCTTGACTATAACATCGAAAATATAAATTTGAAGCTAATATATACATATGTCGAATAGCCTCTGAACATGGCGAGTTGATGGGACCGACCCCAACTAACATAACAAAGTGAAAACTAAAATATAAAGAAAATATAGATAGTATGGTCCTCGGAAGATGAGGACTCACCAATATAGAGGCTCATAAGGGATAGGTGTCTAAGCTCGGAGAAATGGAACATGAGAGTCGGGTCTTGTATCATTAAACTATCTGACATAGAAAGTATGTGGTCGGTATGTAGAATATGTTAGGAGTATGTGCAAGGTAAGTAAAGCCCCCTTCTAAGGAAGTAAAGATCCTTTTAAACACAATGCGATAATTGACATAAATCAGAAAGCGAGTAGGGCTTGCATGGATTCTTTGTGGAAATCATGATCTTTTCATAACATGACAATACATAGCTTTATAACATCAAAGGGCGGCTTCGAATGACTCAAAGTTGAAATATGACATTTATAGAAAGCTAAACATTGAGTCTGTTTGACTTTTTGAACTTTGTATGAGTATATAATATCCATGAGTAATGAATATATATGAGAATCATATGGAACAATGGGAGACTCGTCACTAACCGACATACCACGATAGAGCTTACGTGGTCTGAGCTATCACACTCCAGTGGGTAGAGCCGTCCAAAGCCTTTCCAAGGCTAAGGGCGTTACCATGATATCAATATCAAGTTGAGGCCATTAGGGCCGAGGATATCTCACAAGGGAGGTCCCAATATTATAATGGTCTCATCCTACGTTGGCGTGTAGTTACGTGGCATGGGGTATTCGACCCTTAGCCGCTTGGTGCTAGACTCTTCTCACAAAAGAAATCATGAAATTCTCTACTTCATATATAACGAAGCTCAATAATCAAATACATCTCAAATACAAATCATGCATATGAAGCTTCTAGTTCAAAACATACCACAAGATGAAAACATACTTGGGAGCCTTTTCTCCAAACCGCTGTGGTAATCTATGCATAAGAATGTAACTCAAAATGTGCCACAAGATAGAATATAAAATTTTGGGAGTCTTCGCTCCAAAGTGTGGTAAGCTTAGTTCGGAAAAGTCATCATTTAAACTTAACATGTGGGCATTACCCAAAGCTTTATCATATTTAGAAATACTCAATTCTCATAAAAAAACATAACTATAAACATGGGTATCTTCCGTCATATTTTTCATCATAATATCTCATCATTAACACTTATGCTTCACAAATCTCACTTTTCATGATCATATTATCAATGGGCTTCAACATTAATAGGCATAGAGACATAATTTAATTGAAATCTTTAGAAAATTAGCCCATGCTTCACAATTAGATAATAAAATCATAAAAACTTCATACCCATGTAAAGAAATTGAAGATTCATGCATTTGGGTAAAAACCCCATAACTTGATCATAGGAAGTCATATTTAGGTATAAATTGGACATGGGTGTGGAAGAAACACCCACTCATAAACCCTACATACCCGGAAGGGATTGATTCTACGACTTCTCTAATTTCCCAAGAAAATTTGAAGCCTTGAAGACTTGCTATAGATCACCTCCTCAACCTCTCAAGTTTGCATGCATGAAAAATAACTTAGAACTAGGTTTACCCCTCCTTAAACTAAAATGAGCCTTAAATGACATAATATAGGCTTTAGGAACTTGAAATTATAAATGCCCTTACTAAATTCACAGAAATTGGCCAAGTGGTCCTAATGGACCTTTGACGACTCATCACTGGGGCAAATGATTCGTTACACGCCCATCAAGCTGCTTGCTTCATCGATATCCACGGGCTCCTCTTGGTTAACATAAAGACTTGTTAAGGGGTGACCACGACTCATAGTCACCAATCGTGAAGTACACTATTCTTCTTCTTCTCTGTCCTTCTCCCCACCCCTACGGGCGGCCTAACTACTCGTAGGTGAGCCATGATGGGTGCCATGCCGTGAGACCCTTTTTCTTCCAACTTCCCAAGCTCCTCCTTGGACTCCCCACAGTCGTCTCATTACTCATCTGATGGAACATGAACTACATTTTCCCCTTTTCAATCACAGTCGATCTTTGAGCTTTAGGGTTATAACGGGTGTTAAGCACTCCATACTTATGACGAAGAGTCTGAGATGCTTAGGAAATGTTCCTTCTTTCATGATTGATTTCATGCAATGAATATCTCCCTATCCTTCAACTTTCGTGCTATACTCGTTTCCGAATCATGCCTCCTCACAAAGTTAATGGAAGAAGAAACAAAAATGGAAATGGCCATGAGAATGGCAATGGAGGCAGTAAGTGATCGGGGGAATATTTATATGCCAAATCGACACTCAAATGCATCGCTTTTGCCTTGTTTATCCAACAATGTGTGTATATTCTCATGTAAATTGTATGGAAGTGTGATTTTATACTAACCAACATGATTAGCCTTGTTTTGCTGGGTTTTGATGATTTTGAGGAGCTAATCCAGGTTGGTGAAGAAGGGCTTGGAGACGGAATAAACACGCAAACGTCGGCAGAAGGAGGCCCAAAACAGCCGACACACGTCGGCAACGTGCCCGCGGCAGGCAGGCTGCCCAAGACAGCCCCCCTGCCCGTTGGCAGCGTGCCCACGGCAGTGGCTCCGCGACCGAAGGGGTGCAGTGCCCAGCGAGTGTGCCATGCGCCAAGTGGCCGGGGGTCTTTGCCAGGTCGATTTTCGGGCGATTTCGAGAGCCTCCGCGTTGGGCATGTCACGCGGAGGCAATGCTCCGACGTTACCTCCGCCTGACCTGCGTTGCTTTGTATTAGGGACAAATTCCTACTATTATAAATAGCACACTTGAGTTTATTTTCATATTACATTTGGGACTGGGTAAGAACGTGGAGTTACGGGCGGTTTGAGGACGAAAATTCTTAGGGTTTTTCTCTATCCCTTTCTTCTTCCTTTCAATTGTTTGCATGATTTCCATTCATTTAACGATGTTCAATCCACAAATGAGTGGCACAATTCTCTTTCTGTAGGGTTATAAACTATTGTATTGAAATGTAATTATTGAATTGCTTTGGTTTATTTTATCTTTTCTTCTATGGTTGTTCTATTTAATTCTTGTTCTTCTTGCGTTAATGTCGGCCAATGTTAATGTAAATCCACAAAAAAGAATCAGGTTTCACAGGGTATGAAAGCTGGAAAGTTGTGAATTAATAGGATATGATCTTTTCTTGGTTTGGGAAAATTGGGAATTGTTTACCTTCGGGATAGAAATATACTGACAGTCGTATTAGTCATGTGGAATCGGTTTTGTATAGCTGAAGCTTGAATTTCTTCTTATCACGAAAATGTAGGTGGAAGGTTCATGATTCTTAAGTTTGGTTAAATACGAGAGTTTTAATCCATAGGCATGGACCAGACTAGCCTTGGGAGGAAAGATAAACCATGTACATCAATAGTTCGTTTCTTTACATGTTCTTTAGCCCAGCCTCGGCATGCTCACCGTTTCATAGTTCGAGACTCAGCGTATAGATAACTTGGTTTAGTATAAAAATATAAGTTCCAAAATATAAAAACTCTTCTTTACACTATTGTCTTCATTATTAGAGTCTTAGTAAATTAACACTTGAAAGGTTTTTACCATAGTCCGAGTCCACAATGGGTTCGACATTCCGGGTCTTCAAAAGAGCCACTTTATATTACTTATCGACAAGTACACTTGAACTCTTGATCCACAATCGGGCCCCGCCAGCCTTAGGAGCATGTACACGAGCCCAATTTCCCATCTTTTGAGTTCGGGGCAGCCATACGAGATGTTAGCTCGGGCCTTGACCTCCACACAGTTGTCGAGCGGGCATTATGTCCCTCAAAATAGGAATGCGCTGACAGGGCACAAGGCAGAGATTTTCTAAGGATGAACCTACGGTGTTTTCTTGAATCAAGAGTGGATGAGGATCCATATGAGTTCATTGAAGAGGTTCTAAAGATCACCCAAATTATAGGAAATTTATTTGAGGAGGAATCTTGATTTAGCCTCGTACCAATTTAAGGGGTTGCACACATTTGTTTCAAGCAATGGAAGGATAGTAGGGCAATTAGAGCAGGCCCTATCAGTTGGGATGAGTTCTTGCGGCTTACGGATCGGTTCTTCCCTCGGGAGATGAGGATATGAAACGAGTGAGTTTATGAACCTAAATCAAGGAAAGATGACTATTCGGGAGCATTCCTTGGGTTACCACTTTTATTTGTCAAGTATGCTTTTTGAGATGGTATTAGATCATAGGGCTCGAGTGAGTAGGGTTGTATGGGGTAGCGGACTACCTGCGTCTGGATTGCAGGCTGATGCTTCATCAGAATATTGACTCTTCTTAGGTAGTCACATGCATAGCAGATGGAGGTGGTATAGATGAGTGAGCAGAGAGAGGCCAAGAGGGCCGGGTGATAACTTGATTCTCCCAGCGAGACCTGTGGGCATCGTCGGCGAGTCCCATTGAAGATCTTCAACCCTAGCGCCTTCGGCTGAGTGTGTCATCCGAGGTCCAGAGCGATCGGGGACAAATATTGGAAGCTTTGAGCCGGAAATGCTGGTTAGTAAAAACCCAGCCCTCAAGAGTGTAGCGGTGTGTCCGAAGACATGTGGGTCGGTGCCTAGCGGAGTTCGAGTGCTTGTTTCGGGTATGGGAAATCGAGACATATGCTCAAAAAATTTCCAGAAACATCTAGATAGGGCCATGATAGGGGTCGTGGCCCGGCTTCTGGATTCGGCGAATCCACCGGCACACCCGGCTTGTAGGGGCATCTACTAATGCAGGTGGTGGGCGGTACTTAAAATGAATTTTATGCCCTAACATCCCGTCAAGAGCAAGAGGTCTCCCGGATGTAGTCACTAGTATGTTATGAGTATTCCACTTTAATGTATATGCATTGTTAAATCTAGGGGCTACTTTGTCATTTTGTGACGCCCTATGTTGGTAGTACTTTCAGAGTCGGTCCGAAATCTTGCTCAGACCCTTCTCGAGTCTCTCCGATCGATGATTTTAGTTATAGCTATGAAAATGCCACATCCAGTCCTTCATAAAGTCACCTTAGCAGTTAGTAGGTACTAGCCATAATAGATTTTGATTATCCTCATCATGGATTGGTTATATGTATGTTAATACCTTAGTCAATTGTAGAACCCATGTAGTAGAGTTCGGATATGCAGGTGCGCTGGTCCTAGAATCAAGGGTAGTTCGGTGTGTACATGGTCGCTTCATTTCCTACTGAAGGCAGAAATATGATTTATATGGGTTGCATGTACCATCTGGTTAGGGTTAAGGATGCTACTTCAAAAACCACGACTATCCAGTCGATCCACATTAGTATGTGAGTACCTAGAAGTGTTCTTGGATAATTTACGGGAATCCCTCGCCCAGCGGGAGATCGATTTTGGTATTGACCTTCTTCACGATACACAACCTATATATTCCTCGCTTACAGTTAGCTCCAAGCGGAGCTGAGGTGGAAGGAGAAATTGAAAGACCTCTTGGACAAAGGATTCATCGGACCTGAAAATCCCCATAGGGTGCAGATTCTCTTTGTCAGTAAGAAGGATGGCTTTCTTTGGATGTATTGATTATCAACAAGCGAACAAGGTCATCTTCAAAACGGTATCCCCTTCCCGGATTGATGATTTTTAACTAGCTTAGGGTGCTAAGTGTTTTAGATAGACCTTAGATGGATATCATCGGCTTAGGGTTTGAAGTGACATCCGAAGACAGCATTTAAGTTCGATATAGTCATTATGAGTTTTAGTTATATCTTTTGTACTAACGAATGCTCCTTCGGCTTTCATGGATTGATGAATAGGGTGTAGGCCATATTTGGATATGTTGCGTGATTTTGTTCATAAATGACAACCTTATATACTCTCGGGCAAGGAGGAGCATGTACACTTTCATTTGAGGGTGGTGCTACGGACTCTTAAGGATCACTAGTTGTATGCTAAATTCGGTAAATGTGAGTTTTAGTTTGAACTCTATGGCGTTTTGGGTCATATGGTGTCAAGTGAGGTGTACGGAGTAGACTCTGGGAATAGAGTCTCCATGCACCATTGCTGTGTCCATGTGGCCTTGTACCCATGTGTGTGCGGCTCCCTGCGCGATGTGTCTATGCGCACGACTCTTCAAGCGACCTGCTAGTTCGACATTCGAGGTCAAAGTCTTCTCGAGCAACGTTAATTCCTTATTATTTCACTTCGAGAAGATAAGAAAAAAATTTGGCAGGAATTTATATTTTCACTAAGCCCATGGCACTCATTCATGGGGTATTTCATCCTTTCCCCCTTGGGACATTCATCCTTGAATGTAATTAAATCTTAAGGGACTCGAAACTTTTAGGCTCACGAAAATTTCAATAGAGTCTCCTTGTAATATGGACTATTCGAAAGGCACGAAACACAAAAAGTCTAACGTAGGCATCTCATAGGGTGATACAAACCTTCAACATATAGCTTCACAACAAATAAAAAGGGGCAACTTACAACAAGTAATGAAGGCAATAATACAATACCTAAGAACTATCTTACCCCTCAACTATAACTTATCTAAATTAAATGCACTATAATTATAGGGTCGTAACAAGTGAGGATATCGAGACCTCATGTTTTCCTCGGCTTCCTAAGTCATCTATTTTACATTTTTGTTCCTTCATAAAACTTTAATAGAGGCTACATTTTGATTCTCAGTCTACGGACCTGCCAATCTAATATAGTTATTGGAGTATCCTTGTAGAAATGAGTTCTTCTATGACCTAAACATCCTTGGCCAGGACAACGAAAGGTCTCCTACGCGCTTGCGTAACTTTAGCTGTGAAAAAGAAGCTTGGATTATGATTCTAGCCCCAAAGGTAACTCATAGGACACTTGGCTATCTTTCAATGGATCCGGTATGGCCCCAAATGAATGTCTGACTAAGCTTACCCTTCTTGACAGAAATCTCATAATTCCCTTCATAGGCAAAATTTTCAAAATCAATTCATCGGCATTAAACTCTAAGTCTCCACGCCTTAGATCGGGATAAGTCTTGACCACTCACAGGCTGTCATTAAACACTCTCTAATGAGTTTAACTTTCCCTTCTAATTGGTGTATCATGTCCAAGTCGATAAACCCTGAATCACCTACTTCAAGCCATCCTATTGGTGACCTACATTTTTGTCTATATAAAGCCTTATAAGGTGCGATCTAGATTGTAAAATAATAACTATTATTATATACAAGAAGCTCATTAATAGGTAGGTGATCATATCAACTCCTTGAAGTCTAGAACACTCACCCGTAACATATCTTCGAGCATCCTGAAATTATTGCACTCCAGCTTGACCATCTATTTTGGGGATGAGAAGTTGTACTCAAGATTGGCATCTGCGTTCCCAATCCTTTAAACAAACTCGTGAATCCTAGTTGTAAATGTGCCCCTACGCCGAGAGATGATAGATACTTGAAAATTATGTAGTGAACTATCTCTTTAAGGTACAAATCGGCATAATCTTTGGCTAAGAACATAGTCCTAACGGGAAAAAATGGGTTGATTTTTTAGCCTATCCTGATGACCCAAATAGAGTCAAATTTACGTATGGTATATGGTAAAGCGCAACAAAATCCATATTAATTTGCTTCCAACTTCCACATAGGCACGTATCTCTGGGCTAGCCGTCATATTTGATGTTGACCTTTACCTGCGCTTGGTGGGACCTTTGTGCTATAAATTCGGCAATATCTCTCTTCATCCCATGCCACCAATAGATCTCTTTTTATATCATGGTACATTTTTGTACAGAACTCAGAATTTGAAAGTATAACGAAATAATGTGACTTTAGCAATAATCTGTGTGGTGAAGTCACGCCACATTTGGAGCCTTGAGAGTTGACTCTAATTCTCGAAGACTCGTCCCCACCACCCCATCTCAAAGCCAATGGCTCATACAACCGAGGCCTTACCTACACATTTGTACTAGGCTAGGGTCTTTTTACTATACTTCTTAGCCTCAACAACTAAATTGTCTTGGAGTATTCTTGGTCGCAACCCCAATACGATATAAGTTCATCGGTATGACTCACAGACTAGGCCCAGGTACAGTGCCGGCTCTTGGCTGGAATTCTCTTTTAAATTTAGAAGTATGATAAGTTGTCCATGGATGCAGAGCTAAGGGAATCGGCTATAATGTTAGCCTTTCTAGATGATACAAGATATTTTGTGCCAAAGTCTTTTAGCAACTCAAACCAAAGACATCGTCGCAAGTTCACCTCTTTCGTTAAGATATACTAGAGGCTCTTGTGATTAGTATAGATGTCTACATCTACACCATATAAATAATTCCTCCATATCTCTAGAGCATAAGCAATTGTAGCTAATTCTAAATTATGGGTGGGGTAAATCTTCTTTGGCTCCCTCTACCTTCTGCGGTACCAACTTTGATGCTCATATTTCGACATTCGTGGCGATTCCAAGTTCCTACCGGCCCGCTATAGCCTAAGTGTGGTTCGGATCTCTTCCAGAGCTAGATTCTCATGTCTTGACCTTACTTTTATAGGCTAAAGTCCGGGTTATTGCCCATGTACCATACAAGCAAGGATACTACTAGCCAAGTCTACAAACCTATATTGTCCTGACCTACTCTCGGGTCGGTTTCCATCATATAACCTCTCTGTCCTTTAAAGAACAAGGCGGGGGCCATAGCCATTATTCTCCAGGTATTCCCTATCACCCTCAACACATTGCGGTGGGATTAGTCTATTTCCAACTTTGACTTTGCTATTGCTAGGAGTCTATTGCTTATGGTTCCTCACATGCCTTGGCTACTCTAGCAATCTTACCTACACTATGCACTTCTTTGTGGTGAAGTCCTAGGTGACCTATTTAAGTACTAGGAGTTCTTGACCACTTTCATAACATCTTAAGGGAATCCAACGGTCTGCTTCTTTTTCTATTTACCCTTAACAACATCTTTTGCCAACACTTACACCATCTTCTATACCGAGAAATGACTAGGAGTTGGAAATAACCATATCATTTTGTAGTTGGGCTAAGGTATGAAATTAAACAAACGCTAGAGCTGGAAGTAAGAATCTCACAATTTCACAACCTTTCATACGGTTTAGGTAATCCAACATTAGTTATTGTCCCTTTGTCAATACTAAGTATCTCTTACGTAAGCCAACATATATACTACGATGCGACTCCTAATTCGGGTGTAGGAAGAACTAGGAGGCAGTGTTGGCATATTTGTTACCTTATGAGGTTCTGGTGCCTTTATAGAATCTTGGGAGATCAGAAAAATGTTCCCTTTTGCCCTTAGGATGGGCTATTTCTATTACGCGGTGGCACCTTACTAGTACCCTCTCCTTCTTTTGTATATCTAACTCACAGCGGGCATGGTCTATCTCCTTATCAATATCACTCTAGACGGACACAACAATATAAACTTGGGATCAACCCTACACAACTCGGCTCTATAGCACGATCTTGGGAAAAAGGAGGGTTAACTATCATGGCTTGTAGCTCTTTGCTTATAAAATGAGGTGCAAAACACATTTTATAAAAGACTCTACTAGACACGACTTTGCAGAATTCTCTCGGATACGATGTTTCTCCAATACTAAATTTGTCATGCCCCATGGGAAGCGTAACGGAACTAATGCCACACTAGACACGAGATTGACCTGTTTGGACATATACACCTTGGTTCATATAAAGCACATAAACAAGAAAACAAACAATGATATCTTGGCTCAAAATGTAGCCTTGGCAGCTAGATTGCAACATATTAAATGCACAAAACAGCTAACCAAGTAGTACGCAATAATAATATCTTGTGTGGGGGCAAGACCATCATGTTGTCCAAATCATAATAAGAAAAATGGCACATATATATATATATATATCTACAGACCGACAAGGCTACTGCAGATAACATAACAAGGCCTTACGACCAACACTTACAATTAACTATAGACTATAGTCTTCAAGCCTATAAGAGTAAGATATTGGTGGAAAGATCCTGATCACACAAAAACTATACATCAAAAGACGGCAAACCTCTAATCATATGGAAACTCAAGAGGAAAGAGTGACCAATCTGTGGATCGAACAACTACTAAGGATGTTTAGAAACACATATTTATCCCAGATCTGCGAGGCAAATATACGAGCGCCATGTGTGGGCGTCAATACAATATGTACCAAATATGTAAGGAAGTAATAAAAACTAAATAAAATTTTATAAAGAATGTAAGTAATCAATAATAAGGACCATAAATCAACCTGAATGATTTCTGACCATAAACTATATCAAGCAGGCAAATATGCAAACAGAACCTAACATATCCCCCATAAGCATGGAAGGTACAAAACGGCCGCAAAAATAACCTACAGGCCCCCATAAGCGGAAAATGCAAGAAATCTATATACTCCTCTATCCATATCACTCGGTTCGTGAGCAGCTTTGTAACTAAAATTATAACCAATCTCTATGAATTTAGATTGAGTCTTCGGGCTCTTGTGACTAGGTCTAAGCCATCTCTGGGCTCTGTAACTCTCGAGCCTTTTGGGTTCCTATAACTATATTTGAGCCTTCTTGGCTCCTGTAAATGCACCACCACGAGCATGCAAGTCTCTGAGGTTAGTGATGCCAACTGAACTCATAGGAGAAGTTGGTAAGGAATTACCGAGACTTCAAATGGCTCTGTGAAGGCCTTAGTATAGTCACTTGCGACTTCATATTGCTCACGTGAGCATAATATTACCCCATAGGCACTTTATGATTATATTTTCTCCTTGCACAGCCATTATAACTTGTCTGATAGGCCTAACCTTATATTACACGTCATTCGGTAACCATACATATCCCCTCAAGTCTAACACAACTACTTTTCTCACCCCTAAAACATTCTATGTAGCGGCCAATAGGCACATTCCATGTTCCAACAGCGGCTAGATGGTCATTGCGGCAATTATAAAATCGGACGGCAGAAATAAAGGTCGAAGTGCAGGGTGTAGAGGCGATAATTAGAAAGGTCATACTAGTACAATGGTATTTCATAAGTGAACAACAAGGTGTTTAGGTGACCATCTATATGGTTTCCACTCCTAGAACGACTACAAGGCTGCTACTAACTATATATGATTCTGTTGATCGTACGATATTTAAATTTTGCCTCTATAATTATTAACTTGAAAGGGAATGATGTGATACTAAGGTTCTAGTCCCCTAGGCGTCAACACAGGTACATCCAGGATAGCATATAGCTCTTGCAATAAATATGTAACCCGTAGGAAGGTGTATACGTACTTTAGCCTTCTAATAAACCTTTACATGGGCATATGTATGAGTAGCCAAAGGAGCAGGCCCCGCGTCCCCAACCAGCGATAAGGTCCCTACTTAGGGTATCATATGGTCTATCTAATTACAATAGCTAGGGTGGTTCTGCCGCGACCTATAGCAGGCGTAAGTCGTGTGAGGCATACGGTCACTAGAAATGGAAATTCACTAGAAATCTCCCACCCCATTCATTAAACCCTAGTGCCCTTTGTCACCGAGTAGTCCACTTTATCACAATTCTAATCCAGGTAGGCATTAAAGATAAACCAATAACACATGGCGGCTTCACACGGTATATATAAGCGTCGAATAGGAGATTATATTGCCAAAATTTGCACCATCTGCCCATCTAATAAAAAATTACACTCAATACTAACTACAAACCTCTGACCTTGTGTTTTGCCCATAAGTGTACGAATTCGTACAAGTAATATAGTGGCCCTTTTTAAGAGCCGGATTTCAAACCCACGGGGAATTTGGACCAATTAAATGAATTATCAAGTGCAAGTGTTATATTAAATGACGCAAGTGTTGATTATATATACTTTTAGAAATTTAATTAAGTCTAGATGTGGTCAACGAAATACTATGAATTCATTCAAGGATCAACTAGAGTTAAAGCCGGATAAACATGCGATACTATGATTTGCAATGATTTAAGTATTAAACTATCAATTGTCGTCACATAATTAAAATTGCATATTCTTGGTCTTCAAACCTCTAAACACGACAAAGTAGCCTCATTACTACATCGTTGAGCGAGGATGTCATTTCTAGTTCGTGGGCAATTCACTACGTGGATGTGGTTTTATAGGTTTATCCCATTGATTTGGGTACTTACGTACCTCCAACCATTTAACCAATCTTAGCTTCACTTCTCCTTCAATTGGTGGAGTACGATTTTAAGTTGGTGTCTTTATATCTTCCATTTTATCAACCAAGAAAGGTATTAGGTATATTCCTATCCTAACCACAAATCTATCAAAAGACAGAACTTGCTTCTGCATTCTTATGTTCTTGCCTAGGTTTGCGTTCTCCAAGAATTTTACCTATGCGTAACGTGTGTATTTTTCATGGTGATGAATCATAAAAACAACCATAATTAAGAATGCAAGAAAAAATAACAATCAATAACTTAATTCCAAAACAAATTCGTAAAAAACACAATCACCAACTCGTGGCTTCAACCTAGAGGAAGGGTTCTAGAAATTCAAGTTCGTAAAATTACAAGAAACATTGTTAAAGTAACATACTTACAAGAATTGGTAGAAGAGAAGATGAAATTGATGAACCCTAGGTGAGTTCTCCCACTTCTCCCTTCACTCCTAAGTGGTTTTCAGAATAAAATCGTGACAAAATGTTTTAGCAGCTAAGGGACCAATTTATAGTAAATGAGAATTGTACAAAATTATGACTATCGTGGAATGGCTTCGTGGCATGGAGTGTATCGCGAACCTTTGCCTGCAGCCTGACACGGAGTGTATCGCTGGCGGAGCACCCGCCGCCTCCGTGACACGGAGTGTATCATGAGCACACCTTTGAAATCACCTAATTTAAATCACGGAGAGCCTTTGCCGTGATGGCTCAAATGACACAATCGTGGCACCCCGCCCAGTGATCACTGTTTTGTTCCAACTTTGGTGTTTCGCTCCCGATATCATTCCTCAAGTTCACCAAATCATAGATTGAGTCCTCCAATGCATTATTTCCTTAAAAAACAAAGACTAATCATGTTGGTTAATATTTCTTCTCATTTATATAAAAAGGCATGAAAATGTACATAATTAAATACATAAACAAGGAAAAACTAAGTTATTATATAAAAAGGCATGAAAATGTACATAATTAAATACATAAACAAGGAAAAACTAAGTTATAAAGTATCACTTGGGCATGTAATTATGCCCAAGATCACCTTGGTACGGCAACAAGACGTCATTAACCCCTCTAGATAGTAAATAAGTGAATAGGGAAATCTCTATGATGTTTCTAGCGATAGTAAAACTAAATATACTCTTCCCGAAAAGTGATACTATGCTACAACCTCAATTCATCTCATAGCAGCTAACCACAACATGTATAATGATAAGCTACTACGAACATACAAGTGGTATAAACTATACGAAAAGAATACTTGCCGAAAGAGATTAGCCTTAACATACATCAATAGTCGAATTTTGCTCAATCAATCACGCTTCGATTAAGAACTCGTAATTCCTCCAAATTGTAGCTCTCACTCTAAGGGAGTAAGGCTATTCTTAACTCAAGAAATCAGCCAGCAACCTCATATATAAATCACAACGACCACAAGTCATATTCCATCCAATTTGGCTAAAAGCATATGAATTCCAGAGAATTTAGAAGATAGAAATACTTACTTATCACTTCTAGGCGTTTAGGACTTAAGTAGAAGTGATTTCTATGACTTCCACTTGGCCAGACCCTTATCCAATTGGGCCAATTTCAAAGATTCAACTCCATAGATATGTTCTCCGTAGGGCCATAAATCATTACCCAAGAAGAATTTGCAATTTTATGAGGTTTGATATAGTAATTTGGCTTTTAAATGATGAAAACCTCTTGCAAAGATCACCCTAGGATAATCTCTAAATCGGGGAAATGTTTGAATGAATTAACATCTCACTTAAAAAATATATAGTGGGTGGTGGAGGGAGGTTTGTGGTATGCCTCTCCTTGCGCCGGGATAGAGTCACAATGCGTGGCACTTGCGCCAACCTACTTATGCATCGTGCAGCTCCGTGCGCTGGGCTACCTGCGTATCGTGCGGCTCCCTGCCGACATGGATGTGTGCACACAACTCTTCAACCGACCTACTGCCGTTTGACATCCAAGGCCAATTCCTCTCAGATAACTTAAATTCCTTACTATTTTACTTTCCAGAAAGATTAGAAAAAAAAATTAGCCCGAGGAATTTATATTCTCACCAAGCCTGTCGGCACTCATTCATGGAGCATTTCATTATTGTTGGTTTGCCAAGTACTTTCAAGAAATACGACTTAGTTTGGGTGATTGTGAACAGAATCACAAAGTTAGCACATTTTATACAGTTCAGGTTACTCATACCGCAAAGCAGTTAGTATATATTTACCATTGTGAGATAGCTCAGCTTCATGGTGTTCCTATTTCAATAATATCTGATCGAGGTGCACAATTCACTGCTAAGTTTTGGAAGTCTTTTTAAAAGTCGTTGGGTTCGCAAGTTGAGTTGAGTATAGATTTCATCCGCAAATGGATGGACAGTTTGAATGAGTTATTCAGATCTTGGAGGAAATTCTTAGAGCTTGTGCAATTGATTTTTGTGGCCATTGGGATAATCGGTTGCCTTTGGCAGAGTTTTCTTATAATAATAGCTACCAATCGAGTATATAGATGGTGTTATTTGAGGATTTATATGGTCGCAAGAGTCGTTCACCAATTAGATGGTTTGATCATGGCAAAGCATAATTATTAGGCCCAAATTTAGTTCAACAAGCCTTGGAGAAAGTTGCATTGATACGAGAACAACTTAAGACAGCACAAAGCAGGAAAAAGTCCTATACAGATAAGAAAGTCCGTGATATGGAGTTCATCAAGGGTGAGAAAATCTTCCTAAAAGTTTCCCCTATGAAAGGAGTTGTGAAATTTGGCCGTAAAGGTAACTTAAGTCCTAGATACATTGGTCCTTATGATATTTTGGATCGAATTAGTTTAGTGGTGCATAAACTTGCTTTACCTCCAAGATTGTCCGAAGTTCATCTTGTGTTTCTTTAACACCCAAAAAGTTCTTAAGATTGATCCGGGGGTTGAACCAGAGAAAAGCAGGAAAATTTCATCCGAGTCACAAGACGACTCAAGGACGAGTTGTTGTTGGGAACAATGAGTCGTTGTGTCCCTTGTAGTAATTCCCCAAACAGGATTCCAAAAAAAATAACGAGCCTATAAATGACCCATTGGAAGATCCAACGGGTCATCCTGGGTGGCCGTTGAATGGATTCAGAAAAGTCCCAAATCTGAGTCAGTGACAACGAAAGTTGCAACGAACCGTGATGGTAAGTAACAACCCACGGTAACGATCCATTGGAAGGACACTAGAAGCTATCATAGGGTATCCAAGGTGACGACGAGAGGATATGATGAGTCATTATTTAAAGTAACGACTCATCCTGCCTGGTCGTTAGCCGGAGAACCAGAAGAGTAACATGATTTACCCTAGAAGCAACGGATGGAGTGATGATTCATTATTTCGTACAATGACTCATCCTAATCGGTCGTTGGGTATAACTTCAGTAGAGTACTAAAACTGCTTTAGATATAATGGATGACTCCAAAAATCATGGTATCCTACAATGACCCGTTGTAGTGGTTGTTGTAGCCGGCAGAAGGTTTTTTATGCGAATTCTCAGGGGTAGTTTCATAAATTCCCAAGATCCTAATTTACTAATTACATAGTTTTAAGCCCTAAAAGGAGTGTTTTAAGAGGGTTTATCCTATCCCTAGTAATTAGGCTCCCGTGAATGCAATGTATTGGGATTCCTTTTTTAGATCAAGCTAGAATTCTCCCCAATTCTCTTGGACTTTCAAGGCTAGTTTGGAAATCAGTTTACCCAGGTACGTAGGGCTATGAATGGGATATTTTTTCCACCCTCATTCCTAAGCTTCTTCTTAAATGCATGAATTCAAGTTCTTAATCAAGTGTATTGATTCCTACGATTTTAACCCAATTCTATGAAACTATCTATGCTATGTCTATGGGTCCAATCCCCTTATGTCTAAAGTATGTTGTAAGTTTAATGGGCAGATTTTATCATCAATTTGATTATTAATTCATGATTTCAAGTTATTATAAATTATGCCCTATTATGCAAGTTTTCTCTACTTATGACTCCATGATTATGATTTACGAAGTCTATTTCAAGTATGCATAATTTTATGATTTGGGGAAAGTCCATACAAGTTAAGTATGTTTTTATGATTTAGCCAAGGCTAATAAGATCATCTTATTATATGATTTAGAGTCAATACTCCTAATACAATTTATGATATGTTTGGAGTCAAGACTCTCAATGTTCAAATTTCAAGCTATGTATAAAATTATGATTTAAGCTTCCTTGAAAAACGATGATAGCATTATGCATGTGATTACGATTTTAGCTTCATTGAAAACTGATGTGAGCACTATGCATGTTTTTGGGTGTAGTGTCTAGCACCGAGTAGGCTTGGGGTCCGATGTTCTTCGGTCTCAGAACTACGCACTAACGTAGGTATATGTATACATGTTTGGGACCTGTCAGGAGAGTTTTCCCCCACCCTAAGGATGTCAGCTCGATATCGATATCATGGTTTAGCATCCTTAGCCTTAGCAAGGTTTTGGACGGCTCTGCTGACTTGAGTGTGATAGTTGGGCCATCATGTATGCTCTATCGTGATGGTGTCGGTTATGATGAGTCTCCCATTATTCCTCATGATTTCAGTTATTCATGTTCATGAATTATGAGATTATGTTTTACAACAAATTTGACCAAATGCTCAGTTTATTAGCTTTCACTTATGATTTCAATTATAACAAGTCATATGATTTCAATATTGGGTCAATATGTTCAGTTATGATAGCTAGCCTATGATTATGTATGTCTCATATACAATTTTCAACATGCAGTCCTTACTCTCATGATCTTTTGATTTATAAGCATGTTTTCAACTAATGATTTATTAAGCATTTTTTACTTTCCTTACATACTCAGTACATTCTAAGTACTGACTGCACTATATCGTTTAATGATATAGGTTAGGGTGATCTAGTTCAATCTCGCCGATAGCTGCTTTCTCTTCAGCCCAGTCCATCCCTATTTTGGGTGAGTCCTCATTTTCTAAGGATAGTTAGTAGTTATGCTTTGCAGTTTATTTCAGTTGTAAGATTCTAGCAAGCTAGATGGGGAAGTTGTCCCATCAGCTCATTAGATGTTTAGAGGCTTTTAAGATATTATGTAGATGATTCAGCTTGGCGAATGTTGACTATATTTTGCCTATGTTATATTTCATACTTTCACTTATTCATTTTCTCTTAATTTCCGCTATAGTTATTCTCTTAAATTGCTATGCATATGCCATGGGTTAGATTAGAGCCATTTGTGGTTCTAGACTCCATGTCTCGATCTGGGGTCTAAGCTCAAGTCGTGACAAACATGATATCAAAGCAAAGGTTTAAATGTTGGTTTATGAAAGCTATGTTAAGTAGATACTTTTCCATAGATGTGAAGTGCACCACACTTATGGAGAAGAGGCTACAAGACATTTTAGGAAATTTTCCTTTTTTCATGATCTATGTTGTGCAATGTAGTAACTCTCTATTCCTATAACTCGTTCTATGCGCATTTGTAGAAATATGCCTCCAAGCTGAGTAAATGGTAGAAGAAATGGTAATGGGAATGTAAATGGAAATGGACATGGCAATGGCGATGGAGATAGGCATCAGCAAGCCCCACCAGCACCAGAGGATCCTTTTCCCAAATAAGTCACACATGCTGAGTTCAGATCAGTATTTCATATGTTGGCACAGGCGATGTCCCGCTGAGGTCAACCTGTAAGCGGTGGTCTACATTCCCTAGAATGGAAACGCAGTGGCAGCGAGAGTGCGAGACTTTCTTAGAATAAACCCACCTGAGTTTCTTGGGTTGAAGATGGGCGAGGACCCACATGAGTTCATTGAGGAAGTGCATAAGATCACCTATATTAGGGGGTGACTAGGGAAAAGAGTGCAGACTTATCCTCCTATCAGCAGAAGGTGGTTGCTCACATTTGATTCCGTCAGTGGAAGGGAAATAGGGGAGTTGGAGCAGTTTCCCTGGGATGGGATGAGTTTGTGACTGCCTTCCTAGATAGGTTCTTCCCTAGGGAGCTGAGAGAGGCAAAGGGAATTTCATCAACTTGAAGGAAGACCACAGGATTGTTCAGGAGTATGCCTTTGAGTTTACCCGACTTTCAAAATATGCACCGGAGATGGTTGCAGACAGCAGGCTTATATGAGCAAATTTGTGAATAGAGTAGCAAATTCACAGCTCAATAAGAGAAGGACGACCATGTTGAATAGTGACCCAGATTTCTCCCGATTAGTCATGTATGCGCAACATATAAATGTGGATCAGCTGAAGGAGAAGGAGAGAGAGGTCAAGAGGGCCAGGATAGGTATATATAGGCATTCCTAACAAAGATTGGGTGGAGGACACCATCCCCAATTTTCACCAGAGGTAATCGACTCCAAAACCGTAATCAGATAGTGTCCCATCCGGGCATAGACGTGATCAAAGTAATAGAGAATTAGGCTCTAGAGGTCAGGGAAGCATTTCAGGAGATCCCAACATTCCAATTTTTGGGAGATGTAGTAAGACGCACACAAAAGAGTGTTTAGCGGGTTCAAGCACGTGCTTCAGGTGTGGGAAGCCTGGACACATGTTTAGAGATTGCACTGCAGCCAAACAAGGCCATGGTAGAGGCCATGACCTAGACACTAGTTAAGCAGCTCCACCAGCTCGTTCAACTCAGCAGGGTGCATCCACTAGTACAGGTGGTTGCCAGCGCCAAAACAAGTTCTATTCACTTTCATCTCATCAAGAGCAGGAGTGCTCACTCGATGTGGTTATGGGTATGTTATGAGCATTCCATCTTGATATGTATGCATTGTTAGATCTAGGGGCTACCTTATCTTTTGTGACTTCTTATGTTGCTATTAGTTTTAGAGTCAGTCTCAAAATCTTGTCAGAACCCCTCTCAGTCTCTATTCTTGTCGATGACTCAGTTATAGCTCAATACGTATACAAAAATTACCTTGTCACAATTCTTAGAAGGTCACCTCAGCTAACCTAGTAGAGTTATATATAACCAATTTTGATGCCATTCAATATAGACTGGTTACTTTCATTTTGTGCCTTATAGAACTCGTATGGTAGAGTTCCAGTTTTCGGATGAACCAGTTCTAGAGTAGAAGGGTAGTTCAGTTGTTCCTATAGGAGCTTTCTTTCCTATCTCAAGGATAGAAAGATGATCTCAAAGGGATGTGTGTACCATCTACTTCGAGTTAACGATTCTACGTCCGGGACCTTGACTCTTTAGTCAGTTCCTATAGTATGTGAGTATCCGAAGGTGTTTCTAGATGATCTACCAGGAGTCCCTCTTGAGTGGGATATTGACTTTGGTATTGACCTTCTCCCTGATATGCAGTCTATATCCATTCCTACTTATAGAATGTCTCCATCTAAGCTAAAGGAGTTAAAAAAGCAGTTGAAGGATCTCCAATTCTCTTTGTTTGGAAGAAGGATGATTCCCTTAGAATGTGCATTGATTACTGACAATTGAACAAGGTCACGATCAAGAATAAGTATCTCCTCCCCATGATTGATGACTTGTTTGACCAGCTTCAAGGTGCTAAGTGCTTCTCAAAAATAGACCTCAGATCCGGATATCATCAGCTCAGAGTTAGGGGGAGTGACATTCCGAAGATAGCCTTTAATACCCGATATGGTCACTGTGAGTTCATAGTTATGTATTTTGTACTAATGAATGCTCCTACAACTTTTATGGATTTGATGAATAGGGTGTTCAAACAATATTTGGATATATTCGTGATCATCTTCATAGATAATATTCTCACATACTATCGGAGCGAGGAGGAGCATGTTGATCATTTGAGTATTGTTTTGCAGACTCACAAGGATCATTAGTTGTTTGAGAAATTCAGTAGGTGTGAGTTTTGGCTGAATTTAGTGGCATTTTTAGGCCATGTAGTTTCTAGTGGGGTGTGCAGGTGGACTTTAAAAATATAAAAGTGGTGAAGTAATTGCCTAGACCAGTTAGTCCTTCAGATATCAGGAGCTTCTTGGGTTTAGTTGGCTACTACAGGAGGTTTGTTGAGGGATTTTCATCCATCGCAGCACTTTTGACTAAGTTAACCCAAAAGAAGGTCAAATTTCATTAGTCAGACGCTTTTGAGAAGAGCTTTCAGGAGTTAAAGACTGAACTCACTTTAGCTCCAGTGTTGACCCTACCGGAAGGCACGGATGGTTTTGTTGTGTATTGTTATGCCTCTATGGTTGGTCTTGGTTGTGTGTTGATGCAACATTGTAAGGTCATTGCGTGTGCCTCTAGACATCTTAAGACTCATGAGAAGAATTACCTGACGCATGACCTAGAGTTGGCAGTCGTGGTGTTTTCTTTAATGATTTGGAGACATTACTTGTATGGGGTGCATGTGGATGTGTTCACGGACCATAAGAGTCTTTAGTATGTGTTCACTCAGATGGACCTGAATTTACGACAAAGGAGATAGCTATACCTTCTCAAGGACTATGACACGAGTATCCTTTATCATCCGGGCAAGGCCAAAGTAGTGGTGGATGCTCTTAGTAGGTTGTCCATGGAAAGTGTGTCTCATGTTGAGGATGGAAGGAAGGAGTTAGAAAAGGATATCCACAGGCTTGCTTGTTTAGGGGTTTGCCTTGTTGACTTGTCTGGTGGTGGTGTCATTATTCAGAATGGGTTAGAATTGTCATTGGTGATAGAGGTTAAGGCTAGGCAAGATGAGGACCCTATTCTAGTAAAGCTATAGGAATTTGTCCAGAATCAGAGGCTGGAGGTCTTCTCCCAAGGGTGTCACAACCCGAGCTGGGACCCCAAATCAAGACACGGGACCTAGAATCACAAATGGCTCAAAGTAAACCCATGGCATGTGGATAGCAACTTAAGAGCATAAATTAAAGCAGAAACTTAAAACTTAAACATGTATAAGTGGAAGCCTAAAATACAACATAGGACAAAAAGTAGTCAACACTCGACAAGCTGAATCATCTAATAATGTCTGAGAAGCCTCTAAAACAACTAATGAGTTGATGGGATAACTTCCCCAACTAGCTCGCTAGAATCTGACGAACTGATGTAAGACGCAAAGAAAAACTACTAACTGTCCTTGGAAAATATGGACTCACCCAAAATAAGGGTTGGACTGGATTGAAGAGAAAGCTGCTATTAGTGAGACTCAGCTGGATCAGCCGAACCTATATCATAAAACGATATAGCACAGAGTATGCGGTCAGTACTTGGAAGGAACTGAGTATGTAAGGAAAGTAAAATATGCTTAATAAATCATCAGTTGGAAACATGCTTGTAATTCGAAAAGATCATGAGAGTAAGGACTGCATGCTAAGTTGTATCTAAAACATACATAATCATAAGCTAGTTAACATAACTGAACATAATGACCCAAGATTTAGAAATAGAAATCATATGACTTTTCATAGCTGAAATCATAAGTAAAAAGCTCATAAACTGATCATTGGATCAAATATGTTGTAAAACATAATCTCATAATTCATGAACATGAATAACTAAAAGCATGAGGAACAATGGGAGACTCGTCATAACCAACACCATCACGATAAAGCTTACCTGATGCCCCACTAACTTGATAAAGTAGGCAAAGCCGTCCTAAGCCTTACCAGAAAAAAGAACGATGGTGGTATGATATCACGGGTGTGTCCTTGGGTGGGGGAAACACTCTCTCGAGAGGTCCCAAATATATACCTATGGTGGTGCGTAGTTTATGACACCATGGATCCTCAGAACCCAAGCCTACTCAATGCTAGACACTACTTCCAAAAACATATATATAGCTCATGAAGATATCTTGGCAATCTCGACTCCAAAAGATTTCAAAATATAGCTTAAATCTGAATAGTGGGGAGTCTTGACTCCATATATCTCTTTAAAACTGATCTTGTAAGCCTTGGCTAAATTATGATAAAATATACTTAACTTTACATGGGATTGCCCAAATTTTGAAATTATACATACTTGAAATAGACCTTATAATTTAGAATCATGGAATCATAAGTTGAAAATTCATAAACATTCATGCATACTTTGATAATTTATCATACTTGAAATCACGAAATCATAAGCTTTATCTTCATAAAACATGCATAATAGAGCATAGTTTCTAATAACATGAAAATATGAATTTATAATCAAATTGAGTATAAAATCTACCCATTAGACTTGAAACATACTTTAAAACATGAGGGGATTAGACCCATAAACATGGCATAAGTAATTTCATAAAATTGGGTTAAAACCCTAGGAATCAATACACTTATTTAAGAACTTGAATTCATTAATTTAAGAAGAATCTTTGGCATGAGGGTGGAAGAAATCCCTAATCTATATCCCTACATACCTGGGCAAACTGATTTCCAAACAAGCCTTGAAATCCCAAGAGAATTGGGGAAGAAATTGGGGAGAATTCTAGCTTGATCTTAAAGGGGAATCTCAATATCTTGCATGCATGGGAGCCTAATGACTTATAATACACTAAACCCTCTTAAAATACTCCTTTCAAAGCATAAAGAGACGTCGTTAGGAAGTTAGGAGCTCGATAATTTATGAAACTACCCCTGGGAATTCGCATAAAAAAATTGTCTGCCGGCTACAACGACTACTCCAACATGTCAACGTAGCATACCATGGGCCATTGGATCATCCGTTGTATCTGAAGCACTTTCAGTGCTCTGCTGAAGTTCTTACCAACAACTGATCAGGACGGGTCATCATACGAAACAATAACTCGTTACTCCATCCATTTCTTTCGGGGGAAATTATGTTACTCTTCTAATTCTCCAACCAACAACCAGACAGGACGAGTCATTACTTGAAACAACAACCCATCATATCCTTTGGTCATCACTAAATTGTATTTGGGCATTTTCTGAACCCCATTCAACAGCCACTCAAGACAACCTGTTGGATCTTCCAATGAGTCATTGCTAGGACCATTGTTTAATAAAAATTTTGACTGGGGACTTACCACAAAGAACACAATGGGTCATTGTTCCCTACAATGACTCATCTCTTGAGTCATCCTGTGACTGGTGAAATTTACCTACTTTTCTCTAGTTCAACCCTCGGGTTTGATTTTAGGAACTTTAGGGTGTTACATTATCTCCCCTTGGGAACATTCATCCTTGAATGTAGATTAAGCATACTGAAAGGCTAGGGAAAGCACTGAAATCCCAAAATTGAACAACTAAAGCTAAAAACTGATGGAGTAACTGACTCCGAATTGATACACCTGGCTGAACTGAATTCATGAAACATTCATACATGTTATGACATGAAAGAAACTAAGAGACATGAGCTTCACATGAAACTGAATATAGTACTAATGAGGAAACTAATACCTCATGTTGGAACTTAGCCGAAAGGGAAAGGATGCGCATATCTAGCCATCATATCTACTTCGGCTTCCCACATAGCCCCCTCAACAAGTTGATTCCTCCACAACACCTTCACTAAAGATACTTCTTTGTTTCTCAACTTTGGGACCTAATGATCAAGGATCTCAACTGAAACCTTCTCATAGGTAAGGCTATCTTTCACACCCATTCTCTCCAACGAAACAACTAAGGCTAGGTCACCAATGTACTTCTTCAATAGAGATACATGGAAAACTGGATGTGTTGAAGCTAACTCTGCTGTTAGCTCCAACTTATATGTGATGAGGTTTAAATCCTCTCCTTAAGTGGGGAAAGTGTAAATTATCATCGTAATATAAATACCCAACTAAGAGTTGGGGTCGAATCCGCAGGGAATGGACATTGGATGACACAAAAGTTGTCTATTGAATTGAACTAATATTGCATCATTATATTGAAAATGGAAAATTAAATGTTGGGGGAAAATGAGGTCACAAATTGAATTAAAATCAACTACCAATTAATGCAAGGCAACCAAATTGAATGAACAAATATGAGCAAGGGCCAGGGGTGTGCTATTGTTGGGGCTTCGATTAGATATTAATTAATTAGGAAATCAAATTATTACTCATAAACTTAATTAGCCACTGACGAGGTGGCACCCGAGGTTTTTCAACCACTTAGGTGCCTCTTGCCTCGCATTTTCTCAAACCCCAAGGTCCCAAACAATTCACCCACTATGACTTGGGTCAGATTTGAGCTATTTCTAGACTCAAATTTCTAATGGATGGATGACTTGTATTTTGTCTATCTCTAGCCAAACCCATACAATCAAGACCCAATTACCCACCATTGCTTTCTCACCCATATTTAAATTTCCTTTTTCAAGAAAAAATGGAATAAATAGACATAACCCACATTTGCAACTATGGGTAATTCAATTATAAATTGGGAGAAAACAATAGATTTATACTAACTGAGTAATTATAAGATCAATCTAGCTATACCCAATTCAATTTCACCCCAATCATGCACACACCCCTAGCAAAGTATTTAGCTACTCATAGATGAGAAATATAAGATTATATTAACAAATAAACTCATGAAATTCATCATGATGAGTTAATATCAAGCTCAGAATTATTTTCAATGGTGGTTTTGTACCTTGAAGAAGAACAAGAAAACTATTCAATATTTATCTCTCTAACTCTATAAATTTGGAATGGAATATCCAGTACTTTTTAGGGAATGTACAAAAATAGGTTAAAAATTCTCCTCAAATCTCGTGATAGATGAATTTTCCCTCCTGAAGATGGTCTTACTTACGAGTCGTTGGAGTTCTACCGGTGCCCATCCGCGGGGCGCCGCTCTGTCGCAGCTGAGGCCTGTGACTTTGGTATGTGGCAGGTGTTGGCGCTGGTGGTTTTTAGGTGCTGACCCGCGTTCCACTGGTGCACCTTCCACTTCACACTAGTGTGCTCCTGCGCTTGGCCGACGTTTCGCTGGTCTCATCCAGTGGAGCACAGGTCCCCTTCTTCAGACTTCATGCTTTTGTTCAATTTCTTGTTTTCTCTCTTTAAATCTAATGCTTGCAAAAATAAAAGAGAAGGGGCATAAAATTCTCCTAAATGACTTGAAAATCAGTCAAAAGCTCATGTTTAAAATACAAATGAGTTTGTAAATTACCAACTTATCAAACCCCCAAACACGAACCATTGCTTGTCCTCAAGCAATGCAATTTTTTACAGCTAAACCATTGGAGTAAGCATGTCATTCTACATGAGATTTTGCACAAGGGACCACTTAGACTCAGACAACTCCAAAATAAGTCACCACCTCAAAGGAAAAGAGAAGACTCAATACTATATACAATTGCTTCAAGAGATGACCACAATCAATTGGCATGATTCATAGTTGATTCCTTCATTCAAAACAAGGGGCATGGTTGATCAAAGCAAGCTTATATAGCATCTTAAGTCAGTAAAAGTTCACATTCAAAGTTTTCTTTAAAGATCACTACATTCTTGTCTCAATCACATCTTTTGGCACGTGCAAGTATGTTCCCCAAGAAAGTGATTCCCCTCACATCAAGAGAGTATCCCCTTTGATTGTCAAGAAATTCACACTCAAGGGATTATAGAATGAAACAAATATGCTCATTCTCACAAAGAAATTTTCATGCACATAACTTGACCCATAGGCCTGGCCTTCATGTAACTCGCCACTAATGTAGAGTTGTTACACTTAAAATCAATTAGGACTTGGAGGCCATGATGAAGGCTAGGAGTAAAGGTAGGATGATTTTTCAGTTCTAATGGCTAGAACCTCCTTAATGCCTTTTTTTCTTGTGAACACTTTTGCATACTCCATTTTTTCTTGAGATCACCCCCACCTTATCTCTCCTTGAATCAACATTTTTACCTTTCAAATAAGAGACACCCTTATCTCTCATTGGTTATCACTTTTAATCTCATTTAAGTGAGAGGCCGCACCTTTCCACAATTCAGTTCTTTTCACCCAACCAATTCAGTCATTTTTTTATATTGTGGTACTACCTCACATTGAAGTTCACATTATCTTTTTCATTTTCCTTTTTGCAACCCCCAAACATAGGCTTTTTCGTCATCTTTCCCTTTTTTATTCCCATAATTTTGGGACTTCAAGCATCACTTTTGCATTTCTCCTTTCTACTAGGACTAGGGAGGATGGGTGCCAAAGAGTGACTACAAAAGGGGTAATAGGATTGTAATGTGGTACTCAAGGAAAACGTTTAAAGGCTCAACAGTAGCTAACAAGGATTCATGCTTAAGGAGATCATATGGGTGAAGTAGCTATCGAAAGAAAGCCTAAAATCATATTCTAAATATAACTACATCAAGGATTTCACCTTGAGTCATACTTGAGGCAAGTTCTAGACAATTGTTCATGCAAGAGAATTAAATTAAAATATTTCCACACAGAATCACCCTCCAAGGGGTTCACACCATTTTCATCTCCACATCAAGAGTTATAAAACAACATATCAACATATCATATGAATCAAGAAGCCAAACATAGAATGTGTAGCTTATGACAAAAGATTACTCAACTTTCAAATTCAACAATCCCTTTCCTTCTCAATTTTTTTTTTAAATTGTCATGCTATTTAAGAAATTTTTTGGTGGTACCTCCTAGAAGCCATTGAATCATTGACTCAAAAAGAACTCTGCACTCTGCATTTTCCCTTAAGAAAGTCGTCTCTTAATCCATCATTGGGAAATGCCACCTGGTTTGATAATAAAAGAAAAAGCAAAAAAATCGCTCCTTGGGAACCGTGGCATAAACAAATCCCTTGGAGTTTATTTACTGACTATTATGAATAAAGGAGATAATTAAAACATGGATCAATAATATTTTGCAATTTAAAATAACCCATCATTTGCACAAACAATTCAACAAAAGATTTTTCATTTAAAAAACAGCCTGACAAGGGCATTCCATCAAAATTAAAAACTAACAATCAACCAAAGCATGAGAAATTTTATCTGGCAAGGGCAACATAAAGACCAACAAAAGACTAACAAATGGTATACACACCCTACCCCCAACCAAGAATGTACATTTTCCCCAATGTAAATATGAAGAACAGAAAGGGTGGTGGGAACTCCCTGAAGCAGCTACTCCCCGTCCTCATCATCAACCTCTTCATCTTCATCAAGGCCTCCTAAGTATGGTTCATCCTCCCCATATAAGCCCTTGAACAATCATCAATAGGGCCCAGGGTTGTTGATGGGGCAGCTACGGCTACATCAAGGGCACTCAAGTTTTGATCTTCCATCGATGCCCATTCCCTCAACTCTTGCACCTCTGCTCGATGGAACAGACAACTCCCTCCACCACATCTACTCAGGAGCAAAGCTTGGTCAAGCTATCAAATACATTCTTCATCTCCTTCTACATTGTTCTAGTGATAAGAGTTGGGATATTTTGGGCTAGCTTTTGAAATCTGCTTTCATGAGATTGCGTCATCTTAGCTAGACTTTGTACTCCGCTTGGGAGAGAAAATGTGAGAGGTGGTGAAGACCCCCTGAACTGTGCTTCTCCAAATGCATGCTCCGACGCCTCAATGTGTGGCATATTGAGGTCTAGAGCAATGGGGGTTTCCTCTCTATCATGGGAGGCGGAGCCCTCAAGAATCTCAAAAGCTTACAATATCTTTCTCTTCACCTTGGGTGCCTCAGCATCCCTATTTCTTTCCAAATTGCTTACACCGGTGGCTGAGCTGGGAGACTCATCAAGGAATAAGGCCACCCTTGCATGGAGGCACAGCTGGGAAACAAGTACAGCATATGGCATGGACATTTCTTGCTGCCTGGCCTTTCACTTCATTTGGGTGGCCACAATCTCCCTGAAGTTGATTGGCACCCCTGTCATGATGCAGGCGATGAGAATGGCTACCTCCAAGTTCACTCGTTGGTCATTCGTTGAGGGCACAATTCTACCACACACAAACTCTAGCCACAAAATTAGCCTAAAACTTGAGATCATGCCTCGATATCTCACCCCCTATAGAGGCCCATAAAGGATTACCATTGGTGATGGTAGGCACTATCCAATCAAACTGTTTTTCTTTGTTGGCCACCCTTATTGTATACTCCATTCGTGGATCTATCTCATCTTCCCAAAATAGTTCATTCATGGAGGCTAGAGTAATATCGACCTCCACAGCTTGGACTCTATCTGAGGGAAGGCAAGGGAACTCATCAACTTTTTCCTTATTCTTTATTGCCTCTTGGCGTGCCTGATACGAAGCACAAAACTCCGGCACGAGATTGGTGTAATACTCCGGGAGAGGCTCAACAAATATGTGCCATTGGCGGTGGTTCGGGAAATGATATTGGGGAAATCATTCCCCAGACCCATCAGATCAAACACTTCTCTGTTGTGATTGGCCTTCCTTCACAAATGAAAAAGTGAAAATGATGGCTCCTCTGGTGTTGGTGGGGGATGGGGCTGCCTTGGCCTTCTCTTTGCCTTTACTTTTTGATGTGGAGGGTTCCTTGCCCTTGTCTCCTTGTCAGGATAAAGTCATTATGCTGCAAGAGAAATGTTAGTGCCACACAATCCTTTTTTTGTTTTTGAATGATATAAGATTAAAAGAGACAGGCAAACAAAGCTAGAAATAAAAATATAAAAATTTGATGATAAGAAAGTGAAATGTTAAAATCATTCACCAGTAGCACCGGCGATGCAGCTGCGAAATGTCGATTGAGACCCACGAAACGCATCTGAAACGCCAAGACACCTGGGCAGAGGTGTGGAATATTGGTGCTACACTGGCATTTCTTCAGTCATGATTTGTGAAGCTGTGGTGGAACGTGGGGGATAGGCAGTGTCCTGAAGCCTCGCACCCTCACATGTGCTTCAGCTGGCATTTCACCGGGCTTGACCGGCGGTTCACAGGCTAAATGCCGCCCTGAATATCTGAAGCCCCAAACATTTGAAGAAAAATTATCTCAAATTCAAGCCTCAGTAAACACACCATCTCATGATAAAAACCTACTTAAATAGCAAAACAAATGAAAAATGATGATTCTCCCTTAAGAACGACGTCATCCGATCTATCATCGAGCAAATCATGCATTTTAAGCACTTAGGGTTACTCAGACTTCACCCCCAAATATTATATAAAGAACACAATTTTCATAAGACATTTCTACAAAATAAGTACCCTCCCCAACATTATTCAACTATTCAAACCCCCAACATACCCACATTATAAGAATCATTCAATCAAAAGAGAATCACAAAATAGGAAATGGGGAAATTGGTATGGAAACTTTTAGATGTGGCATGCTTCATTTTTCTACTCACATTCTCAACAATAGAAAGATAAAAGCAAGGACATACATACCAATTGAGTTATGAGAAAAAGTTCTTAGATGGGAGTTTGTATCTTGACCAATAATGGTGTTTTCCAAAGAGTGAGAGCTTCTTTTGCCAAGAGAGAGTTTGATTGAGAAGTAGTGTAAATAAGAAAATCAGAATGAGGGTTTTATAGGCTAAATAGAGGAAGTGTGATTGGGTGGTGAAAAGGTGGGTTTAATGGAGGAAAGTTGGGAAAGTGGGAAGTGTGGAAATGGGGCATTCGGGAAAGTGGAAAGGTTGTAAGGAGATGAAAAGGTGGAGAGAAGAAATTCAAAAAAGGGTTTTGACCAATTTTGGTATTTATTAAATAGCCACGAGTTGAGTTGGTTAACAGGTTGGTCAAGATTTTAAATAGAATACATACCTCTATTGCGCTGAACCTGCAGCCGGCAGTGGGTACCAGCATTTCACCGATTAAAGCGCAGGTGACTTCTCCATTTTCCTAGTGTACTGTTTTGCATACTGCGTTTGACTGGTGGTTCGCGGGTTGCTACCTGCATTCCACAGGTGGGTCGCAGTTCTCACCCACATTCCCAGGTCTATTGGTTGAATCCGGTTCCTAACCGGCGAGTCGCAAACTGTCACTAGAATTTCACCGGTGAAAAGACGATTCTCTTGCTTTTTACTCCCATCTTTTTGCTTTCCTCATGCATTGGTGTGGCATTTTGCGCTTGAGCACCTGCGCAAGCCTCTAGTTGCCCTATTTTCTTCAACCTAAGTCTTTATCCAATCCATCCTACAAAACAAAAATCAACAAAACATCAAAGTATCAAACATAATAACACTTGGGTTGCCTCCCAAGAAGCGTCTTATTTAACGTCGTGGCATGAAAAAGGTGTTGTTGCTTCTATGGCTCATCCAGGTATGAAACTTCTACCATATTGATTTTTGTCAATACTCCCAAGTACATTTTTACTCGTTGACCATTCATTTAGAATCTTAGACCATCATTTCTTTCAAGCTCGACAGATCTATTCTCAAAAACTTGGGACACCTTAAAGGGACCCGACCACTTAGATTTAAGCTTCCTAGGAAACAACTCCAATCTAGAGTTGAAGAGTAACACCTGATCTCTCGGAATAAATTCCCTTTGCAAAAATTTTTGATCATGATATCACTTTATTCGGGCTTTGTATATTGCTGAATTTTCAGAAGCCCTCATCCTAAACTCATCCAGCTCATTGAGATTCTCCACTCGCCCCTGCCCGGCATTCCCCCAATCAAGGTTCAAACTCTTCAAGGCCACAGGGCTTTATGCTCCAGTTCCCCCGATAGGTGGAAAGCTTTTCCAAATACAAGTTGGTATGGTGACATTCCAATTGGTGTTTTATATGTAGTCCTGTAGGCCCAAAGACCGTCATCTAGCTTCGTTACCCAATCTGTCCTATTGAAATTGATTGTTTTAGTCAAAATAGACTTAATTTCCCAATTGGATACCTTTGCTTGGCCACTGGTCTAAGGATTATAAGGGATAGCAACTTTTTGCTACACGCCATACTTTGCAAGCAAAATGCTGAATAATCGATCGCAAAATTGGGAACCTCCGTCGCTAATGATAGCTCTCGGGGTGCCAAAATGTGAGAAGATATGCTTTTTCAAAAAGGCTGTCACACTCCTCCTCTCATTGTTGGACAATGCCACAGCTTCAACCCACATCGATACATAGTCAACAACCACCAGAATGTAAGTGTGTCCATAAGATCTCATAAATGGCCCCATGAAATCGATTCCCCATACATGAAATAATTCCACCTCTAGGATTGGTGTCAAAGGAAGCTCATGTTGCCTAGAGATGCTTCCAGTTCATTGGAATTAATCACACTACTTCACGAAATCGTGGGCATCATGATGGAGAGTAGACTGATAAAATCCACATTGTAGCACTTTTGTCGCTGTCCTCACACTCCATAATGGCCTCCAACCGGTGATGAATGACATTCCTTGAGGATTGGAATCATTCAACCTCTGCAACATATCTGTAAATCATTCCATCACCACACATACGAAAGAGATAGGGATCATCACAATAAAACTTTTGGACATCATGCATGAACTTCTTCTTTTGATGGAAGGTTAATCCTTTGGCAGTGATGTTTCTTGCCAAGTAGTTAGCAAAATCTGCGAACTGAGGTGTTAAGTTATGGGATGCAGTTGAAATGTAATCATCAGGGAAATTATCGTCAATTTCCTCATTTACACCCAACTTACCCTCTTTTTCTAGATAAGAAAGATAGTCAGCCACTAGATTCTCACATCTCCTTCAGTCCTTTACTTCAAAATCGAATTCTTAGAGAAAAATGACCCAACTGATGAGCCTTGGTTTAGCATCTTTTATAGTTATTGAATATTTGAGTGCAGTATGATCCATGTTCACCACTACTTTGGTCCCTAGAAAGTATGCCCAAAATTTTTCGAACACAAACACTACTACGAGCAGCTCTTGTTCTGTCACTATATGGTTTGCCTGTGCATCATTAAGGGCTTTGTTGGTGTGGTAAATGGGGTAAAAGATCTTTTCCTTCCATTGTCCAAGAACTTCCCCTGCCACTACATCACTGGCATTGCACATTAATTTGAAAGGTTTCGGCAAATCTGGTGCAGTGATGATTAGGGAGGATACAAACTTCTCCTTCAGTTGCATGAAAGCCTTCATACAACCTTCATCAAAATGAAATTTTGCATCTTTTTCCAACAATCAAAACAAAGGATGCTCTACCTTGAAAAAGTCTTTGATAAAATGGCAGTAGAACCCTACATGTCCCAGAAAACTTCGAATGCCCTTCACAATTTTTGGCGGAGGTAGGTGTGCGATAGCGTCAATTTTTTCTTGGTCTACCTCAATCCCTTTCTCAAAAATTTTGTTTCCTAGAACAATACCTTATTTTACCATAAAGTAACATTTTTCCTAATTAAGCACCAAGTTCATTTCCTCGCATCTCTTCAACACTTCCTCTAAGTGAACCAAAAAGTCTTAAAATGAATTTCCCACAACTAAGAAGTCATCCGTGAAGACTTCCATAGTATCCTCTGTAATGTATGAACAGATTGAAATCATACACCTCTGGAAGGTAGCTGGGACATCACAAAGCCCGAAGGACATCCTCTCAAATGCAAAAGTTCCATAAGGGCATGTGAACGTGGTTTTCTCTTGATCTTCTTGGGAAATAGAAATCTAATTGTACCCTGAGTAACCATCCAAGAAATATTGATACTCTTTCCCAGCCATCGATCTAGCATTTGATCGATGAATGGGACTGGAAAGTGATCCTTTTTGGTCCATTAGTTTAACTTGCGGTAATCCATACAAACCCTCCATTGGGTGACTAGAGGTGTTGCAATCATTTCACCTATCTCATTTGGCACCACCGTGATTCCTCCTTTCTTAAGCACACGTTGAACTGGGCCCAACCAACTACTATCGGCTATTGGGGCTACAACTCCCACATCTAACTATTTGATGATTTCTTTCTTGACTATCTCTTGCATCGGTGGGTTTAAACACCTCAAATGCTCAACTGACGGGCTTCAATCTTCCTAAAGGTTGATCTTATGAGTGCAAATACCCAGTGGTATACCAATGATATCAGTTGTAGACCACCCTATTGCTCGAATATGCTTCTTCAAGACTGCCAAAAGTGCTTCCACTTGTTGTTTATTGAGCAAGCTGAGATGATCACTAGGAGTCTTTTGTTTGCCCCCCCAGATATGCATACTCCAAATGGGTAGCTAAAGGTTTGAGCTCTAAGACCAGTGGTGAAATGATGGATGGTTATGATGGTGGAGTTGTCCGATGCTTGAGTTCAAGATCAAGTTTTTTCGGTTGAAAGGAATAGGTTCCCAACCCTTTGCTGACATGACACACCTCTTCGTACCCTTCACTGTTAAAGAGAATGCCTTCGAACTTTTCTTTTAAAAATTCTTCTCCCACTCCCCCTTCTATGTCTTCATCATCTACATTATTTAGGAGTGATGGGGCATCTTCTTCCTTCAGCGCCTTTTAGGTTGTCAATTGACATGCTAACAAGTCCATTTTGTCTTCTAGATATCGGATGGACACTTCATGGTCCTTCACCTTTTGAGTGATGTCTAGGAGATCACTTCGCTACTCCTAAATCCCTGAATCAGTTGAAATAACTCTCTCAAGCATAACCTCTTGTATTCTTTCGATGCATGATGAGGAGGACTCTTCACTCTCCTAACTACTTGTTTCAGCTGAACAATCAAAGCTCTGACCTTGATTTTCATTATAAGGATACCAATAGCGTTGGTTGGCTTATTAATACCTCATATGAAAACTCATCACACAATTTGCTAACAACTCAAATTGCTTTATTACTACCATCAACACAACATCTTTTCTCACCTTCCTTCTCAACATTTCATCCATTAATCGAAGAGATTCAATGTAAGAAGACCCTTTAGGATTCCAAATTAACCTTTCAAAGGGACCATCTTCACACCAACGACATCAATAATTGTGAAAACAAAGCACAAGATGCTAAATTAATTTAAATCAACAACAAACTAGGGGTATCTAATCCTATTCCCCAGCAACGGTGCCAAAATTGATGACATTCAAATTCACTCCTCAAGAGGAGGAAGTGTAAACGATCTTCATAATAAAAATACCAAACTAAGAGTCTGTCATGACCCAGGTTTACACCCTAGCCATAACACAGAACAAGGAACCCCGAAAGGCTCCAAGTCTACCCATGGCATAATAATAGCATATCACTTAGCAATTGAAACAACCAACAACATAAATAAGCGGAAGCTAACTGCAAGGGTCTAATAGAAACCATAAGTACAATTGTAATAACACTCTGATACAACGCTGAATATGTCTAGACAAGTCTGAAAGCCTTCTACTAAACTGATGAGTTGCTGAGACAAGCCCCCAGCTAACTCCTAAAAGCTAAAAATTGAAACATAAAGAAAATATAAACATGAATCACATCCTCGGGAGATGAGGACTCACCACTAGCAGCTGCTAGGGAACGAAGCGTATCTAACTACGAGGCTGATTCTAGAGACCTGAATCTATATCATGAAATGATATAGCACATAAAGGCGTGCGGTCAGTACTTGGAATGTACTGAGTATGTGGGAAGCGTAAATAAACTAAAACATGCAAGTATACAAGAAAGAAATAAACCAAACACTGATTGTGGGCAAAATTGCATGTCCAAGTGATACTTTATAACTTAGTTTTGCCTTGTTTATATATTAATTTATATACATTCTCATGTGATTTTATGTAAATGTGAATATATACACTAACCAACATGATAATGTGAATATATACACTAACCAACATGATTAGTTCTTATTTTGTAGGTCTACAATGAATTTGAGGAACTATTCAATGAGTTGGTAAAGTGAGGTAATGGAATCAAAAGTAGAGCGCGAATCCGTCGGCAAGGATGGTGCGCAAAGTCCACCCGCGCGTTGGCAATGTGCCACGGCAGTGTGCCGCGCGCCCAGCACCGTGCCACGCCCTGGCCAAGCACGAGAAGAGCAGGAAGGCCCCAAAGAACGTGCCACGGGCAGCCGGGCGATGAGGGCTAATGCGCCGCATGAGCAACCAAGCCACACCGGTAGCGTGGTGACACTCTACACCGGGCATCCGGGAGGCAATTTCCAGAGCTCGTTACCTCCGTGTCACTGAGGCATATTGGCGATACACTGGGTGACACGGAGCTATTTCATACCGGGAATAATTTTAGACACCTCACATTTACTATAAATAGGTCCCTTAACTCCAAAAAGTGGGGGACGATCTTAATTTCTAAAAACCACGAGAGAAGTCAATACAGAGCCTCTTCAAGAACCACCTAGGAGTGAAGGGAGAAGTGGGAGAACTCACCTAGGGTTTCTAAAATTCCTCTTCTCTTCTACCAATTCTTGTTAGTAAGTTACTTTAACAACGTTTTCTTGTAATTATACTAACATGAGTGGCTAGAACCCTTCCTCTAGGGTTGAAGCCACAATATATGATTGTGATTTTGCGATTTGTTTTGGAATTATGTTATTGGTTGTTGTTTTTGTCTTGCAATTCCTTGATTGTTGGTTGTTTTTATGATAGATCACCGTGAAAACATATACGTTAGCTGGGGCATATGCTTGAGAAAGCATTTACCTAGGTCGAACATGAGGATGTATGAGCATGTTTGTATCTCACATATAATTCTTGTGTTAGGATAGAAATATACCTAATTCCTTGCTTGGTTGATAAAACGGGGGTATTTAGAGACCAACTTAGGTTTATCACATCACCACTCGAAGAAGTAGTTGTAGGAGGTTGTTCAGTTAAATGATTAGGTGCACGAAAGTCCCTCATCGTTTCCCCGTAAAACCACAACATAGTTAATCGCCCACGAACTAGAATTAGCATCCTCGTCACAATGATGCAAAGGTTGAGGCTAGTTTGTTGTGGGTTTAGAGGCTCGAAAGACCATGAACATGCAATTCTAATTATGTGAGACAACAATTGATAGTTTCATGCTTAAACCATTGCAAACGTAGTAATGCCATGATTATCTCAAGTTTTAACTTTATGTTGCTCCTAGTGAATTCGTAGTATTTCGTTGACCAAAACGAGAATTTCAATTAATCTTCCTTGAAACTTCTAAGAATCAACACTTCAGCAAAGATAATATCACACTTGAAGCTTGATAGTTAGCTGAATTGGTCCAGTCTCAGGTTCGACATTCCGGTTCTCCAAAAAGAGTCAATATATTACTTGCATGACCCGTACACTTGCGGAGCGAACAAATTTTGCGCCGTTGGCGGGACTCGACTAAGTTTATGAATTTATCTGCTTTGTGTGATTTTTTTAAATTTCTCTTCCCTCTAATTTATTTGAAAAAATATAAAATTAATTTTAAGAACAAGTAATGGTTCAAATTTGGGGATTTGATGAATTGGTAATTGTGATTTTATGAATTTATGATTTTGATTTTTTTAACATGACATCATGGAATATAAATGGGTTAAATGGTGGATACTATTAATTTGATGAGTCTTGTCTGACTCATGAGGACCCCACTTGTGGCAGCACTATAACACGTGCAATATATGTGGTGGTCAAGATGGCCATTGGGATGGCTGTCCGAATGCATACTCCCATCCCCCAAGCCCCTACTATGATCCTTTTGTTGTTTTTGCTGAATATAGGCATCATGAAAATGAGGACTTGGGACACCAAGCTTGAATAGAAGACATGCTAAAGTAGATGCTTAAGCAAACAGAAGAAACGAAGGAGGAGATGGAAGCAGTGAGAATTCAGCTAGAAGAGAACGGAGCGGCTCTAGAAAGGATGAGCGTCAAAGTCACGGAGATGATAGCTGAGGCTGAAGCTTGTGGTAAATTGCAGGTAACGGTTTTAGGCGATACTCAAGAGGAANTATATGAGAAGCTTTAGCTCAAAAGATACCACAAACTTAAAATAATTGGGAGTTTTCACTCCAAAACCATGTGGTAAGCTCAATTCGGGAAATCATAAATAATACTTTAACATGTGGGAATTGCCTAATACTTCAACATGCTTGAAAATACTTAATTCACTTGAAAACATGATTATAAACATGGGTAATTCGAAAACATATTTTTCATGAATAATATCTCATCATACTCAAACATTCATCATAAATCTCAACTTTCATTAATTTCTCATAAATGGGCATTTTGATTTATAAAGGCTGAAACATGATTGTAATTGAAAACAGTGTAAAACTTTCTCATGATGCATAATTCATTAATAGAGACATATTTAAATCATAACAATGTAGTAAATTATAAATCTCATGCTTTGGGTTAAAACTCCATAGAATCAACATAGGAATTTTCATGATCTAGAGAGAGATTGGGCATGGGTGTGAACGCATTCGCCCATTCATAACCCTACATACCTGAAAGGGTTTGATTCTACCACTTCTCTGATTGCTCAAGGAAGGTTTAAAGAAGAACCTTGAAGGATTAACCTTGATCATCTATCTAGACCCTTACTCTTGCATGTATGAATAGGAATGACTTAGAATAGATTTTCCCCATCTTAAAACCCACTATTCATAGTTTAAAATGTCATAGTTTAAAATGACGTGAAGCTTAGGCCTTAAGATGGTAGGAATTACAAAAGCCTTACTAAATTGGGTTAAAATAATTGGATCGGTGGGCCCCAACGAGGGACTCGGATGATTCATTGTCCAGGAAAGAATCTTGGCACTCCGGCCGTCTGGCTGCACCATCTAACAATTCATCTAGTGGCTCACGGGGGACTCACTTGTCATTATCGGTGACAACGACTCCGTGGTCACCACCACCCTCACTTCCTAAGGTTCAAATTATCTCAATCGCCGACCACGGCCCTCCTATGAATCGAGGTGGCCGACCACGCACCCCTCCTATGAATCGGTGGTGGCCGACCACGACTCAGGCCCCTTTCATAAGGTACACCGCCCGGTCTCCCGCACTTCCTTAAACCCCTTTCCCAAGAATGACTCAACGATCGTGGGGCCGACCACGACTCATGGTCCAAATTGCAATAATCAATTCCAAAATCTCAAATCACACCGTGAACCTCAACAACACGAGCCTCACTATTCGTGGTCTACCGCTAGTGCAAGATTTTAAGTTTTCTCCATTTCAACTCCTAGGTCCGATCTTTGGGGCTCCTGGGTATTACATAAGATGGTGATAGATCAGGGAGCCTAAGTGAGTTTGTTCATGCATGGGATAGTAGACTACTTGGTCAAAGATTGTGGTACCGCAATGTTGCATCGTATTGACTTTCCGCATAGTTATGTATGTTCACAAAACGGAGACTAGATGTGAGTGTTTATATAGGCTAAGAGGGCTAGGACCGATAGTCGGGTAAATCTTCCACAGAGACTTGGTGGGCATCACGTAGTCCCACCAAAGATCTTTAGCTCCAAAGACCATCGGCTATGAGTGTGCTATCTAGATCGAGCCGCCACTAGAGGGAGGAGCATCGGGCTCTAAAGGTCGTGGCAGCGTGCCCAAGCAGAGGCCAAGATTTCGGCAGTGCATTTATGTGGCCGAAGACACATGTGGTGTCGCTGCTTAAAGGTTCAAAGCTGTTTCTTGAGTGTGGGAAGTCGACATATGCTTAGGGATTGCCCAAACAGCTAAAGATAGGGCCATGATACGTGCCGAGGCCTAGCCTCCTTGGCAAAACTTCCATTAGTATGCCCAGCTTAACAAGGGACATTTACTAGTGTGGGTGGTGGTCAGCCACAAATAGATTCTACGCACTAGCATCTTATCGTATGAGGTCTCCCCGCATGTAGTCAATGTATGTTATGGGTATTCCACCATGTATATGTATTGTTAGATCCAGGACTACTTTGTATTTCGTGACGCCCTATGTTACTAGTAGTTTTGAAAGGCCTGAAATCCTATCGTAACCCTTCTCAGTCTATACCCACGCAAGGATTCTGCTATTAGCTTGATGGGTATATAGAAATTTCCCTATCGTAGTCCTTCAAAGTCAATGCCAGATTTATTAGAACTAGCCATGACCAATTTTAATATTATCATTCGGCATGATTGGCTACATGCATGTTATGCTCGTTTCAATTGTAGAACTCGTGGTAGTAGAGTTCATATTTTCTAGTGTGACAGCCCTAGAGTGGAAGGGTAGTTAAGCTCTGCCTGTAGGTCACTTTATTTCTTACCTTAAGGCCAAAAAGATGATTTCTAAAGGTTGCATATAATATCCCTGGGTTAGGTTATGATGCTACGTCCAGACCCCGACTATCTAGCCGCTCTTGTAGTGTCTAAATACTTAAGTGTTTCCAAACATGATTTTCTGGGATTCCTCCTGAGTGGAGAGATCGATTTTGGTATCAATTCCTTCCTCATATGAAGCCTATATCTATTCCTCCTTACAAAAATGGCTCCCAATGAAGCTAAATGAAGCTTAAAGGAGTGCTTGAAGGATCTCTGTGCCAAGGGTTTCATCGCACCTAGCAAATCCCTATAGGGTGCAAATTCAGCTTCTTTGTTTGAAAGAAGGATGGCCTCTGACAAAATATCACTATCGACAATTTTACAAGGCCACCATCAAGAAAAGGTATCTGCACCACAAGATTGATGATTTGTTTTACCAACTTCGTGGTGCCAAGTGTTTAAAGATAGACCTCATATTAGGGTATCACTAGCTTAGAGTTAAAGAATGATATTCAAAACAAGACTTCAGACTCGGTATGGTCACTATGAGTTTGGGCTATGTCTTTTGGACTAAACTAATTCTCCCGTAGCTTTTATGGACTTGATTTAATGTGGTGCTGGGCAATGCATACGTGGATATGTTCGTGATCGTGTTCATAGATAATATTGTCATATACTCTAGAGCACAAATAGGAGCATGTCACTAATTTGAGGGTGGTGCTATAGACTCTTAAGGATCGCTAGTTGTATGCTAAATTTAGTAAATGTGACTTTTTGGTTGAACTCGTGGAATTTTCTAGTAATGTGGTGTTATGAGATGTAAAGGTGGACTCTCAAAAGATAGAAGTGGTGAAGAATTGGCTCTAGACTAGTTAGTCCTTTGATATCAGGTTTCTGGGTTTAGCCGGTTACTACCGTGAGGTTTGTTAAGCGGTTTTCATCCATTGCAAGATCGCTGGACTGTCAACCCAAAGAAGGTGAAGTTTTAGCAGTCGAGGCCTCTGAGAAGAGTTTTAAATAATTTTAGACTTGACTCATCTCAAAGACAAAGCTAACCCTACCTGAGGCTATCGATTGGTTTGTGGTATATTGCATCGCCTTGAGAATCGCCTATTTCTCGTATTAATGCAAAGATAGTAAAGTTATAGCCTATGCATCCAGCAGAAATAAAGTCCATGAAAATAACTATCCCACTGGCACTTCTAGAGTTGGTCATGGGTAGTATTTGCCTTGGAAGATTTGGAGACACTATAATGGAGTCCATATGGATGTGTTTACTGATCAATGTCCTTCATGAATGCATCACCAGAAGGATCTAAATTCCACGCTGAAAATGGTTAGAGTTGCTGAAGGATTATGATATGTGTATCCTTTATCATCCTAAGAAAAGCTAATATGGTGGTAGATTCTCTTAGCGTGCTTTCTATGGAGACCGTGTCCCATGCAGAGAAGGAAAGGAAAGGATTAGTGAAGGATGTACACGCCCATACGCCTAGGGAGTCCATCTTGTTGACTAAACATATGGAGGTTTCATTATTTAGAATGGGTCAGAATCTTCCTTGGTGATCGAGGCCGTAGCTATACAATACGAGATCCAATTCTGGTGAAATTAAGTGAAGCCGTTCGTAATCAAAAAGCTGGACGTTTTTCTCCAAAGTGGGAGATGGTGTGCTATGATATCGGGTCATTTGTGTTACCAAAAGTGCTGTTGAACCGAGGGATGTGATGCCACAGCTATGGTTCCAAATATTCTATACATCCAAGCTGCACGTACTCCTCGACCTACGAAGTCTATCGTGGAATGGCATGAAGTAAGGACATAGCGTAGATTGTGGCTAAGTGTCTCGAATTGTCAATGTGAGGTTGCATGAAAGACCCGGGGTGTGCTTCAAGACATTAGTATCCCTACTTGAAGTGGGAGGAAATAATTATGGACTTCATTAAAGAGTTTCCCCGTATCAATCGACAAACATGTGACTCTATTTGGTTTGTTTATTTGTGTTGACTAAGGCAAAAATTTCATTTTCTACCTACCATCGATGAATGAGGAATATGCCAAGTTGTACATTCGGGAGTTAGTTTGGTTGCATGGAGTGCCCTTGTCCATCATATCGATAGGAGGTACTCGCCTTACCTCCCAATTTGGAGATCATTTTAGATGGGACTCCTGCACTGTAAAGTCAAGCTTAGCACAACATTTCACTCGCTGCACGCATGGTCGTGAGAGCAGTAATTCATTTAGAAACTTGGAGGATATGTTGAGAGCGTGTGTGATTGATTTCAATGGTAGTTGGGACAATCATTTTTCTTCCATTGAGTTTGCATATAACAAAAGCTACATTCCAAAGATACATATACCGTTTGAGATTTCTATGGGCGAGATGTAGATCGCTCTATTGGTTGGTCTCAAATAGGTGAAGCTACATTGGTAGGTCTAGATTCAGTCCTTGGAGGATTTGAAGAAAAGTTTAGATTATAAGGGATAGGTTGAAAATATCTCGTAGCTCAAAAGTCTTATGCTGAGTTGAGAAAGAGAGAACTAGAGTTTAAAGTGATGATTAGGTGTTTGAAGGTATTCCCATGAAGGAGGAGATTCTGCAAGTGGTGGTGGTGGAGCAGTGAAACTTCGTCCCTGCTATGTTGGTCCACACGAATTGCTCCATGTTTTGGCAAGGTGGCCTATGTGTTGGAGTTTCCTTAGAATTGGCTTTAGTTCATCCAATTTTTCCATGTATCGTCTTAAGGAAGTGTTGGGTGACCCGACTTGATTGTTCTAGTGGAGAGTATAGGTGTGAAGGATAGCATTATCTAAGTGAGGAGTTTCCCAGTGGAAATACTTATATTTGGCTTTCCTCGAAAGCTAAGAAATAAAGAAGAATCGCAGGTTGAGGAGTTACGTGGGAAGCCGAAGCAAATATGATGGCTAAATACCCACATCTATTCCCTTCCGCCCCGCTCGCCTTGAGGTATTAGTTTCCTCCTTAGTACTCTATTCAAGCCATGTTCAAGATATGATCCATTTCTTTTCATGTCAATGTACGTACGTTGGTGATTCATGAATTCAATTAAGTCATGGTTTAGTCCGAATCATTCACTCCGTCGCCTTCACTTAAATGTTCAAAGGTTTGGCATGGTAGTTGCATTTCTCATCTTTCAAGATGTTTAGCCACATTCGAGGACAAATTTTCCCAAGTGGGAGATATTGCAATACCTCTAAGTGCTTAATACTAGACTCGAACTCGGAAATGAGAAGAATAGAAATCTGAAATTTTTCCTTAGGACGATCGAGGGTACGAATGTGGGAAGGACCTACCACTCATAGGAACAACTCGTGGTTAGCAGTGTATGTGGGAGGAGTTGGAACAACAAGCCTTGGTAATGATCCACAATGAAGGTACAACTCATAATGAGAGGGAATCATGGGGTGGTTCTGGAATAGTCGTGGATGGACAAGACGAAAGCATGCTACGCACTCATTGTGAGGCACAACGCAGTCATGCAGTGCCCGTAAGAAGAGAAGGGAATATTCCCCATTCAAGTAACGGATGGAACCCATATCTCATAAGAGGAAGGTACGATTCATGGTGTGACTCGTGGAAAGTTCAAATGTAGTTTTATCAGAGGCGGTAACGATAGCACACGATGGATCATTGTTTGATGTAACGAACCATCCTGTTGAGTCATGGTATTAGGACCTAAGAACTGAAGGATGAGGAAGGGGAGTAACAAATGGGGCCACCACGAGTCATGGTAGCAAGGTACGACTTTATACCACTCCATGTCGTTAAATACAGAATTTCGCATTTTTCATTAAGGGTATTTTCATAATTTCAAAGACTCCGAGGTCCTAAACTACACGTTTTAAGCTCAAGTAGTAGGGTTAAAGGTGTTAAGATTCTAAGCATTCCCACTCCATGCATGAAACTTAGAACCTTGCCTACAAAGAATCAAGCTTGAAGAATTTCTAATCTCCAAATTTACCTTGGCTTTCAAGAGAAGTAATTGAATTTACCTGTGTATAGGGTTATGAATGGTTGTATTCATCCACACCCATGCCTAATATCTCTTCAATTTCATGAAAATTTTAGTTGATGAATCTATAGGTTTTAACCCAATATGAATTTGGCAAAGCCAAACGCGGTATAATCTATACATAATCTTAAATGTTGAATTATGATTCATAGGCATATTTTATAATGATTTCAATTACAATTATGTCTTTTAAGCTTCTTACAAATTATGATGCCTAATAATAAAAGAACTCATGAAAGATTGAGATTATGACCTGCGTTTTCAATCCCGATGAGATGTATATGAAGTGTCACGCCCCACCGGGGTAAGGATCGCACTGGGTGGCTCCTAGTAGGACCTTCGGGACCGCAATCGGTGGCCTAAGCACATCTCGGTGCCCGACTAGCTCTATCTCGTGTTTCTCTGAAACAAGGGCTATATAACGGGCCGTAAACACAGCCTCTCCGCCAATCAGTCTATAGCCACCGTTCCTTTAATAACAAATAATCTCGTAAACATACTCATAACAAGGAACCTATGCGGCCGACAAGGCCACCATGCCGTCTAGTCATCTCGAACTCAACATAGGGAATACTCTAAAAGCTACGTGACCGGCAAGGTCACCACTACCGTCAAGCTATGGCCCCACACGCGCCAACACAACCATATGCTAAATAGTTATAACAAAACCGGCACGCGCTCACACGACGGCCAATCAATTACTGTGGAGATAAATACATGCACCGCAAGCCTCTATGAGTGATGATAGAAAATGATTGGGACAGGGCCCCAACCTACCCATAATTTGCATAAATGTAAAAGGAAAAGAGATACATCTATGGAAATCAAAATCTTGGTTTATCAGTGGAGCCAATGACTCTTATAGCCGGCTGGAATCACGTGGACGCTCCGCTCTGCGAGTACCGCAGCACAAGTAATGCAAAAGACGAAATGGGTGTCATGACTCACTGTATCGAGTATGAAAGCAATCAAAACAACCTGTAATTACAACTGGAATATAGATAACATAACTAGTACTCACAGATAGCAGGAGATAATCGAATTCGAAGAAGCCGATATAAAATGAATCGTGCTTGAAATAGGCGGTGGGCGTACCCGTAGACGCGACGGTCGCTGCTCATTAACTAGTATATAGCACATAAATAGATATACAAGTAGCAAGCAAGAGCCAATACGAACCCCCATAAGCCTGGATGGTGCCAAGCAAGCAAACACCCATACCCCTACCCGGTCAAAACCACCAAAAATAAGTCACTCCACTCATCTCGGCTAACTAGGAGCACTCTCGCTGCCCCCGGGTCTCCGGCCTCTGGGCTATAGCCGCCGATATAAATAATCGTGTCCGAACCGCAGGACTCCTATACTGGGTGATTGTAACCGACCGTATTGTCTCGGGGCGCTTGCGTCAACAAATGGCTATCTGCATCGTAGTGCCGACGACCGATATGGGGAAAGCTCATCCCATTTTCGTCAAAACTGGGACTCCGCATGGCACTCCTTGAGTGACGTAAACCCACCCGCCGCGTGGGAGACACGATTACCAACCTGGGGGCGGCGAGGACGCTCAATAAGATACCCTCACACAACATCAAGTCTCAACAAACAAATAGCACACATATATATAGAAAGCATGTTGGACTGAAAAATACTATCTCACTTCCGATTTCTTATTCGATCTCTTTCTATGTTTATCCGATTCTCTTACCGTTTATACCGATTCTATAATCCTTATTTAACCGTATGGCTAATCTCGTAGCCGGATACTATCTGCCCGGGATACACTCCGTAGCCAAGATATCATATGTCTGAATGGCTAACTGTAGCCATAATACCGTCTCGTCTATCTCGATTTACTTTACTAACTCTTATTCAAAATCAGATCTTTATTCTAACAACATGCTTGCTATTCATATAATAGGTTATACCTAACTGAATGCTAACTCACCCTTTCGTGCACATGCTTTTTCTATCTTTCGACTCCAGCATGATACAATAACGCAAACCAGATCTACTAAGCTTACTAATATCAACATTCAACTCCGAGAATTCAATTACGGAGTTTACTATGATTTACAAGGCTAAAGTTACTAACTTGCCAAGGAAACCGCTTTTTACATACCTTAATCCTCGAAGAACTGACCATTCTGACGGTCCACTCCAGCTATTTCTCCTAACTCGCATTCATAAACACGCTACTAGTACTAAATACATCACTACTCAAAGACAACGTCACTCGATATATATTTATGCCTCTAAACTTAGGCTTATCGAAAGACTAGCCAAAAACTTGCTATTTTTCGAAGTCCGTAAGGGAGAAGTATTCCACTTTACAGCTAGAGCACATTGACACTAGTTTGGAGCAATTCTACTTACCTTAGGTCCTAAGAGTCTTCGATGATTTGCTGGCCGAATTTCGCAAAACAAATCCATAGGAATGCTCCCCGGCCGCTAAATACCTCTACCTAAGGTTGATTTAGATTTGGACTACGTTGCGCCGTAATCGAACGATACCTTACCTCTTCGCCTTCTCCGTTCTCTCATGTTCGGAAATTTCAAAATGATTTTTATCAATTAAAACCGAAGTGGGGCTTATATACATGGGCCTGCCCAACGTGTCACGCGAGCCAACGCGTGCTCCCGCTCCGCACAGGCCACCCAACGCGGTGGCCCCGCCTCCGTGACACGGTGCCATCGCGGAGGGGCTCTGCCCCGGCTCCTTCCGCGATGGTCCGACAGGTTTCACGTCCGATCTTTTTACGGGCCTTTTTCTAGCACGTATGGCTTTCAAATATGCTTAACCAACACGCGAATAGGCCATCTAGGTGCCAGAATCCTACGGGGTGTAACATGAAGAAAGTATGATTGCGAATTACCCATATCTACATTCTTGTTTGGAATAATCAAAGTCTATTTCAAGCATGTTTAAATATTGGGAAATCCCATATAATCAAGTATGTTTCATGGTTTATTTAACTTTCATGTTATTAGCTTACCACATGATTTTGGAATCTAGACTCCCACTCTTTTAAGCTTGTGGTATGGATTGAGCCCAAGGCTTCTCATGTTATGATTTTTGATTATGCATGTATGTTATTATTCAGCTTCATCACTAGAAGATGGTCAGCTTCACTGAAAAACAATGGAGACCACATGCATGTTTTTAGGAGCAGTGTCTAGCACCGAGTATACTAAGGGTCAGTCAACCCTGTGCCTCAGAACTACGTGCCAACGTAGGTTTACATATATACTTTGGGACCTCTCTTGTGAGCTTCCCCTGCCCCCAAAGGGCCTTGAGCTTGATATCGATATCATGGTAGCGTCCTTAGCCCTAAAAATATTTTAGACAACTCTACCCACTTAAGTGTAATAGTTGGGACCATATAATCTCTATCATGGTAATGTCAGTTATATGAAGAGTCTCCCATTGTTCCTCATTAATTTAGTTATGCATGTTCATCACTGATGATATTATGTTTTCAACAGGTTTGACCCAATGTTCAGTGTTACTTATGACTATCAATTTTCAGCTTTGGGACATTCAGTTCAGTTATGATACTCAGTTAGGTATGAATTATGTTTTCAGATAATATCATGCAAGCCCTACTCTCACACTCTTATGATGAAATGTTTTACGTTATGCATGATCAATGATTTTACTTAGCGGTTTTACTTACCTTACATACTTGATATATTCTACGTACTGACCACATACTCTATGTTATATCATTTAATGATACATGCTCAGACATTAAGGCTCAGTCCCGCCATTAGCCAGACTCTCAGTGTTAGCATCTCCCAGTTTCAGTTGGTGAGTCCTCATCTTCTGAGGGCCTTTTATCAGTTGTATTTAGTATTTTCAGTTTAAAACTATAGTGAGTTAGTTGGGGTCTTGTCCCATCAAGTCGTCTTTAGTAGTGGATTTTTAGACATAGTATGTGTTTAGTTTCAGCCTTGTGTTATGTAATAAGATGTTATGATATTTCAGACTTCCATATATATTAGACTTCCACTTGATTATGTTGAATTCAGATGTCATGTTCATGCCATGAGTTGATTTTGAGCGTCTCAGAATTCTTTGTCCCGTGTCTCGATCCGTGCCTATGTTCGAGTTGTGACATGACCTACAGGCATTGTTGAAGCACCCTTTCACCCTAGGATTGGCTCACCCGAAAACTGGAATTCTCCCATATGAGTTCTACAATCAATTGAAGCATAACATACATGTAACAAATCCATACTAAATATGACATCAAAATCGGTCATGTCTAACTCTACTAGGTCGGCTAATGTGACTTTCTGAAGGACCATGACAGGGAAATTTCTATATACCCATCGAGCTATAACTGAGTTATTGACTAGGGTAGAGACTGAGAAGGGTTTTGATAGGGTTTCAGGACTGATATCAAAATGGACTACAATATAGGGAGTCACGAAGGATAATATAACTCTAGGATCTAGCAATGCATACACATCAAGATGAAATACTAGCAATGTACTTATAACCACATTGGTTGAAGTCTCCGACTCTTGGCACGATGAGAGTGCAAAAAATCTTTTCTAGCATTGAACGCCAACTGCACTAGTAGAAGCACCCCACTAGAAAGGACGTTTTGCTGGAGTTGCTGAACTGGGGGCTGCAGCACGGCCTTGGCTGTCATCCTGCCTAGCCAAAAGGACACTCCCTGTGTATATGCCTAGGCTTCCCACACCCGAAGCAAACATCTGATCTAACTAGATGCTCTTCTATGTGGTTCTTACCACATTTATTATAGATTGGGAAAGTATACTCCAATGATGTGCTCCTCTATTCCCTAGAACTAGACACCTTGTTCGAGGTCTGGGTGGAACACTAGCTGATTACGGTGTTAGGACCAATGACCTCTGGTGGGATTGGGGACAATCTCCGCCACCAGACCTCAGATGGGAAAACCCAAAGCTACCTGTACTGGCCCTCTTGGCCTCTCTCTCCTTTTCCTTCACACACTCCGGCTCTATCTACTGGGCATATATGACCAATCGCGAGAAGTCTAGGTCACTATTCAGCATCGCAGTCCTACACTCCTTGACCAGTGAATCTACTACTCCAATAACAAACTTTCTCATATAATCCCTCTAATACGCAACCATCTCCGGTACATACTTAGACAGCCAGGTAAGCTCCGAGGCATACTCTTGGATGGTCATATTTTTCTGCCTCAAGTTGATGAATTCTGCCGCCTTTTCCTCTCTCAACTCTCTTGGGAAGAACCTATCTAAGAAGGCAATCACGAACTCCTCCCAACTCACGGAGACTACTCCCACTGCTCTAGCCTCCTTCCATTGACGGAACCATATGTAGAAAACCTCCTTTAGCTGATAGCAAGCTAAACCTTCACTCTCCTCTCCGTTCACCCCCATAATCTGGGTGATCTTATGCACCTCCTCAATAAACAAGTGTGGGTCCTTATCTACCTTTGGCCTAAGAAAATCGGGTGGGTTCATCCTAAGAAAGTCTTGCACTCTAGCCGCTGTTACGTTCCCATTATGGGGAAATGAGCCATCGCCTGATGGTTGACCTGAGCGCTAATATCCTGTGCCAACATCTGAAAGGCTGCCCTAAACTCGGCATGAGTAACCTACTCTGGCAGGGGATCCGTTGGGGCTGGTGGAGCTTGTTGTTGACTATCTTCATTGCCATTTCCATGGCCATTTCTCTACCATTAACTCGGCATGGAGGTATGATTTCTACAAACATGTAAAGCTAGAGTTAGAGGGATAGAGAGAGAGTTGAACTCATCGCATGATACGGAATCATGAAAGAAGGCGAGTTTCCTAAAACATTTTGTAGCCTTTTTGCCATTAGTGTGGCGCGCTTCACCCCCATGAAAAACACTATACTTTTTAGACACCCTAGGATAATTAAAAACCTAATACTCTGATACCAATTTTGTCACGACTTGAGCATGGACCTCGGATCGAGACATAAGACCTAGAGCCACGATGACCCCAAGCTAACCCATGACACATGCTAAGAAATTCAAAAGCATGAGTAATACGAAATTTAAAATTGTAACATGAATAAATGAAAGTCAAAATCATCTCAAAAATAACAAAAATAGAGTCAACACTCAACAAAAGTTGAAACATCTAAATATAGTTTGAAGAGCCTATAAAACGTCTGATTAGCTGATGGGACAACACCCCCAACTAGCTCGCTAAAGTCTGAAACTAAAATAAAATACAAAATATAACTGGGAGAATGTCCTTTGATGATGAGGACTCACCAAGACAAGAATGAAGAAGTTTGTTGTGAGAGCAGGACTATCGGTGGGGCTGAGTCTGATCGATTGGACCTGTATCATGAAATGATACAACATAAAATATACGGTCAGTACTTGAAATGTACTAAATATGAAGGTAATTAATATAGGCCATTAAAATACATAAAAGTTCATGAGAGTAGGACATTTCAATAATACATGAGGTAATAATCAGAATTGCAACATGAAGGCTCAAGGTTTTCAAAGCTATTCATAATCTTGTCATAATCATAATCATAAGGGAAACCTTGTAAAACAAATCTTGAGCCAAATTTTCATAATCATAATCATGCATAAAACATAGGAATGGGAGGACTTATTATAACTGACACCATCATGATAATGCTTACATGATGCCCTAATTCTCTCGCTCAAGTGGGTAGAGCCATCCTAAACCTTGGCATGGTAAAGAACGATTACATGGCGTGATCACTAAAGAGATCCAATAGGGATAACCTAAATATCAACCTATGTTGGCATGTAGTTATGAGACTTGGGGTATGCCTAAATCCTGGGCCTAATCAGTACGAGACACTACTCCCAAAAAAAGGCATGTAGCTCATAATAAATTTCGTGGAAGCATACATGAAGTTCATGGGATATTTCAAATCATAATAATCATGAACATGATAGTAATACATTATCTATCCATGAGATAAGGCCATTGATTCAGCCATAAGAATAAACTTGATAATTTTAAAAGTCATGTATACATGAGAAAAATCCTCACACTTAAAATTCATAAATTCACGAAGTGTTCTTATATAAAATCATGCATCATAAACCATAAAAAATAACTTAAGGCTTGAGAGAATTAAAAACATAAGAGGATCATAGAATGTCACAAAAAGGAGTTTAGCCCTAAGAGTTCATAATCATACATGTAAAATAAGGGACCATAATTTCATGAGAACTTGTAGGAATCGTAAAACCCCAATCATGGGAATCATAAATTAATATCAATCCATCTATAACCATAAGAGAATGATGGAGGAATTACATAACCCAACATAAACGTTAGAATTTCAAAATTAGGTCTTGGGAATGGGTGATCATGAATTTGCCTGAAGAAGGGGCATGAGGGTGAAAGAACGCATCATTGATAAGCCCACATACCTGGAATTGATAATAAACAACTAGCCTTGAAACCCTAATTGCACTTAGGGAGAGTTTCAGTAAGAACCCTAGGAAAATCTTGAGAGGTTTTAAAAGACTTGATTTCCAATTAAGAGTTTTAGGAGAGGAATGGATGATCTAGGGTGAATAATACCCTCAAAACACTCTTTCCCAAGCTTAAAATGACGTAGTTTAGGATTTGCGAGATTAGGAATTATGAAAATGCTCTGACTAAATTTTCTGGAAAAGTGACCCTGCCAGTCCCAAAGAGAGACTGAATGACTCGTTGTGTGGCTTAATAGGTCGTCCCTTAACCCGTTGCCACTGGCAACTCCTTCACAACTTCAGATCCTTCAACCTAATGAGGGACTTAATGAGTCATCAAGTACACGATGACTCATTACCTCAATCCGTTCTGACCACTAGAAACATGAAACTTTCTCCACCACGGTGCACCTAATGGACGACCTATAACTCATGGGGTGACTAGATGATTCGTCACCCAATCCGTTGTCACCCCAGAGAATTTCTGATCCTCAACCTTAGGCAACATAAAACGGGCCACTTAATGACCCACTGGGTCATTTAACGAGTCACCGAATGACTCCTCCTATGACCTGGTGCAAGTTTCCTGATTTCTCTATCTCAACCCTCAGGTCTGATCTTAGGGACTTTTGAGGTGTTACAAATGAAGCTCAAGCAAACTACACAGTTATGGAGCAAGAGTTGCTTGGGGTTGTGTTTTTGATTTTGAAAAGTTTCAAGCTTATCTGTTGGGTACAAAGGTTGTGGTTCATATGGATCATTAAGCACTCCGATACCTTATGAGAAAAAAGGATGCAAAACCTAGACTCATATGATGGGTTCTCCTATTGCAAAAGTTTGACTTCGAGCTAAAGGATAGGCTGGGGTGTGAAAATCAGGTGGCTAATAATCTCTCTCAATTATAGAAAGATGGTAGGCTCGTTGGAGACCACGACATAAATGATGCATTTCCTGATGAATGCATCTTGGATGTTTCTCATGATTTAGTCTCCTGGTTTGCTGACTTTGCCAACTTTTTGGCTAGTGACATGGTGCCTGAAGGCCTGAACATCCACCAGAAGAAAAAGCTTGCGCATGATGTCTGCAAATTCTATTGGGATGAGCCATACCTCTTCCACATATGAGATGATGTCATAATTTGCCGATATGTTCCAGAAGTGGACATGATGCCTATCCTCGAAGCATGCAATTCTTCACCCATCAGGGGCCATTATGGGAGTGTGTGGACAGCTTCAAAAGTCACTACAATGTGGATTCTATTGGCCCACTCTCCACCATGATGCACATGATCTTGTCAAGCATTGTGATCAATGCCAATGTTTCAGTGGAATCTCTAGGCGACATGAGCTCCCATTAAATCCTATCTTGGAGGTTGAGCTATTTGTTGTATGGGGAATTGGTTTCATGGGTCATTTTCTAAGTTCGTAAGGGAATCATGCATTCTTATGGCTATAGACTACGTGTGTAAATGGGTGGAGGCAATGGCTTTACCCAATAATGAGGGGAGAAGTGCGACTGCATTCTTAAAGAAACATATCTTCTCAAGGTTTGGCACCCCTTGTGCCATCATCAATGATAGAGGGTCTAATTTCTTCAATCGATTGTCCAGTGCATTGGTTGCTAAATATGGGTGAAATATAAAGTTGCCACTCCTTATTATCCCTAAATGAGTGCCAAAGGTAGGTGTCTAATAGGAAGATCAAATCCATCTTGAAAAAGACAGTAAATGCCAACAGAATCGACTGGGCTAGGACGTTAGATGATGCACTTTGGGCATACCGAAATTCTTTTAAAACACCTATTGGTTTGTATCCCTATCAGTTGTTTTTTTTATAAAGTCTGTCAGTTACCTGTAGAATTAGAACATAGGGCTAAGTGGGCATTGAAAAGCATGAATCTTGATTGGGGAAAAGTTGCCCATGCAACACATCAATCTTAATGAGATTGATGAGTTCAGAATGCGAGATTATGAGAATGCTTCTCTATATAAAGCTCGAATGAAGGGGCTCGTGGTCCTCTAATTATGGAGGGGCTTCATTCGAGCTTACCCCGAGTGGGACCACGAGTCGGGGCCACCACCATGAATCGTTAGGAGGTCTATGGTCAAGGTTTGACTGAGGGAGGAAGAATTTGGGCAGTGCAGCTAACGACTAGTCACCACGAGTCATTAGGCACACCACGAGTCTTGGTGTCCCTCGTGGTGACCAGTGGTGATGACGTTTGATCTCGGGCAAAATAGCAT
>JACEIK010000796.1:139866-156562 GCA_018107945.1 Datura stramonium
AGGCTAAGTTGAGTTAAATGATTAGACGCACGAAAGTCCCTAATCATTTCCACATAAACCACAACATAATTAATTGCCCACGAACTAGAAGTAGCATCCTTACTCACAATGATGCAGTGAGGCTAAGTTATCGTGTTTAGAGGCTCGAAAGACCATGAACATGCAATTCAAATTATGTGAAACAACAATCGATAGTTTCATGCTTAAACCATTGCAAATCGTAGCATGATTATCTCGTTTTAACTCTATGCTGCTCCTAGAGTGACTTCAGAATATTTCGTTGACCATACTTAGACTTAATTAAATCCCCCTCGAAAACTTCTATAATCAACATTTTCGATATTTAAGATCACACTTGAAATGGATAGTTAGAGGAATGGGTCCAGTCCCTGTGGGTTCGACATTTCGGTTCTCTAAAAGAGCCACTATATTACTTGCATGACCTGTACACTTGCGGACGCGCGAATAAAGGGCTCGTCAAAGTTCCAGTGCAGGAAACGAGAGGTAGACCATGAGTCATGGTGATAGGGCATGAGTCATTCAGTCCCTCGCGGGGATTGGCAATGTGCAATTTCCTGTGAAATTTTAAGGGCTTTTCCGTAATTACAAATTTTCTAAGGCCTAAACCATGTCGTTTTAAGCTCAGAACAGTGTGTTTTAAGAGGGTAAGTTCATTCTAGGCCTATTCACTTCCATGCATGCAAGTATAGAAGCTCCTAAGGGTGATGAAGCCTAGATTCCTCTAGTTCCCCAATTTTCCATTGGGCAATTAAGGAAGTTGTAAAATCAGATCTCTACAGGTATGTAAGGCTATGAATGGGTGCATCCATCCACACCGATGCCCAATCCCTCTTCAATTCATGAAATTCTAATTAATGAATCTATGGGGTTTTAACCCAAAATGTGAATTTCCTAAGTATCAATCATGGGTTTGATCTAAGCATGTTTCTAATATTAAATTATGACTAATGGAAATATTTTACAATGTTTTCAATTATAAATCATGTTTTCAAGATTTATAAATTATGATGCCCATCCATGAAAGTTCATGAAAGTTGAGATATATGATAAATGTATTCAAGCATGATTAGATTGTTTGATGAAAGTAAGATTTTGAATTACCTACATCCACGTTCATGTTTTTGATTGATCAAGCCAATGTCATGAATGTTTAAGTATTGGGCAAGCCCATGTAATCAAGTGTGTTTCATGATTTATCTAAATTTCATGTTATTAGCTTACCACATGGATATTAGAGTCTAGACTCCCAGTATTTTCATCTTGTGGTATGGTTTGAGCCCAAGTCTTCTCATGTTATGATTTTATATTTATGCATGTATGTTGTGAGTCAGCTTCATCACTAGACGATGGTTCAACTTCATTTAAAAATGATGGAGAGCATATGCATGTTTTTGGGAGTAGTGTCTAGCACCGAGTAGGCTAAGGGTCAGTCGACCCTACGCCTGATGACTACGCACCAACGTATGTATGTTCAGATTATTTAGGACCTCCCTTGTGAGCTTCCCCTGCCCCCAAGGGGCCTTCAACTTGATATCGATATCATGGTGGCATCCTTAGCCCTGGAAAGGCTTTGGATGGCTCTGCCCACTTGAGTGTAATAGTCGGGACCACGTAAGCTCTATTATGGTAATGTCGGTTATATGACGAGTCTCCCATTGTTCCTCATGATTTCAATTATGCATGTTCATCAGTCATGTTATTGTGTTTTCAGTAAGTTTGACACAATGTTTAGTTTTACTTATGATTATCAGTTTCATCTTTAGGTCATTCGATTCAGTTATGATATTCAGTTATGTTCAGATTGTCATTTCAAAAAATAGCATGCAAGCCTTACTCTCAGAATCTTATCTTGATTATGTTTTATGATATGCATGATTTATGATTTTACTTACGTAGCTGTTTTACTTATCTTACATACTCGATACATTCCACGTACTGACCACATACTCTATGTCGTATCATTTAATGATATAGGCTCAGGATATTCAGGCTCAGTTCCGCCATTAGCCAGACTCTCAACATCAGTATCTCCTGGTCTTAGTTGGTTAGTCCTCATCTTTTGAGGGCCCTTCTTTTTAGGCATATTTAGTATTTTCAGTTTCAGACTATAGTGAGTTAGTTGGGGTATTATCCCATCAACTCATCAGTAGTAGAGGCTTTTCAGATATAGAATGTGATCAGCTTCGAACTTGAGTTATGTATTCCGATGTTATGATATTATTAGACTTTCGCTATGTAAATTATGTGGATCTTCAGCTTTATTATGATTGAGTTAGATGTCATGTTCAGGCCATGGGTCGACTTGGAGCCTCTAAGGGTTTTTTATCCAGTTTCTCGATCCGGCCTATGTTCAGGTCGTGACAGTGGTTGGTTCCATCAATATTGAACATGATTTGAGCCAATACTCACAAGAAGGAGAATGTTCGATGGAAGGGCATATGGATCATGAGGATAATAATCCAGTGATATCCAAGGAAGCAAGAGCCATTCGCCTACCCCCTATGGTAGGGAATGCAATTTTTCGTGTGACGAGTACAATGCTGCACTTGGTTCAAATGAAAGGTATCTTCAGAGGAATGCCTAGCGAAGACACTAATAGGCATCTCTATAAATTCCTTGAGATTTTCCAATCCTTCAACATCCAAAATATAAGTCAATAGATGATTAGATTGAGGCTCTTCCAATTTTCACTTAATAGAGGAAGCCATCGCTTAGTTGGAGGAGTTGCCTCCTAGGTCCATTACCTCTTGGAATGAGCTCACCGAAGAATTTTTGGAAAGGTTCTTCCCTCCCTTGAGGATGCTACATTTGAGGGATGACATTACCAATTTCCAACAACTTGCCGGGGAACAACACCATGAAGCATGGTCGACGTTTAAGAAACAGGTTTCCATTTGGCTGAACCATGGGTTGCCCGATTGGGTTCTACTTCAGAGCTTCCATCGTTTGTTGGATTCTATTAACAAGTCTGTGAAAAATAATTTGGCAGGCCGATCAATTATGGACCAGCCCGATGGAGTGGCCAAGGCACTTCTTGACAGAATGACTAAGACTAATAGAGAATGACATACTAGAGAAGCTAAGGTATCTTCTAGTGGTATTGTCCCTAACCTTATGAGTGTTGAGATGAGGAAAAGGGGTGAGGCTCAAGATGAAACTATTGCTAAGATGATGAACCAGCTACAGTTGATGATAATAAATATGATGGGAGGTGGTGCAAAGAGTGTGAATGTTGTAGGTTCCCAAGGCCATACTAAATTTGATGATGACACTTCACCATCAAGATATGAGAAGGAGAGACAATACATGGCAGGACAAGTAGGGGGTTCTCGCCCTGGGTATCAAGGTGCCAATCAAGGCCCTTGGCGCCCTTGGGATGTGAATCAAGGTTGGGGAAGCCGTGACAATCAAGGATCGGGGGAAAGAAATGATTGGTGGGGGATAAATCAAAATCACGAAGGAGAGTGATATCACCGAAGTTCTAACCCCTATGTGCCTCCTCCAAAAGTGGAAGCATCTCAAGGGCAGCATGGAGTGAGTGATGTGGGCAACTCGAAGATTGAATACATATTGTCTCGGGTGTTGAAGAAGGTAGAATCCACCGAAAGTGGGGCTAAAGAATTAAAAGGGGAGGTGTCTAACCTATCCCAAATAATGAGTTCTCACTCGGCATCAATCAAGAACCTTGAAGCCCAAATGAATAACTTGTCTTCACAAATAAACCCCCGTATAAAAGGTGCACTCCCTAGTGACATTGTTCCCAATCCAAGGAAAGACGGGCACTGTATGGCAATCGCGACTAGGAATGGCAAGATATTGAATGATGTGGGCGTGAAACCCAAAGATGTTATCGCCCCAAGGGAAAATGATGATGACGAGTTAGAAGAGGTGCCAAAAACACCAAGTTCCTGTGATGATGAAGAAGGGAAGGATGAGGGGGAAGTTGATTTGATTCCCTTGAAGGATGTGAAGGTGAATGAGGGCAAGAAGGCCGCCTATGACAAATATCAAGAAGCAAGAGTTGCACCTCCATATCCACTGCAACTGACCAAGAAGAAGGAGGATAATCAATTTTTCATGTTTAACAAAATGTTCAGCAAATTATCCATCAATATACCGCTTGTGGATGCCTTACTTCAAATGCCAGTCTACACAAAGTTTATGAAAGAGCTCTTGAAGAAAAAGAAGGGCATGGATACGGGCATCGAGGAGGTGACCCATCATTGTAGTGTTGTGAATGTCTAGCAACCTTGCTCCATAACGTGAAGACTTGAGGCATTTACTATTTCCTGCACAATTAGCTTATGCATGTTCAATAAAGCTCTTTGCGACCTTGGTTCAAGTATTAAATTAATGCCCTCTTGTGATTTTCAAGAAACTAGGGTTGGGGAATCCCAAACCTACATCCATGAGGCTTCTGATATGGGATAGTTTGACTATACAGCCCATTGGAGTGTTACTTGAATTCCTTGTAGGGGTGGATAAATTCATACTGTTAGCTGATTTTGTTGTGCTGGATTGTGAGATGGACATTGAGGTACCGATTATCATGGGACGCCCACTACTAGCAACGAGAAGTGCTTTGATTGATGTGGAGCTTGGGGAGCTTAATTTCTGAGTAGGTGGTGACGAGGTCACCTTCTATGTGTGTCATCCTGCCAAGCCCCCGAATGAGTGTAAGGTCATAGCAGTGCTTGATTGTGAATTGGAGCATGATGAACTGTTTGATGATGAGATTGAATAGGAGGATGACCCTCCGGATTGTTGAAGATTGAGAAGCCATCTATCGTGCCACGATGTTAACTAAGGCGCTACTTGGCAGGAAACTCAAGCATTTTTACTTTGGGCACTTTGATATTTTTATGTTTTTCATTTTTAGGTAGATTGGTTAAAAACAAGGCGAAGGAAAAGAGGGCATCCACTGTGCTGAATTGGCGAAATGTCGGTGCTCAAGGAAGGATTGCTGCCCACAACAAGGTGGACTCTAGAATCTGAGGAAAATGAGGAGAGAAACGGCGTTCTGCTGGTGTTTCACCAGTTCTAATCCGCAAAACGCCAGTCTGCACGGGTGCAAAATAGTGCACCTGGAATACTTTTTGAAATCTAAGGGTGAGCGGAAACTAACTAGTGAAATGCAGGTCGAGACCCACAAGAGCCGTGTGGAGCGTAGATTGAACCATTGAACTAGGCACATGGATGGGTCACCGATGAAACACCGGTATGCACTGAAGGTCACAGGTCTAGTTGCGGTGGAGGTAAGTGAATTTATTATTTTAATCTTGACCGATGTGTTGACCAAACCCGACCCGGAACAAATTTAAAATGCTGAGAACATGTCAAAATCACCCTTTTCATTTTGCCAATACTCCTACTTCCACCTTTTCACCTTTCTCAAAATCCCTCCATTTTCCCAACTCCCCTCCATTAACACCCACTATTTACATCCACCTTCCCACTACCCAATCACATCCCCCCTATTTAACCTAAACAAACCCCCATCTTTATTCTTTTGCTCTCACTTCTCCTTACTTGAAATCACTCTCAAAGGAACAAAAATTTTCACTCTCTGTATCACCACTGTTGGTCAAGCTTGAAACTTTCAATTTTTCACTGCTTGTCCAAGTCGCCATTTGGTATGTGTGTCCCAACATTAATACGCTAATATTTGAAAATGTTATTGTACAATTGAGCATCATAGATATAAAATTATCCCCGACTCATGTTGCCCCATTACCTAGTGATTGTGCTTTTTCATTAATTGAAGGTTTTTCATATTGTGGGTAAATTGGGGTTGGTGATAAACTATTGAATATTAATGTGGATATCCTCTGTGGTAAAATGCTTTATTCTTGATATGCTTGATTTTACTTGGGGGTGAAGTATGAGTAGCCCCATGTTCTTAGAATGCACGATTTGCCTGATGATAGATAGAGTCACATGTTTCTTAAGGGTAAATTATCATTTTTTGCTTTTTTTGTTTTGGGTGCGTGATCCATGAATGTGAAATATTTTTGTTTAGAAGAGTTTGGGGGTGACATGCACTGAATAGCATTCTCTGGCGACCTTCGATCAGGCCCGGCGAAACGCCGGATGAAGCATAGGTCGAGGTACAGGCCTTTTGGCCACTTCCTAAGACCCGCATTGCACTGGCACTCCACGAGTAAAGACTGATGAAATGTCAGTGTGGTGTCGGATGAACTACATTTTCCCAGTGCATTGTGAAGGACAGGTGGCTAACCGATACCTCGTGGGTCTCCATCTGCGTTCCAGCAATATTCCGCCGGTGCTGCCAGCACTTAACGTTTGAACCATTCAATTTGTTTATCATCTTTTACTTTTCATTATAAAAAAAAAACATTTTTGTGTGGCACTAATATGGTTGTACAAATTATGACTTCTTCTTGACAACCGAGAAAAGGGAAGGACTCAACCACATCTAAAAGCAAGGGTAAGAGGAAAGCAAAGGTGACCCCATCCACCACCAACACCAGGAAGCCATTATCTTTTGCGTGCCTGATATGAGAGGGCACTATGCTATTTGCGAGGGGCGCTTTATCCCAGTAGTGAAACTCCTTGACTTGGTGGGGTTGTGGCATGATTTCCTTAACATCACGGCAGAACTCACTAACTAGAAGTGACATGTCTTCACCAATCCTCTTTCAGACTTCTACACTAGCCTAGTGCCCGAGTTTTATGCATCATATCAGGCCAAGCAGGAGAGCATGTAGCATAAAATCAAGGTTGACGAATTTCCCTACCTTCCCTTAGTTATTGTGAGGAGCATGGAAGTTGACATCACACCGACGGTCGTTAATTCATTACTTTAGGAAGATGAGATTGACCTCGAAACTGATTATGTAGACAGAATCACCAATAGAAAGGATCAGTTCAGTTGGAGAGCTCCCACTATTTCCGTCGATGGACCTTTATGGGCTTCTATATGTAGTGGGATCTCCAGGTGTGATTTGAAGTTTGAAGCAAAGTTAGGGCTTGATTTCATTTCCAACCACATCATTCCCTCAAAGAATGAGGAAAGGGCAAATTTGGAGGCGGCCATCCTTATTACTTGCATCATGATAAGGGTCCCCATAAACTTTTGGAAAATAGTGGCTATTCAAATGAAAAAAGAAAAGGCGAGGCAAGTTGGCACTTCAATGCCCTATGCTTTTCTCATATTCCAACTTTGCCTTCAAGCAGGAGTGCCACTTTTCCTGGATGAGGCCCCACCTCCACTACTGGTGTGATCACTATCGATTGGAAGAGGGACGTGGATGCTTCCAAGAGTAAGACAAAATGGATGCAAGCCTTTGAGGTCCCCGAAGAGTGCATCTCCCATGGTTTATACAAGGCTCCCATGGCCATCGATCTCAATATGCCACACCTTGAAGAGTTAGGCCAGGCTTTCAGAGAAGCACATGTTAGGGGAGCCTCACCTCCTCCCACATCTTCTCCCCCAAGCGGCCTTCAAAAGCTAGTAAAGATGGCATACTCCTACGAGATCCAACTTTAAAAATTAGCTAAAAGTCTCCCTGATCTGATTGTCAAAATAGTGAAGAAGTAGATGAAGTCCCTATTCGATAGCTTGGGCAAGCTTTGTGCTCATGTGGATGTTGTGGAGGGTGTTGTCGCATATCTTTGAGTTGAAGTAAGGGAATTGGGGAGTCGGGCACCTATGGTGGAGCCCAACGTTAGCACACTTGATGCATCCATGGCTGCCCCTTCTACAACTTGAGGCCTCATATATGACCTGTTTGCAGGATTAGGTAATGATAAGGACGACTCGGTAGGTGTCGACCATGATGAGGATGCATAGGTCGAGGATATGATAAGGATTGATCACAGAAGGAAGTCCCTTGCACTATTTATTCTTCATGCATACATTAGGGACAATATATTATTTTAGTTGGGGGTGGGATGAGTGTTGTTGATTTTTTTTCTTATTAATTTTGTGCCCTTGTCGGGCTTTTGTTTTGAATTTGTGTTGGTTGTTGAGCCTTTGTCAAGATTAGGATGAATGAAATGAAAATTTGTCCTTGATTGTTCATGCAAATGAATGTGTCTATGTTTAAATTGCCAAATGGCTCATGACCCAAGTTTGATTCTTGCCTTTGTGAATAGTAGTTAATGAATAAACTCCGAGGGTATTGTTTATACCATTTCTTTCCCCAGGAGAAATTTAGTTTTCTTTTCTATTTTATTATAAAACCGGGTAACATTTCCCAATGAAAGATTTTGAGGCGAATTTCTTATGGAAAATTTTTATATTTTTTAGTCTTATTGAAATTGTCGATGAGAGGTACCACCAAAATTTTTCTGTGGCATGGAAAAATGAATTTGGAAGAGATAGGGTATTTCAAATGAAAAAATAGCACTCTCTTGTCATGCATTGCACACTCCTTGTTTGGCTTGTTGATTCACATGCTCAATTGTCTAAAGTCATAATTTGGCTGAGTGATGAATTGTGGGAACTCCTTGGAGTGTGATGCCTTCTGTGGTGATGTTGATTGAATGATTCTCATGAATATATGGTTGTCTAGAACTTTCCCTATGTGTGAATTATGGTGAAATCCTAGATGTTGTTGCACTTAGAACATGATTTCATATTTTCTGTTGCTAGTCACTTCACCCAAAATGACATCCTCAAACAATTTTCTTTCTAGCCAATGTTGAGCCTTTGAACCATTTTTTCTTGTAAATCACATTACTAGCCCAATGACTTCTTTAATCCTCTTCTTTGGCACCCATCCTCCCTAATTTCTAGTGATGAAAAAATGAAAAATGGAGCTAAAAGCCCAAGAACCGGGGAGAGATAACAAAATGAATTGAAATGAAGCAAAAGCCTAAGTTTGGGGGTTTACAAGAAAAGAGAGAAATGTGAGAGCTTCAATGTGAGATAGCACCAAATTCTAATTAAAATAGATGAATTTGGATGGTTGAAGAACCTTGAATAATTGAAAAAGAACGAATAGTTGAAAGGTGTTACCTCTTGCTTAGATGAGGCTAAATGTGAAATGCAAAGGAGTTATAAGGGTGGCTCTTTCTAAACAAAGTAAGGAAAATGTTGAACAATGAGAGATAAGGAAGTGATTTCAATAGAGAGTGGGGATGCTGCAAGTGTTTGTAAAAAGACATTAGGGAGGTTCAAAGCACAAGAACACATTGTTTACCATACCTTAACCCCCTAGCATTCATTATGACCCTCAAGTCTAATTGATTGTGAGTGTCGCATCTCTACATTAGTGGCGAGTTACACTAAGGAAAAGCCTATAGGTCAAGTTGTGTCCATGGAGAATATCTTTGTGAGAGTGAGTGTTATTGTCTTATTCTATAATCTCTTGTGTGTGCATTGCTTGATGGTAAAATGGGATTCTCTCTTCTCGTGAGAGGCGTCACCCCCTTGGAGAACATGCTTGTATTGGTGTAAAGATGTGATTGGGACATGAGTGTTTTGAGTTTCAAGGAAAGATTTGAATGTGAATTTGCAATGATTTGAGATAATATACATGCTTGTTTTGATAAACCATGCCATTGTTTTGAAGAATGAAAACATTTGTAATTCATGTCTATTTATTGTAGTTACCTCTTGAAACTTTTGTATATTTTTGTGGAGTCTCTTCTCTTTATCCTTGAGTCGGCGTGCATTTTTTAGTTGTCCTAGGCTCAGTGGTCCTTGGTGAATAGACTCATATGGTATAACATGTTTTTTAATTTGCTCAGCGGTAAAGAATTGCATTACTTGAGGACAAACAATGGTTCAAGTTTTGGGGTTTGATGAGTTGGTAATTTACTAACTCATTAGGAACTTAGACATGAGTTTTTGTTTAGTTTTCAAGTTTCTTAGGTGGATTTTATGCCCAATATCCTTGATCTTTGAAAGTAATTAATTGAGTATAGTAAGTAAAAAATTGAGCATAAAGGATGCAATTTGAGATGAAAACCGACGCTCCATCGGAGGACACCAGCAAAACACTGGCTAACCGCAGGTGTTCATTATGATGAAGAGGAACATCTACTGATGGATCGCGAATCAGCATCAGCGAACTGCCAGTGCTAAGGCCGGACTACTCTAGAACTCATTGGCCACTAGATACGACTGATCGGCGGGCCATGAATTACCACCGGTGAAACATTGGTGACTCACAAGTGATGTCCGTCAGAAAAGGGCAAAAGAATCTGGCTCAGAAAAAGAGGAGCATTTGTACCCTACTGTTGTATATTTCTAAGAGAGAACTGAACATTCTATTCCATTCGATAGAAAGTAGAGAGTGGTAGAGAGAAGTTTTTGAATTAAATTATATAGAGAAGAGTCTTCATCTTCTTCTTTGAAAAGGTATAGAAAACTCCATTGGAGACAAGAACCTTGTGCTTGAATTTTCTTACTCATTTTGTTGATTAGATATTGAATTATTACTTAATGCAATGTCTTCTTCTACGTTCATGAGTAGCTAAATTCCTAGCTAGGGGTGTCTGAATGATTGGGTTTTTTTAAATTTGGTATTGTTTATTTGATCTTAGATTTACTCAATTGTATAATACTAGTATTTTCTCTGAATTTTAATCTAAATACTCATAGTTGCAAATGTGCGTTCTGTTTTTTAAGTATACTAATTTTGCTTGAAAAAGGGATTTAGAGTATGGGTGAGGAAACACTAGTGGGTAATCGGGTGTTGATCATGTGGGGTTGGGCTAGACATAGCCAAAACCCACACCCATTGAGAATCAAAGCTAGAAATAGTGTTATTCTTACCCAAGTTGTTGTGGTTGTTGATAAAAGGACATCGAGGTTTGAGAAACCCGAGGCATAAGGCACCTAATTGGTTGAAAAACGTTGGGTGTTTCCTCGTCCAAAACTAATTATACTATTGAGTAATGCTAGGAGCTGCTAGCAATTTCAATCCAATGATGCCCGGTGAATATCACACCCTAGTATTCTCTCATTCGGTATTTTTTATGCTTTTCCCCTATTTTCATGTGTGAGTTTGTAGTTCCATCGACAAGTTGTGATTCCCCATATTTTACTTTATTATTTTTGAGACATTGATGCAAGTCACTTCAATTTGATAGACAACTCTTGTGTGATCAACTACTCTTCCCTTTGTGATTCAATCTCGACACTCATCGGGTATATTTGTTTTGTCAACGACTGTATACACTCCATCCCTACAAGGAGTGAATTTGGACGTTATCAGAGGTCAACCTAATTGGGGTCACTTACCTCGATGAGCATTAATGTGAGGTCTTTCTGTGGTGTTGTAATGTTAAGCGAAGCGCTTCTTGGGAGGCAACTCAAGTATTCTTTTTACTCTAAATTTTTTCTTAACTTCTTGTTGTTTTTGTTCTTATTTTGGGAACCATAGAGCTTAGTTCAAGCCATCTCAATAGATGCTTGGAGGGAACCTTTGGAACATCTTCGAACCACATATGGCGTTCTGCGGCCTACAGGTGCAGTGCACTTCTGTAATACCCCGAAAGTGCCTAAGGTTAGACCAGGGATTAAAAATAGAAGTTGGCTGAAAACTGGGAAAAATCCCATAGGAGGGACGACCCAACGGATCGTTGGTCCAACCAACGACCCGTGGGAAGCAGTCATGGGAAGGACTAGGCCTGGTGACAGTGGAAACAATGAGCAAAGTAATGACTCGTTGTTGGTTACAACGAGTCATTGTTTGGATCCATGGCGGGTACTAGACCTCATCTTAAGGGAAGGTAATGGGTAATCCCACGACCCGTCGTGAGAAGTAATGCGTCGGGGTCACTAGTCGTTGTATGGGGGATAACTATTTTTTCCAGTAGACCTAACGAAAGGCAACCACGACTCGTTGGAGGGTGTAACGAGTCGTGGTGAGGCTCTTTGGAAAGAGTAGTACAGGACTGAAGGAGGAAGCAACAGACGAAAAAAAGACTCGTTGTTTGATAGGACGACAATGGGGTCAAAAATGAGATCAGGGATTTTGGCGGTGCAGGTGACAGATGGATACCACGAGTCATGGTATCCTCCAACGGCCCCTTAATCCGTCCGTTAGTCCGCCAATAAAGATTTTTCAGGTTTTTCATTAATGGCATTTTCATCATTCCTACACTATAAGGTCCTAAACTACATAGTTTTAAGTCAATGTTTTAAGATAAGTTAAGCCCTTCTAGCCTATTCATTCTCATGCATACAAAGTTAGAAAATTAAGAAGGTGATCAAGCTTGTCATCAAGGTTTTCCTTCATCAATTTCCATTGGGCTTTAAAGGAGTTGTGAGATTTGATTTTCCCCAGGTATGTAGGGTTATGAAAGGGTGAACCCTTTCACACCCATGCCCAATCTCTTTCAATTTATGAAAAATTTCTATCAAAAATCTATGGGGGTTTTACCCAATGCATGGAAATTCGATTTCTCTACATTGGTTTGATCTAATTGAGTCACTACCATTGAATTTCAAATTATGGGCATGTTTTATGTTGTTTTTCCATTACAAATCATGTTTTTCAAGTTTTATAAATCAAATTGCCCATTTATGAAAAGTTCGTGAAAGTCAAAAGTTTATGATGAATATTCAAGTATTATGAATTATTGATAATGAAAAACATGTTTTCAAGTTACCATTATTTATAAGAATATTTTTGAATAAATTTCCTATTTTCAAGCATGTTAAAGTATTGGGAACGGCCCATATTTTCAAGGATGATTTACGATTTATAAGATGGATCTCATAATATATCAATTTGTAATGTTGGCCTACTAAAGGGCCTTTGATTCTTGGATAATCATGTTTTAATGGGGATCAATGAATGATAAATGTTTATTTATTCATGAATCTTAATGAATGATGTTATTGATTTATATATAAGCCTAATGTGGAGGTTTTTGGGAGCCGTGTCTAGCAATGAGCAGCCTGGTATTCAAAGAACTATGTTGGTGTCTCATAACCACGTCCGTGGGTTCATAGTGATACATTACACTGATAATGATCCCCTCTTTCATGATATCACATAATTCATGTCCCTCGCCTGACAAGCCAGGGGCGACTCTACCCACTTGAGTGAGATAGTTGGGGCATCATGTAAGGCTCTACCATGATGGTATCGGTTATGATGAGTCCTCCCATTGTTCCGCATGTTTTATGAAGTTTTATGTTTATGTTATTGGGTGAAGTGACAGTTAGATAAAGTTTCTCTTATAATTATGATAATGAATGGTTTACGAATAATTTGAAAACCTTGATCCTTATTTTGTCTTATGATATTTATGATACAAGCTTGATGTCCTTATCTTATGATCATTTATGAGCTTTTATGTATTTTTTTAAAATTTTTGTTTTACTTACCTTAAATACTCGGTACATTCCACGTATTGACCGCTTACTCTATGTTGTATTATTTTATGATATAGGCTCCGATCTTCAGATCCATCATCGTCATTAGCTTCTTACGGAGTTTCGTATCCAGCTTGTTGGTGAGTCCTCATTCTCCGAGGACCATTTGATTCAGACATTTATGTTTTCTTTTAGTTTCTACTGCCGGGTTAGTTGGGGATGTTGTCCCATCAACCCATCTGTTACGTTAGAGGCTTTCGACTATATCTAGTACTCCGCTGTTATGTATTTAGTTCGTATTGATTATCACGATATGCTATGTTATGTTCATGCTTCCAATATGTTGATATGTTAAGAATTTTGTTTTGATGATATGAAGTTTGATGAATGTCCATGTCATGGGTCGACATTGGAGTCTCTCGAGGCTCCTTGTCTCGCGTTACGGTCTGGGTCTATGTTCGGGTCATGAAAAACGTGGTATCAGAGCCATAGGTTTGAAGAGTCCTGTGGTTTCTGAAAGCCGCATTAAGTAGAGTCTTTTTCATAGGTGTGAAATGCGCCACACTTATGACGAAGAGGCTTCGAGACGTTTAGGAAATGTTCCCTTCTTTCATGATCTATGTTATGCGATGAAAAGTGTCTCTATCCTTCTAATTCAAGCTATTCGCGATTGCAAAATCATGGCTCCCCAAAGAATGAATGGTAGGAGGAATCAAAAGGGAGATGACCACGAGGATGGAAACGGTAATGGGCACAAGCAAGCCCCACCAGTTCAGGAGCCCCAGGCATCGGAGCCAGTTGCCCATGCTTAATTTTGGGCTGCTATTTAGATGCTTGCGTTGGCCTTGACCGCTCAAGTCAATCTACAGGCTGTTGCGCATGTCCGCAAAATGGCAATGCAGCGGCAGCTCGAGTTAGGTACTTTTTGTGAATAAAACTAGCTAAAGTTTCTCGGGTCAAAAGTGGATGAGGACCACATGAGTTTATTGACGAGATTGTGAAGATCACCTAGGTTATGGGGGTGAATGGGGTCGAATGTGCTGAGTTGGCCTCGTATCAGCTGAAAGTGTCACACATATCTGGTTTAGAAAATAGAGGGATAGTAGGGCCTCTGAAGCAGGCCCAATCACTTTAGAGGAGTTCCACATGGCATTTCTAGATCGGTTCTTCCCTTGGGAGATTAGGGAGTTCAAGGTAGCAGAATTTTTGAATTTGAAGCAGGGGAGGATGATTGCATGGGAGTATGCTCTCGAGTTCACTCAAAATATGCCCCAGAGTTAATTGTTGATCAGAGGACGCGGGTGATCTGATTTGTTCATGGCATGGCGAGCTATTTGGACAAAGATTGCAGGACCGCAATGCTTCATCAAGATATGGAATTTCCTTGGATAGTGTTGTACGCCCAGCAGATGGAGGCGGCTCATGCGAGGGAGAGGGAGGCAAAAAGGGCTCGAATAGATAGCCATGGGTTTACTCATCAGAGATTAGGCGGTGGTCACCTCCCTCAATTTCAGCAGAGGTTGCTAGCTCCAACACCATCATCATCTAGTGTTCCATCCAGACCCATGGGTGATCAGAGGAGCAGGGCTTTAGGATCGAGGGACCAGAGGCGCACGTAGGTCGAGCGCACCTCTCCACCCTGCGGAAAGTGCGGCAAGAGTTATGCCAAGGAGTGTTTGCTCGGCTTAGATATTTTTTATGGGTGTGGTAGGTCCGGCAACATGGGCCAAGCATGTCCATTTGCTAGACGGGATGATGATAGAGGTCGTGAACAAACTACCAGGATAGTAGAAGCTCCATCACATTCAGCTCTACAAGGAGCATCTTCTAATGGGGGTGGCTGACAGTGCCAAAATAGATTCTATGCCCTCGCCTTGCGTCAGGAGCAGGAGACTTTGCCGGATATGGTTACTGGTATGATACGAGTGTTTCACCTTAATTTTTATGCTTTGTTAAATCCAGGGGCTACCATGTCTTTTGTGACACCTTATATTTCTAGTAGCTTTGGAGTTAGTCCCGAGACTCTGTTAGAACCATTTTCAGTTTCTACTCCTATTGGTGATTCGGTTGTAGCTAGGCGGGTCTATAGAAGGTGTCCGATCACTATATTGCATAAAGTCACCTCCGTAGACCTTGTATAATTAGCCATGACTGACTTTGATATTATTCTTGGCATAGATTTGTTGTATGCATGTTATGCTTCTGTTAATTGTAGAACCTGTGCAGTAGTGTTCCTCTTTCTGGGTGAGGCAGTCTTGGAGTGGAAGGGTAGTTCAGTCGTGCCTGTAGGTCGTTTTATTTCTGCCATGCCCCAAAAATGGGGTAGGGCACAACTGGCACTCGATTCATGATTGATCGAGAAGCCGGCTATATGACATCNTCAACTGAAGAATAAACTGGACCCATAAGGTCTCAACAATATGGGGTAAACAATCGAAATGCAACCAAGGCAATTAGTGTGCTAAACCAAGCAACAATAATCCGAAGAGGCCACAAACTGAATAACTCCGTACACACTATGTCCACAAAGCCTCTAAAGAGTAAATTAAGTGATGGTCGGAACAGGGCTCCGACCTACCCATAACCGCATCTCAAAACTCAAGCATAAATAACTAAGCCCTAGCTCCAGGAAGAAAGGAGCACCAACCATCTGTTGATCTCACGAACTGCTACTCAAATGGCCATCCTAACCTCTACCTGCACCTGCGACACGAACGCAGGTCCCCAAGCAAGGGGACGTCTGTATGAATGAAATGTACTGGTATGTGAGGCTTAAATTGTAACCAGATAACAATCCTGTAATAACTAACATAGCAAATAAACATATAAAGGATAAATATAACGTGGAACTATGCAACCTGTAATTGATATCAACATACTATAACATAACTAAACTCAAGATAACTGAACCAGGAATAAGGAATGGTAACAACCTGGAATCCTAGAAACTTAAACCTGATAATAACTCTATAATGAGATAAAAATGAAATTAAGAAATGCACAAGAAGAAACTATAATTGTAATGCCAACGACCAACCAACCGTAAATACATATATAAAATTCATCCAGCGGGTGTACCACACTGGGGTAAAATAAAAATATCTCCAACTGGTGTGCCAAACTGGATAAAATAAAAAGATCTCTAGCCGATGTGCCATATCAGGGTAAAATAAAAATATCTCCATCCGGTGTGCAATACCGGGGTAAAATAAAAACATCTCCAGCCGGTGCAATACCGCGGTAAAATAAAAACATCTCCAGCCGATGCAATACCAGGGTAAAATAAAAACATCTCCAACCGGTGTGCAATACCGGGGTAAAATAAAAACATCTCCAGCCGGTGCAATACCGGGGTAAAATAAAAACATCTCCAGC